>SRMA01027026.1:15091-156760 GCA_007224835.1 Danionella cerebrum
GACAACTTTTTGTGTATAATGGAGTCACTAAAATAGAAGAAGACAAAAAACACACGCCGCAACTCACGGCAGTTAATTCGCCCCATTTGTCGCCTCTTACGAACAGCAAGGGGGTGCTAGGGACCTATTCTACCCCAGGTCCCCACGGGGACAGATGATGGGAGATAGATGGAGCATAGTAAAAATAAAAAACAGACTCTGGATAAAACATTTCTACAACGACTAAAACATGTCAAGGAATTTCCTGCCAAGACCATTAAAAAACTGTAAATTTTGGGCAAAATTGCCTCAAACGTTTTACTTTCTTTGCCAGTTTTAATTTTTTTGTATTAAATTGTAATTTTCCCCTCCTCCTCCTCCTCCTCCTCCTCCTCCACCACCACAATTCTCATGTTTTTATTTTTATACAATGATAATTTTGGTTATTGGTCTGTCAACATACTGTAAAATACAGTAAATTTTGGGCAAAATTGCCTCAAACGTTTTACTTTCTTTGCCAGTTTTAATTTTTTAGTATTAAATTGTAATTTTCCCCTCCTCCTCCTCCTCCTCCTCCACCACCACCACCACAATTCTCATGTTTTTATTTTTATACAATGATAATTTTGGTTATTGGTCTGTCAACATACTGTAAAATACAGTAAATTTTGGGCAAAATTGCCTCAAACGTTTTACTTTCTTTGCCAGTTTTTAATTTTTAAGTATTAAATTGTAATTTTTCCCTCCTCCTCCTCCTCCTCCTCCTCCTCCTCCTCCTCCACCACCACCACCACCACAATTCTCATGTTTTTATTTTTATACAATGATAATTTTGTTATTTATATATATATATAAAGTGACTTTGAATGTGACATTGTTGGGGCTTAATGGGCAAGTCTAATAATTTCAGGTAATGCTAACACACACGTTATCATCTCTAGGGTTGAGAATGGTTCTAAAAAGAGTAAATGTCCAGTGTGCAGCTTTTCTGTGGGAAAAAATGCTTTGCTAAGTCAGAGAAAGCCCAACTAGTTTAAGCTGATAAAAAAGGCAACAGTCACTTAAAGAACCACTCGTTAAAATCGAGGCATCAAACATTCAGGCAGATGGACTGCAGCAGAAAACCAAAACATTGTCTGGTCAAATGAGTCTTGATTTCTGGTGAGATATTTGGATAATAGGGTGAGAATTTAGCATCAATCAGATCAATAATACCGCCCTATTCAATGCTTCGGACTGGTGGCGATGCAGTGGTGTGGGGATATTTTCTTGGTACATATTGGGCTCATTAATATCAACCAAACAGCCTACCTGAGTATTGTTGCTGACCATGTCCATCCCTTTATGACCCCAGTGCATCCATCCATGCTTGAATCATCTCAGACTGGTTTCTTGAACATCACGTACACTGTTCATCAGTTCACTGTACTCAAATAGCCACCACAATCCACAATCACCAAATCTCAGTCCAGTAGAGCACCTTTGAGATGTGGTGGAACAAGAGATTCACATCATGGATGTGCTGCCGACAAGTATTCATAAACGGCAAGCTTTAGTCTCAATATGGACCAAAGGAACGTGTACCAGTACATTGTTGAATCGATGACACAAAGGATCAAGGCAGTTCTGAAGGCAAACGTGGTTCCAACCTGACAATAGAAAGATAAACTTATCAATGTGGACAGTGAGTGTACATACTGTTTTTCTACCCCACATTAAATGCATAACGTAGTTAAAATATTTACATTAATAATCGATAAAAATGTTAACTCAATGTTTACAGGTTGGACAGTTGTACAAAGCATTTCACTGCATGTCCTAAAATGTAAAAATTCCTCACTCTGGACATTTTGACCACTGTGCAGTGTGTTATCTACAGTGGAAGTGAACTATGTATTAGCAACAAAGCTCATATTGAAAAAAATAATTATTCATGGCATTTTAACAAACATTTGTTCAGCTTTACATATAGTACTGAATTAATGCCATTTTCTGATTATTCAAAATGAGATCATTTTAATAAAATGTAAAAACAGCAGATTTTAAACCAGAATTGTGTTGCAGTGTTCATTGTTTTAGTTGTTTTGATAGAATTTTATTTTAGCCCAAATATGCATTATGACTCGTAATAGTTTATCTCACCAACATTTACATTTGCGCAACCTCAATATCAGAGGAGAGGTAGAGAGAGAAAGAAAAATAAAAAGAGCAGGAGTGAGAGGGAGAAAAGAAGGTAAGCATAAAAGAAAAGATAGATGGCATGAAGAGAGCTGGTGGAAAAAAGATCAAATGAAGGAGAAAGAGTTACAAAGAAGAGAGAAGGTAAGATTGAAAAAAGAGAAAGTGTAAGACAGAAGAGGGATCAAACGATAGAAATACAGAATGTGAGAGAGCGAAAGTAATGATGGAAAGGGAGCAATGGGGATGAAAAAAAGGGGGAGAAAAAAAAAAGAGCAAAATAAGAGAGCGTACAATAGCACAGTTGCTTCCAGTTAGAAGGTTATCGGTTCGAGGCTCGCCGGTGACTTTCCTGGAAGGTCATGTTCAGTGGGTTTTCTTCCCCCCACAATGCCACAAACGTACATCAGGTTAATTGAATCATCTAAATTCCCCGTAGGTGTGAATGTGTGAGTGAATGATGGACTGGCGATCTGTTCATGGTGTACCCCCGAAAGGGAAAAAATGGAAAATGAATGAATGTACGTATTGGATTGGTTACATAGGAAAAAAATACATTAAAAAAGCAGTATGGATGAAAAAATGTAGTGCAGTAAAATTACAGACACAGGACTAGAAATGTAACCAAGAATACATTTTAAAATCTACTTTATAATACAATTTCTGCAAAAAACAACTCGATTACAACAATTTGAGTATTGGTAATTAGTTACTTTACACCACTGGTGGTCACATGATCATCTCTAGAGAATAATGTAAACATTTCTTCCTACTTCTTTGTACTACCCATGATACTACATAGCTGACACTCTTTAAATGATCACATAAGAAGCTTGGCCACTACAATGATTTTTAACATAATGTTACACAATTGCCTCATTTTAAACAGATCTGTCAATTTAATATTTTTATTTCAAGAGACAACAGCGTAAACATGAATTAAATATATATTTTAATGAAGCAAATCTTAAATTGAAAGAAAGCATTTAAGAAATCAATTGCATCAAATTTTAAAGGAAATCCTGAAAACAACATATGGCACAAAAAAAGGCACGCATCACAAAAAACACAAGTGTTCATCCAAAAATAATCCTCAAAATAATCTATAACAGGCTCATTAAAGGCTGCTGAATATTTCCCTGTTAGTTACTCTTCTCCTCAGCTATAGATCACATTTATCTCACAATGTTAATAAAACACATCCAGGAACTATGCAAAGATGTTAAAATGTTTATGTTCTCTAACTACGTCTTAACCACATTCTCTATCTTTCTGTCTAACTCACAAAAGCGGAGGCACTTCTGGATCATCCACAAAGTCCTTAGATATAACTCTCCCTTCGATGAAACAGGGCTGATGTGAATGTGAGAACAGCAAGGGATTGTGGGAAGGCTGTGAACCTGGTAGGGAGGCCAGAGCAGGATCCACCTCCAATTATTCTCAGTGTGCTCCCGTCCTGCAGAAAGACACATTTAACTCTAAATGCTGTTCGGTTGCATTCAAGGAATTTATTAGACTGTAACTCAGTGGAAATGTTCAGTCAGCACAATCTCAGTAAAATCAAAGTCCCTTTCTACCACCTGCTCTTTGCTAAACCATATCTACGGTGACAGTGAACCACTTAACATGAGGCCCCTGAAATATCTGCCTGCTTGAAGTGAAAAAGTTTCTTTTTAAAGATTATTTTTCAAGTTCTTAATAATCGTCTATTTTGTCATACACTTAAATGTACAATTATTATTCGGAAATCTCTTCCATTGTATCAACATGAAATTATAGTGGCACCTCGAGATACGAATGCTTCGAGTTACGAAATCTTTGAGATACGAAAGATCTCACGGAAATACTTGCTTCGAGATACAAAAAAAATTTCAAGATACGAAAAACACCAACAGTTTTGCTCTATTATTTGTACCTATTATTTGAAGTCTGACGTCACGCTCCATTCTCCCACTCCAGAAAATGCTAATAGGGGCTGATACGCTTTAAAACACTTTATATCAAGCGAAACATTTATGTATAGATTACCATCAATGTGCTATAACAAAATCGTGTTGTTGTTAGTAATTCGTGAAATATCTCGAGAAAGTTAACTTTCATACGTGGTGCCGAAATGTTTTCTGCCACCCGTTCCGTTCCACCTCTTCAGACACTTCGACACATCGCTTCACTCTCAAGGTAGGTTTCACATTTGTGTAACTTACATATTACATATTTTGCATGTGTTTTATTATCATTTTTAACATGAACAATGTGTAGATTTAATGACTGAAGAAACGTTTCTTGATTTTTTTTCTGGTTTTCCATTTTATCATCAACTTCAGTTTCTGAGAGCCGTTGCAAGGATTAGGCGTTTACATGTAAACTTTCTGCAAGATGCGAAATGTTCAGCTAATATGTTAATCTGAGAATTAAACCCTAAATAACGTTTTTTCTAGTAAGCATCACACCACATTTGTCATGGTCATGTGTTGTAATTATAAAGCATCGACAGCAGGGAAAGCGAAAATGAACTAAAATTTACAAGGAACAAAACCAGAATTAATGGGTTTACTAAAATGTAATCAAGCAGGATTTGGTTATGAACTACAGTGCAGCAACAAACTTTTCGAGATCTGGACTATAATTACTGGCTCATTTAGTGTTTTTTATACGACAAATACTAGGGCTGAACGATATTCTGTTTTGTCAACAACATCGCAATGTGCGCATGTGTCACATCGTCGGAACATAAGATGTGAGGTGTAGAAGCCCATGGTGTTTAACAGAACGGTAGCATCATGTAGCAAAACACGAGTTTGTTGTATGGCTTGTTGCTGGGGTGACATGTACGTTCCGCGTGCCTCCACAGTGATTGTGAGCGGTGAGCAGCGGCACAGGAACCATTCACTACTAAAATTGCGCGATGAAGAGGTGCAGGACTTTGCCAGTGTGACAGCTCATAGAGGATGACATTTGTCGGGATTTACCGCGGGTCTCGTGATTCCCGTGGGATTCCTGTGGGATGGGATAAACTTTTGTTATTAATCTCGTGATCGGGATGGGACAGGAATATAAATCAACGGGAACCCCATTATGAGATTATAATTTTCTGTGTTAAAAAATCCAAACGAGATGTGCCGCTTTTTTGTAAATCTTTCAGCGTGTCAAAACACGAAAGTCCAAAGAACACGTTTTTTTCCCAGGTCGGCAACAGAAGTGAACCCTTTGAAACTGAAGCTGTTGCCGGCAACAAACAGAGAGAAGCAGACCTTTCGCCAGGAGCTCAGGAGATCAGTGACAGACGAGTGATTGATTTCCTGTGATCGCTTTAGCAACAGTTTAGCGGAGATTTCTCTGAAAATATAATATTTATACTCTTATATAATAACATAATCATTGTCTTAGTAGTAGTAATAGGTTTATTAGTGTTAGATTTAACTGTTTTTTACCGTGTTCTGTCCGTGATTATTATTCCGCATTCCGGCACATGTCTTTTTTTACTCATTTCCTCGCATTCTTCCGCCGTTTTTGGCACACTAAAGTGTTAGATTTCAGTGCCAAAACACTTGTAAATAGTGAAATAAGATGTTTATACCATCATCGAGAGCCCCTGTGAGTTTTGTGAAACACACAACTAAAACAGCAGGGGGCGTGTCACTGTCTCAATCACAGTCATATGTAATAAAAGTTTTTATACACAGGGTTTATTACCAACGTTTTTCAACATATCGTGTAATTTTTTATATATAAATGTATATTTAAAAGTATATATTATACTTATAATATTGCTTTTAAAACTGCTCATGCTCTTGATTCCAACAACATATTGCTTCAGGTCAGTTTCTTGTTACCAACCATTGTTTATTCAAACTCACTTAAGTCAGCTGGCTAGTTGTTCTGAAGAGAACTAAAACCCTTTTCAATATGATTCTAACAACTAAGTAAGAAGGCTAAATAACTTTAATACATGCTCAGTTGGATAGACCGGTATCGGGCACCAGTATCGGTATCGGCTCGGAAGTGCAAAAAGCTGGATCGGGACATCCCTATTTATTAGTGAGGAAACGAGGCAGAAGAATGAGTGTAGATATACTGCTGGGTAATCAGCTTTACAGTTCAAACTCATCAGAGCCAAGAGTGAGATGGATAGAGATACCTACCTTTCCTTTGACCCTCACTCTCACATATGTTGGCTGGACATCCACATCAAGCAGAGAAATATCCAGAAAATGTGAGAGTAACTTTTGTTAAGACAGAACTCATAGATGACAGTTAAAACACACTTAAATGCTCACCGGAGAAATTAAGTTGTAGAAAACAAGAAAACAAGTACCTGTACACATTTTAAGCCAGAAGCAGGCCGTTACCATCTTCAGTCAGACTGAAGTCCAGCCTGCAGGGACCACAAAGCCTAAGAGTTCATCAAGATTTTCCAAACAAACAATGCTTACACAAAAAAAAATGCAGTTATTTTCAAACATCATTAAAAGTATGCACCTTGTATCAAAATATCAGCAAAACATGAAAATATTGGAGTGTGTACATATATCACACTAAAACACATCAAAGTTTGAATTTTTTAACAAAAAGTAAATGCAGCAATTTTATACCAGTTAGGTTTGTGTAAATAATACTTGATTTTTTTTATTATTGTGTTGAATTATTCTGGACCATGCGAGACACCCTATTATTTATGTATATGTTGAATCAAAATTTAATCAAAACCATAAAATTTAGAATTGAATCAAATTGCTGAATTGGTCACAATACTCAGCCCTAATATCGATTTAGGAATTATATTGTATCGACCTTAACTAAGAATTATATTCTCTGTATCCCGAACACAAGCACATCAAGCGAGTGCGCATTCTGCTCTGCTGAATAATGATAGTCAAGCATAGGGTTCTTTTTTCACAAGTGAAACAAACATCTCTCTGTTTATTGTGAAGGATTTTCTTGTGCAGAGACCTGTGATTTTGTTTCAATAGTTTCTCATTTTCATATAATAAATAATAATGAAAAACAAATGTCTTATTTGCTTTCAATTTAATTCGTATGGCATTTATTAATATTGACGCAGAGTTTTTCCAAAACATACTGTAAAAACAGGGCAATAATTGTCAATTAAAAGAAAAAATTGGCACACTATGTCTCTCTCATTCATTATTAATTCTCGCTTTCTCTGCGATTCACTGCGCTAGGATTTCCAAAATATAGAAATAACGGAACAAGCAAGCTATTTTAAAGTAAACTAAATAATTTGTCCCAGTCTAGGTCTCTCTTTTAGCTGCTGTTAATTCTTTGTCTCTGCTCTATCGCAATTAAAGCATGCGCTCGGATTGTAATAATAGATGAAGTTGGGGCCAAATAATTTCATAAAAGCGTGGCTTGCAGGTTGGAAAAATACACAACCCGCCCATCACTAGTAAGCATGTCTCTTCAAAGGAGCCATTTTGTGGTCTTTGCGCAGACACGGAAATAAAAACGCACGCTTTGCGCAGTCAAATATCCCAGCACCCTACCGTGTGCAGCACGCTACTTCTACGGGAGAAAATGGAGTCGGCTGCAGGTTCTTGTAATTGCAATCCATAAATAAGTCGCAACGGATAAGGCACACTGTCGGCTTTTGAGATCTGAAATTCACACCCCTTCTGATGCGGCAAGGGATATCATATCGTCAAGAGCATAGGTGTCAAACTCTGGCCTGTGTAATTTCATTTGGCCCATGGGGCAATATCAAATTAACATTAGAGTTGGTCTGCCAGTATTATCCAGTGGCGGTGCTGTTGTAACACCGCATTCAACGCGAAAACTACAAATCCCCTAATGCTCTGCGGTTGTTTTGGCACGCCAGCTTTGTGTCCATAGATTTCTAGCAAGCAGCGTTCTTTCCAGACATGCTGCAGCCTAATACTACAACTCTAGGTGTCACTGTGTGACCCCTACCAAAAATGACGAAAAGGAAGGGGGAAACAGAACTTTTCAGGACAGGTGGGAAACGGATTATCTTTTTACACATCTGAAAGACAGACCTGTTTGTCTCATTTGTGGAGCCAACGTGTCGGCACCTAAGGAGTACAATATCAGGACAAGCACAAGGACCTGGACACGACTCAAAGGAGGCAGAAAGTAGAGGAGATGAAAAGAGGTTTGGTTTCACAACAGAATATGTAAAAAAAAAAAGCCACAGCACGAAACGAGGCTGCTGTAAAGGAGAGTTATATCGTGGCAGAAGAAATCGCTGAATCAAAAAGATAATGCTGAAGTTTGTGACCAAGTGTGCCCAGAAAAAAAAACAGGCCTTTTCAAACGTAAGCCTGAGCAGGAACACAATAGCGGAGCGCATATGTGATCTTGCCACAAATCTGCATGACCAGCTGATGGAAAAGGGGAAAGATTTTGTTTTGTTTTTCCCCTCGCTGTAGTACTGCGCAGCAGTCAGTCTTCATCCCCGGTGTCAACTCAAATATTTGTGTTACGGAGGAGCTTTTGGGATTTAAATCCACGCGTGGCACAACCACAGGGAAGGACATTTTTGAGGTTGCAAATGTGTAACTGAAATAAACCTGCGGTGGAATAAACTCGTGGGATTAACCACTGATGGTGCGGCAGTGATGAGTGGTAGAAAGAATGGACTTGTGGGCACGATTTGTAAAAAGATGCGGGAAGAGAACCATGCAGGTGAGCTATCGGTTTATCACTGCACTATACATCAAGATTCACTGTGTGCTGAAGCTCTAAAGATGGAACATGTTCTGACCACAGTAACACAAGTTGTTAACTTTATAAGAGGCAAAGGTATGAATCACTGCGTGTTTAATTCATTTCTGGAAGAGTTTGGTTCGGAACACACAGAGGTGAGATGGAAAAGTATTGAACAGATTTTTCGAGCTGCGTGAAGAAATGTCAGTTTCTGCAAAGCAAAGGGAAGGACACAGCAGATCTCCAGGAGTAACAGTTTATGTGTGAGCTGGCCTTTCTATGTGACATCGCAAGCCATCTTGCTGCGCTGAACCTGTAGCTACAGGGGCGGGGACCGCATCATCACTGAGATGTACTCGTCAGTGAAAGATTTTAAAACTAAATTCTCCCGTGGGAGAATCAGCTGCTGCAAGGAAACCTTGGCCATTTCCCCTGTTGCCAAACCAAAAATACACAGATCTTTAACGGCGTGTGCGCACAGTCTGCTGACAAACTCTCAGTCGCTGAGTTTAGCCGGCGATTTCACGACTTTGATGGTCAGAAATGGAAATTTGAACTGTTGGTAATCCCTTCGCAGTCGATGTGGAAAAAGCACCAACCAACCTTCAAATGGAGCTGACAGAACTATAGTGGGACGACAGGCTGAAGTCTGTGCGGTTGGCGCTACACAGTTTCCAAATTCATCCCTGACACAATGCCTCAGCACCACACCCAAGCTGCTCAATTGCTCTCCATGTTCGGCAGCACTTATCTATGTGAGCAACTTTTCTCACAAGGTGCGTCTCACTGATGAACACCTTCGTTCTGTAATGAAGGTTGCCTCAGCGAAAAGCCTGAGCCCCGACACTGATCAACTAGCATCCAAGAATGCCATGTGTCTAGCTTGAACACACCATGTTAGATCAGTGTGTCGCAAACGGAATAGTAAAAAGGCCTGAATGATTGATTTATTCACTATTTTATTTTCAAATGTATTAGCCAGTAGAAAAAGTTAATGTTGATATGTAGCAAATTGAAAACTCGGGTTTGCATGTCATTATAAAGTTATATAAGCCTTGCTTGTTCAATATTCAATGCAAAACTTGTTGAAAGGTAATTAAAAGGTAATTTTTTTACAACCTTGGCCCGCGGCTTTGTTCAGTTTTAAATTTTGTCCCACTCATTATTTGAGTTTGAATCCCCTGATCAAGAGGATCATACGAGGTACTGGGTAATGCTGGAGCACTACCCAATTCACCTGCAGACCAGATGGGACTGGATGAATGGGGATGGCGTAAGGGATCACCTGATGCAGCTTGATCCATATCATTATAGAGGCCTCTGAGGATTTAAGCCGAGTCGTAGACTCGCCAGATGCCAGAGCATGAGAAGCCTTTGCTGTGAAATGTACCTCCTGTACCTCAGCGTGCACATCGGGAGAGCGTTGTAATGCAAACGCTCACGTGTTTGAAGCCAGACCCCTCCACGCATTTATTGTATCCATCTATCGAAAAATGTGTTCGATAAAACGTTCATTATTTTTTATTCTTCGCCGAGGTTTGGGTCGGGCGTGACAATTGTCATTTTGGTCATGCCATATCGTTGTTAAATGTTGAAAAATAATTGTTACGGGTTCATTGTGAGTTTTTTTTTCATGGTTGTTGACATTTATTATGATCAGGGGAAGGTTAAGTTTACAATAAAATCTTTAGATGTAGGGCTGGGCGATATGGCTGAAAACAACATGTTTGAAAATGAATGATTCGTGTAGATCCGGGTGGTAGAGAATCCAACTATTTGCAGGACTCCAGTAAAAATGTAAAATAATTTTACAAAAACACCGTTATTTATCTACTCCATATAATGAACATCAATGACTAAAATAAAACAGAAACTATTTACAGGAGAGAGGTCAAAGTGAATCCTCGTGCTTGAGGAAACGTGTGAAGAGCATCACACACAAGGAAGGAACGCTGAACACTGACATTCCTTCATTATTAAAGCATAAAAAATATAAACTATTATTTCAAGTTCATTTGAAACAAGTTAAAGAGGTTGATGACGCAGTGAAACCTTTTTCTCCAAGTACTCTGAATTTGTGCCCCGGGCAGGCGCCAGTGCTTTAGGCTCTGCTTGTGCCTAAAACTGCTACTGCACTGGAAAGAAAAATGGTCAGGAGGAGTCCTCTAATTGATTGAGAAGCGACGAGCACCCCGACATTCAGATTAATGTTTTCGTCTGCTCACACTCCGAGTGCATGCTTTGAATGCGACAGAGCAGAGACAAATTACCAGCAGCCATAGAAAGAGAGACCAAGACAATTATTTCATTTCAATTAAAAATATTAGCTTGTTTTCAGAATGAAGAACTCGGTTTAAATATCGATTGCTAATTACCTACACCGGCAAAACAACTTTGCCCTTTAAAATTGCGGATCCAGATCACTCTCAGGTAACTCGTTCCCAATCAGTTGGTTTCCAGACTATGTCACTGGAAACCAATGAAAGGGAACAGCACATTTCACATTGTTGGTAATCTACACATAATGCTTGTATATTTAAAACGGATTTGAAGTGTTTTTGATGTAATGAAGATGAAAGTTTCATTGCCGTCGACCATTGTCTATGAATGGGAGAGCGGAGAGCCAGGATCCGGAAGCGTCGTCGTACTAAACAATCGGAATAGAATACTCACTTTAGCATCAAAAAGGAAAGCTAGTTAATTACTTACTTTAGTGCCAGAAATACAAAAAAAAATTATAAAACTGAGAATTAAAAGGAAAAACCCAAATACAGTCTGGTACACCAGTGACCTAAGTATTTAAAATATCCCAAATAATTTAGATAAATCAAGCTATTGCAACATATGATGAACAACAGTGAAATAGCTAAAAAAAATTTTTTAAAAAAATCGAAGAATCAAATCAAAGGAACTGACCCAATTGTACAGTTGATTCGAGTCCGGAATGTAGACGGAGATCAATAGCTGTGTCCAAATCCAGAAGTGCGCATCCTCCCAAGTGCGTATTTTAAGACCACTTACGTCACAACACCAAGGCAAAAAGAAAGAAATAGAACAATTAAAAATAAACCCTAAAACCCTGGAAAATAAATTGAGCAACAAAAGAACTTACAGTGATCTTACAAATTTATTAGACACTAAACATAAATATAAAAGAATCACTTAAAGAAAAATATTAATAATACAAGAACATTAATAATACAAGAAGTTTCATTTATTCAATTTGGGATACAAACTACGAATCCAGCTGATGGCGCTAATGCACCATGAAGCAAACAGCCAAACAGAAGAAGAGTAGAGGCTAGACCGTCCCGTTTACCAAGGGGTTTTGGAGCCTTCGGAGGATCCTCCCAAGCCGTAGCCTTAAAGTTGGGTAGGAAGTACCCTCTGTAGGCTTTTAGAACCTGGAATGGGACACAGCTGGGTATTCGGGTCTTTGGGTTGGCTCGCCTCAAAGCTTGGCTTCCGCTATTCACGTCCAGCGCAAAACAGCGATATTTCTTTCTCTGTCGTCCAAAACGACCAGGTTCAACGGACCGAATAATGTTGAGCAGGAACGGATTGAACGCATAAAGAAAAAACCCGCAAGGCAGCACTAATCAGCATTTGAATGCAATCATGCATCGTTTGAACTAGTGACTGTTACACACAGAATAAAAACAATTTTCTCAGATAAGCTCTTTTAGCAAAAAAATAAACTGCTAATAAATACTTTATTAACTCAACACAACCCATGATTTTCGTTAAATATTACATTTTGTTATTTAATCTATTACAATGACTTATCTCTTATTACGTTCAAACCAAGCAGTTCGTAAGCATCTGAAAAAGTGTGTCATTTCACTCTTTTATGAAACTATGACTTTATTTGACAATTAAACGGAAGATTATTTAAGTAAACTCACAAAGATGATCAATTGTTAATGAGTTCTGTTCGTCGTTCATCGCTTTAGCGTCCGATGTGGCTTCTCAGGCTTAAAATATACTTAATATAAAAGACCAATTGGGCTGATCGGCCTATCACCCTCCTCTATGACTGACAGGAGCCAACAGCCAATCACGTTCCTCTGGGACAGATGACTGACAGGAGCAACAATCGGTGGCAGGCAAAGTCATGCTAAAGCAAAAACAGTTTTTTTTGTATATATGTATTGTTAAATACTGTATACAAAAAATACAGGTTAAATTTTTCAACGTTTAGCTTAAGCGCAAGTTTACCCATCACCCATTGGCTGTTGCTCCTATCAGTTATCTGTGAGGAACTTAATTGGCTATTGGCTCCTGTAGGTCAGATAAAATAATTATTTAAGATAAGTGATTAATATTTGAATCCTTATTTAGCGTTTAGCTCAATTTGCTACAATAACCATCGATTGAGTTAACAATTCTTACCTCGTCGAAGTATAAAATTGGCCAGTCATCGTACTCTGCTTGTCGACGGAGTAAAGTTAAATCCACGCCGATTGCCAGAGAATCAAGGTAAATACTCGACGCTACATCTACACCATGGCGTTTCAAAAGCGAACGGATATGTAAAACTGGACCAAAGTGTTCATATCTTACACGATCTTTACGAAAACCATCGATTTCAACCAATCTTTCACGGAGAACTCGTGACTGAAACACGTGACGTGCTCGCGCAGTCCTGATGTTACTACGGTAACGGTCACGTGTTTCGCGCTCTTTCTGTGCCGTGTTACGTAAGCCCGATGAACCCTATAAACGGCTAAAACTATATACAGCTGTTATCTAGACAAAAAATGGAAAATTTAGAGGTCATGAGCTGTGCATTAATACATACTCGACAGAAGCCAATCATTTTACTTTCAAGGATCATTTCTGCAGTAAAAGATCGGATCCAACGAGTTTCAGCCAATCAGACCGCTGTAAAAACTGAGTGACAGTATAGAGCAGCCAATGGGCGAGGAGCATTAGTTGACCATCTAACAAAATAAAACAGTCAATTATGGAGACAGTTTAACTGTTCATAATTTTATATTAGAATATTAAAATACATTAAAAAGATAATACATAAAAGAGGCTTTTCATAAAATGTAAAACTACAAATAAAAAGAGCTTTTAAATGGAGTAAGTGTTGATTATATTTTAGTTCAGTTCACTTCATGAACATATGTTTCACAGGATTATTCATAGATTCTGCTAAATCATCTGCTGTAAATGCTGAAGATATACTTTGTAAGCACAAAATAATGAATTTTAGTTAGAGAAATACTATCGTACATTTTTCGGGTCGTGGCTCATATATTGCGTTGGTTAATAAAGGGAGTGGTCACATGACAAAAGAACTAAAAGACCCTGCCCCTTTTAGTAGCTAGACTTTTTATTATCATTACAAACATTTAAAAAGAAACACATGCCATATTCTGCAAATGTCGTATATGTTTTTTTTACCTTACATGAGCGTAATTTTTTATTTACAAAATGATCCCAATGCAAACTTGAATAACAACATGTAATATGACCCTCCCACAAACATGTGACACATTAACAAATAACACAGCTGAAATTTAAAAACATAGATACAGAACATTCAGACTCTTGAACCCATTCAAACACCCTTAAGACCTTTACACATCTATGCGATTTTTAATGCAGGAGCTGCATGCAGTAAATATTTAGCCTTAATTACACAGCGCTAATGTAATTGTACACACCAGCTGGAAAACAGTCATTTTTCAAGAAACGCACGAGCTGGTTTTTTTTTTTTTTGTTTTCACTGTGTAGGTAAAACGGTGTGATTGACTCGTCCGGTCACGTGTCTTCAGCCGGGAAAGGCAGAAATAGACGGCGCTCTAGGACAAAATGAGAAGAGCAGAAGAAGAGACTACAGAGGCTCTCTGGACAAGCATCCGGTCGTAGCTGAAATTAAACAGCACAAGAGATCAACAGCAGAGGATTTCACGCGACATAATTTTAAACAGAATCGCAGGGAACGGTGACCATGTTCTCAAACACCGTCTCACAACCAAGAACTCGTGAGAAAGATTTGAAAACAGTATTTGACTCCGCCCCACCAGACTCACGCTGGCGTTCTGAGAGTGGTGCAGCTGCTGCTGGGTATGACTTTGGAGCTAAAAAAAAAAAAAGTATAATTCCACCCATGGTTCCACTAGTTTTGTTGATTTAGATCTCTAGGTATGATCTTCATGAACACTCTGAGGGGGGCAAATTTTTTAAAGATGTATTAAGCTTTAAAGTTGCACATAATTTAAGGGCGTGGTTTCTTGACGGGCAGATGATTGACAGTTCTTTCAGCCCGCCTTGTCACGCGTTATCCTCTCGAGTTGTTCATTACAGCAAATTTCATCTGAAAAACTTTGCTACTCCTTGTGTTTTTTGTTTTTAGATTTTATTATCGGTTTATTTTTGTAGGGGTGGGCGCTATAACGGTATGAAAGTGACTACCGGTATTGTGTTGTGCCATGATATGGATTTTGCAATACCGTGGATACCGTTACACTTTCATTAATTTTATATATATATAGACTTCCACTCAGCAATCAATTAAGTCTTCATTCGCTGCCGGCACATCTTATGACAAGGCGAGCAAAAAATGGAAAGAGATAACAAGTGCAATAACATATCACATTGCCAAGGACATGATGCCCATTCACATTGTGGAAAAAGACGGTTTCAGAAAGCTCATTCGGATTCTGGAACCAAGATATGAGATTCCTAGCCGGAAATAATTTAGCCAAAAATGCTTGCCACAGCTTTATAATGAATGTCGCGAACGAGTTTACAACGAAATAAGTAACGCTGCTTTTTCCTCCACCACTGCCGATTTATGGTCGAGTCGCACAACAGAACCATACATAAGCCTCACAATACATCACATTGACGATGACTGGAAACTTCAAAACAAATGCCTACAATCTTCATATTTCCCAGAGGACCATACCGGCGAAATAATCGCAGCAGGTCTGAAGGATGCACTTTCGTGTTGGGGTTTAAAAGAGACACGTCAAGTATGTATGACGACCGACAGTGGAACAAATATGATTAAAGCGCTGCAGGTGAACAGCTGGAAAAACCTAGGATGTTTTGGACACAGGCTACACAATGCCATTGGTAAGTTTCAAGATTAAATAGCCAACATTTATTATGCTTATCATAACGAAAGAAAAAAATAATACATCTTACGTCAGATAAATCTCTTCTAATCTAGAAATACTGCTCATATACACGGGGCTCGAACTGAGGGGGATGCGGGAGGGTGGCAGCAGCAATTGCAAATGTTCTATTCATTTTATACAAAAGTGCAGAGCAACACGAAACTGTTGTTTTTACAAATTAAGTCAGTAATTTAACGGTCCATTCATAAACTGAGTCGCTAGTTACGTTTCTAATTAAGTCGTTTTGACCGAATTATTTGATTTAAATTATTTAATAATTCTTTATTAAAACATGGACCTGCTGCCACCTACTGGCGGTTTTGTTGTCGTTAGATTATCTAAAAAAGGCCTGAACCAGCCAAGGTACCACGTTAACTCAAAACCATGTTAAGTAAAATATTATAATTAAATTATCATTATTAACAGCAATCCCCTCCATTTCGGGCCCTAGAAAGGAAATATATTGTAAAGCAGAGTTCATTTAATAACCCAAATTTGTTTTTTTGTTATTTTCAGAGAGGAGTGTCCAAAATGAAACCCGTATTTCTCGGGCCACGGGGGTGTGTAAGAAGATAGTTAGCACATTTTCTTACAGCTGGAAAAAACAAAGGCTTTGATGAGTGCACAGGTTGAAAGAGGCCTGCCTACACATAAACTCATCACAGAATCTTCAACAAGGTGGGGATCTCGTTTGCAGATGATTGAAAGAGTCCTGAAACAAGAAAAAGCCATTACATCACACTTTCACGCAGGCAATGGCACAACCTTTAAAGAGATCACTTTTAGCACCATTTCACTTTGCCAGAAACCAATGGGTGACGTCACTGATGCTTCGTCCGTGTTACATACAGCCAATGGAAAATACATGAGTAAAAACAGTCTGCCATTTAAATACTTGTATCCTTAGCCAGGGACGAGGTAAAAATGTGATTTTTTTTTTATTGCCTTGAAAACAACAGAATTGATGGGTTTACTAAAATCTAATCAAGCAGGATTTGGTTATGAACTACAGTGCAGCAACAAACTTTTCGACATCTGGACTATAATTACTGGCTTATTTAGTATTTTAATATGACAAATACTAGGGCTAAACGATATTCTGTTTTGTCATCGACATCGCGATGTGCGCATGCGCGATAGTCACATCGCCGGAACATACGATGTGAGGTGTAGAAGCCCATGGTGTTTAACAGAACGGTAGCATCATGTAGCTAAACACGAGTTTGTTGTATGGCTTGTTGCTGGGGTGACATGTACGTTCCGCGTGCCTCCACAGTGATTGTGAGCGGTGAGTAGCGGCACAGGAACCATTCACTACTAAAATTGCGCGATGAAGAGGTGCAGGACTTTGCTAGTGTGACACCTCATAGAGGATGACATTTGTCAGGATTTACCGCGGGTCTCGTGATTCCTGTGGGATGGGATAAACTTTTGTTATTAATCTCGTGATCGGGATGGGACAAGAATAAAAATCAACGGGAACCCCATTATGAGATTATAATTTTCTGTGTCAAACAATCCAAACGAGATGTGCCGCTTTTTTGTAAATCTTTCAGCGTGTCAAAACACGAAAGTCCAAAGAACATGTTTTTTTCCGGGTCGGCAACAGAAGTGAACCCTTTGAAACTGAAGCTGTCGCCGGCAACAAACAGAGAGAAGCAGACCTTTCGCCAGGAGCTCAGGAGATCAGTGACAGACGAGTGATTGAGTTCCTGTGATCGCTTTAGCAACAGTTTAGCGGAGATTTCTCTGTAAATATAATATTTATACTCTTATATAATAATATAATCATTGTCTTAGTAGTAGTAATAGGTTTATTAGTGTTAGATTGAACTGTTTTTTACCGTGTTCTGTCTGTGATTATTATTCCGCATTCGCGCACATGTGTCTTTTTTTCCCTCATTTCCTCGCATTCTCCCGCGTTTTTCAGTGCCAAAACACTTGTAAATAGTGAAATAAGATGTTTATACCATCATCGAGAGCCCCTGTGAGTTTTGTGAAACACAAACAGCAACAGCAAGGGGGCGTGTCACTGTCTCAATCACAGTCATATGTAATAAAAGTTTTTATACACAGGGTTTATTACCAACGTTTTTCAACATATCGTGTAATTTTTTATACATAAATGTATATTTAAAAGTATATATTATACTTATAATATTGCTTTTAAAACTGCTCATGCTCTTGATTCCAACAACATATTGCTTCAGGTCAGTTTCTTGTTACCAACCATTGTTTATTCAAACTCACTTAAGTCAGCTGGCTAGTTGTTCTGAAGAGAACTAAAACCCTTTTCAATATGATTCTAACAACTAAGTAAGAAGGCTAAATAACTTTAATACATGCTCAGTTGGATAGACCGGTATCGGGCACCAGTATCGGTATCGGCTCGGATGTACAAAAAGCTGGATCGGGACATCCCTATTTATTAGTGAGGAAACGAGGCAGAAGAATGAGTGTAGATATACTGCTGGGTAATCAGCATTACAGTTCAAACTCATCAGAGCCAAGAGTGAGATGGATAGAGATACCTACCTTTCCTTTGACCCTCACTCTCACATATGTTGGCTGGACATCCACATCAAGCAGAGAAATATCCAGAAAATGTGAGAGTAACTTTTGTTAAGACAGAACTCATAGATGACAGTTAAAACACACTTAAATGCTCACCGGAGAAATTAAGTTGTAGAAAACAAGAAAACAAGTACCTGTACACATTTTAATCCAGAAGCAGGCCGTTACCATCCTCAGTCAGACTGAAGTCCAGCCTGCAGGGACCACAAAGCCTAAGAGTTCATCAAGATTTTCCAAACAAACAATGCTTACACAAATAAAAAAAAAATGCAGTTATTTACAAACATTGTTAGAAGTATGCACTTTGTATCAAAATATCAGCAAAACATGAAAATATTGGAGCGTGTACATATATCACACTAAAACGCATCAAAGTTTGAATTTTTTAACAATTTTTGTCGTGTTTGTGCAGGTGAAAATTGATATTCATACAGACACACTGTTGTAATTTTTCATCTAATGCAGCTTCAATAAAAGTGAAAAAAAAATGCAGAATTGTCTTGTACTTTAGTAACTGTTACGACCCCTTGCCCGCAAGATAGGACGAGCTCTCGGACCGCACATTGAGGAAGTATAAATAGAAGAAAATTAATTCAAAAGCAAGCTATCAAATACACAACACAAACTCCTGCAATTCAAAACACTATAATTTATTAACTATAAAACATACAAAACACGATTAAGAATAACTCAAATACCCCTTGTCTTAAAATCAAGTTCAAATAAATAAACAATACAATGAATGCTACAGAAATCAAAGAACAAACTAATTAACATACAGGTTCACACAACACACACACAAGCCGTACCACCGCACACCATCGAAACCAGTCCCTGGATTGTTCCAAAGTAGCCTAAACTAACAGATGAACGTTCCGAAAGGGACGTGGATAAACTAAAAGGTGAGCTGTAAACGAAACATACGACTGCTGTGGTAATCGAAAGTGTGAAACAATAACAAAGCTAATGATACACTGAAAAACGAAGAACTAAGCTAAACTAAGAGTGCTTAAGCCAAACCTGAGAGTGCGGGGGGGGGGAAAGGGCAAAACAGGGGAGATGAGTGCTTTCTAGCAGCGGAGGCTGCAGGTGAGACGCTGCACTCTGGGGAGTGACACGGACACAGAACCTCTCACGAAGAGATCGCAACAATCTCGAATCTAAAAGCTCAAATGAGGTCCACGAAGAGTCACAAATTAAACTGACGGGAGAAAGGCAAAAAAACTGAGAGACGCATCAATCGGACTGAGGGCGACCGGAGCTGACGCGGGTCTTATATAGTCCGCCCCGTTCATCACCTGATCATAAACGGATAACGTCACCAATTTCACGTAATCACATAAAATACAAATACACCGTAATTACACTGTAAATATAAATAATAAACATTTACAACACACGGGGGTTGTAACACTCCCACCCTTAAAATCAAAGCTGTAGGGAAATACCAACAAACATATAGCTTTGATTACATTCATAAACACTCGGTTAAAACACATCAGTAAACGAGTACAAGTCAAAGCCTAAGCAAAGACATTTTCAAGAGGAATCAACACATTTGTCAAAGACTGATTCTGAATTTGCATCAGCAGGGCACATGCCAAAGAAGTTTACTTCAGTTCCCTCTGAAACTCTCAAAGTGGTGTGGTATGCTCAAGTCCAAATGTTCAAATACACCACCGAATCGTCCAAGTAGATACTACAGGATTTATTTTTACTGAATAAAACAAGTCCTACATGGTAAGAGCGGACAACTCAGATGCATAAAGTGCAGAATACAAGTGCTTGTTGGCACATAACTAAAACACAGCATACAATGATTACAAAGATTAAAAACTGGCAAAGAAAGTAAAACGTTTGAGGCAATTTTGCCCAAAATTTACAGTATTTTAATGGTCTTGGCAGCAAATTCCTAGACATGTTTTAGTCGTTATAGAAATGTTTTATCCAGAGTCTGTCTTTTATTTTTACTATGCTCCATCTATCTCCCATCATCTGTCCCCGTGGGGACCCGGGGTAGAATAGGTCCCTAGCACCCCCTTGCTGTTCGTAAGAGGTGACAAATGGGGCGAATTAACTGCCGTGAGTTGCAGCGTGTTTTCTTTTTTTTGTTCAAATTCAATTTAAATTGTTCACAGAAAGAGATTAGCAAAATGTACAGAATCATACCTCCATCGTTAATTCATCTGATTAAAAATTATCTTGAATACAATATTTCATTACCAATGCAACCTAATATTTTGATCGAGGGATGTGCCCTTATAGATGATAAATGTAACAATAAGCTAATTGCCAGAGTTTTGAAATCCAAACTATTTTATGATTATAATCGAAGTAATTTTAATGTGAGCAACAATTTATCCCCTGAAATAGTTAAAAATGGTTTCTCTAAATTCCTTAAATGGCCAGTGTTACCTAAAGTTAAAGAAACTCACTTCAAAATCCTGAACAAAACTTATCCTGTCGCTGAATTTCTTAAAAAACTATTCAAATTTGAAGTTGATCCCTGTACATTTTGTAATAATCAGAGGAAACCATCGAGCACTTATTTTTCTATTGCTCTGTTTCTACTAAATTTTGGTTAGAGCTTAGAAATTGGATTCTCATAAAGATGACAATACCAAATTTTGAATTATATCACATTTTATTGAACATGAATAAAGTAGATCCCAAATATTCTGACATTGTGAACATTTTAATATTATTAGGTAAATACCACATTCATTGCTGTAAATGGAGAAATAACAAGCCCTCAATTGCTGTTTTTATTATTGAGTTTAAGAGGTTTTTTCAGTCTCTCAAGGTTTCCAAATGTAAAGTCGCAATTTCTCTATGTTTCTAATTTCTCTAAGTAACAAAAAATTTGATAGTTACTTATTGTTTTAATTTCCTTAAAATAACATTGCTTCGGTTGTAGCCTTGCTCTCATTATAATCGTCCTTCCCCCTGATTCTTTCTACTGATTACTCTTATTGCGTCATTCTTTTGTTCTTTTAGGTTTGTGATGTGTAAAGTACACAAATACTCTGTAACGAGTCTGTTGGTTGTGTATCGTGTATTGTTGTGTCCTCATCGAGATTTTGTAATGTTTTGTGTTTGTCAATAAAAAAATATAAAAAACTATAAAACCTACGGAACCCCTGAAGGTACGTTCACACCGTTAAGTCAATGCAAAGACGCGTTTGCGCGCGTCTGAGGCTTCAGCGGCGTGGTAAGCGCGAATTGAGCGGCGCGGTTGCCGCGATAGGCGCGTATTGAACGGCATGAATGGGCGATACGCGTGTTGTGAGCCGCACGCATGAGGCGGATCGGCCGTAGACGGGTAAATCGCTCGAGTTCAGAAAATTGAACTTTGTCGGATTTTCCGCGCCGCGCTGACCAATCAGGAGCTTGCTGTTGTTGTGACGTGTGCAGCTCAGAGACCGTCTGGAATTAAAACAGTGATGGACTGTCATTAAAACTTTACGTGAACTGCCTGAGCTCTCTGATCATCTTCATGATATTAAAGTTATAAATAATAGTAAAAAAAAAAATCTTGCTTGGAAGTAATTATATATATATATATATATATATATATATATATATATATATATATATTTATATTGCAACTGTTAGGGGCAACCCTCCAAGATGGTAGTGGAAGGGTTAAACAAACTGAAATGCACACACACAAGATGGAGTCAACACTCGTTTAATAAATAAATATAACAAATAAACACAAACACCCGTGGGAGGGCAAAACCTTACATTAACTAAACTAATTCAAAAACAAAACAGGGAAAAACGTTAACACAAAAGGCAATCAACAATTGCTTACCAGCAGGCTGCTGGGAATAATACAAAAATAAAACTACTAACTGAACGGAAACAATGCAGAAGCACAGAGCTTACCAGACATGAGGCACGAGGGATAATATTAAATATTAAATAATGAACCCGCACAAGGAACGGGGAGAAAGGGGCTTAAGAAAGCAGAAGGCAGCAGGGGGATGACGAACCAGACATGAGGAGCAGGTGAAGCACATGAGGGTAATTAACAAGGACACAGGATGAAGACACACACAGGAGAAGAGGCCAGAATAAAAGGTACAACATGGAGGAACACAGACAAAGAGGAAGAGCAGGCAGGAAGGGGCAGGAACAGATAAGAGTTAGTAAAATAAAAGACTAGAAAAATAACAAAATAAAAGTAACCGGGGAAAGAACCTAACATAATCCCCCCCATAAGGGGTGGCTTCCAGACAGCCCAACTGAAACAAAAGGGAACAAGACAGAAAAATAAATAAAACAGGACAGAGCCCAGGATCCTGTAACCCATAAAGGGGGCAAAAGCACACAGGATCCACACAAAGGGTCAGAGAATAAGGGCTAGGGAGACTCTGACAGACAAGGGGGGAGAAGAAGACCAAGGAGGAGCAGGAAGGGTGAGCCAGGGAACAATCAAAGGACAGAAGGGCAAGGCAAACAGAGGGGGCAGAGAATGGGAAACAAAGGCAAAACACACAACAAAATCATCATAACAAAACTTGAGTCCAATTCCGGCAGCGCCGACCTTGGCTCGCAGGATCCGACCAAAACGGGTAGGAGTACAGATAGGATCAGAGGTGGCCTCTGCTGCAGGTTCCAAAACACAAGGCTTCGGGCCAGAGATTAGCAATACTGGAGCAGGTAGAAGGTCTCTTTGATACAGAGGTGCGGCTCTATTCACAAGGCTCCCTGGGGGCCAAGCTGGAGACACAGCCGGAACCAGGGCAGTGTCGAACCCCACCAGGCCAGGCAACAAAAACTCCGGCACCCACTTATGAGAGCGCAACCAGGACCCCGGGGCGATGCAGCAACTGCAGTCTGCAGGGATGGAGAGTGCAGCAGAGAGGTAGAGAGAAGCTGCAACACCGACGGCTCCAGACACGGCCCGAGCAGGTCCCCACACCGCCAAGGAAGATGTAGGCAACAGGCACTCCAGAGGACCGCAACCCCCGAGCAGAAGGGGGTAACTGCCAGCCGAGGAAGAGGACCCCACAGAGAAGACCCCAGAAATCCCTCGCAACACTGCACTCGAAAGAGAACAGAGGGCGTGCTGCGCCAAAGTGGCAGCAACACCAGAGGAGCCAGGGCAGGCATCATAGTCCGTGATGACAAGAAGAGGGCGTAGAACTAGATCCAGGGCAGGTGCTGATCCAGTGGCGCAGAGGAGGGATTCGGACGAGAGGAAAAAGGCTGGAAACCCCCAGGAGAGCATGGTCCGTCACAACCTCATCAGTGTAAGGAAAGGACATTCTGGGGAATGCATAAAATAAATTGAAGATAGGGGGTAGGATCTCAGAACCACAAGCGTCCAGTGACATAGGGGCACTGTGGCCGGGAGATATAGAACCAGAACCAGTGCAAGAACTCCCAGACAGACAGACAACCTCCACTCCCCTGCATGAACTACGGGGCCTCCTGTAGACTGCTAGCTCAGGTCCTGTGCGTGAACTACAGGATCTTGGGCAAACTTCTGGCTCAGTTCTTGAAGTAAGGCAATTCTGGAAGGCAGTTCCTACAGTCCCCGAGCATGAACTACAGGACTTAAGGTGGACAACTCCCTCTGTTCCAGAGTTTGCTATGAGTCTCTCGGTGGTCAGCGCTTGCAGTTCTAGTGCGTGAGGTGCAGGAGCTCCTGTAGACAGCGTTCTTAATTCCCGTGCGTGAACTACGGAATTTCGGACAGACTACTCGCTCAACTCCTGTGTGAGAAGTAAGGAAACTCTGGGAGACAGTTCCTATTGTTCCCGTGCGTGCACTACGGGACTTACGGCAGGCAACTTTCTCAGTTCCAGTGTTTGAGTTACAAAATCTCCAGTAGTTAGCTCTAGTAATTCCTGTGCATGAACAGTATCTCTGGCAGACTGCTCCATTAGACCACGTGCATGAACTACGGGATCTACGGGGGACTGTGATCAGAGTACCAGTACGTGAGGTGCAGAATCTCAGGTAGACAGTGCCTTTAATTACCGTGCGTGAACTAAGGGATCTCGGGCAGGCTACTCGCTCGGCTCCTGTGTGAGAAGTAAGGAAACGCTGGGAGACAGTTCCTATTGTTCCCGTGCGAGAACTACGGGACTTACGGCAGGCAACTCTCTCGGTTCCAGTGTTTGAGTTACAAAATCTCCAGTAGACAGCTCTTGTAATTCCTGTGCATGAACAGTGTCTTTTGCAGACTGCTCCATTAGACCACGTGCGAGAACTACGGGATCTACGGGGGACTGTGTTCAGAGTTCCAGTACGAGAGGTGCAGAATCTCAGGCAGACAGCTCCTTTAATTTCCGTGCGTAAACTACGGGAACTCTGGCAGACTGCTCCTTTGATTCCAGTGCATAAACTACGGGACCTCTGGTGGACAGCATGATGCACAAGAAGAGCTGGTGGCACTAGAAGTATCCAGGGAGCTTGGATGAACAAGGGCAATGGGGGCGAGCAAAGGGCATGTAGAACAGGGGAAGCTGGCAACGGCAAAAGTGTCTTGTGAGCGCAAACATACAGGCGCAATGGAGGCGAGCAAAGGGAAAGGCGCTCAGGAGGAGCAGGCAACACTAAAAGTGTTCTGGGAGCACAGATGCCCAAACGCATTGGGGACGAGCACAGGGCACGACGCTCAGGGGGAGCTGGTAATGCTAACAGTGTCCTGGGAGCACAGATGCTCAAGCGCATAGGGGCGAACAAAGGGCATGTCGGACAAGGGGAGCAGGAAGGGCCAACAGGGCTTGGCAATTGGTGTCAGAAAACTTAAAGAAATAGCACAATAAACAAAATGAAAATCTTACAAAAACAAAAAGGCACAAAACATAATGCCCAAAAATTATTATCTCAACAAAAACGTGAGGGACAGCGCAGGGACATGTTGACTGGGAACCCTCACAAAGCTGCTGGCAGGCAAGTGCACTGGATACTTGTCCATCCAGTGACTGGGCAGCAGATTCCACTCCTACAGTCTGCGCCGAAACAGCAGACACATCAGCAAAGATGGGGACCACTTCAAAGGGAACAAGACCAACTTTAAACAGAGAAGATTCAGGAGTAACTGAATCCAGGGGGCACACAGGGCTAGACCTAGAGGACTTGAGCCATACAGAATCCTCCACAGTTCCAGGGTTAACCTGGAGCGCCATGTCATCACAGGGGTCAGCAGGCACAACATCGGGCAAGGCAGCAGAGCGCTGACTGGTGGGCGTGGCCAAACCCAGGGAGGAAAATCTTCCGGCTCTGACTTCTTCCACCAGCCTGAGAATCCAGGCAGGGACGGTGTTGCTGGGGACCGATGCGGGGTGACCAAGAACGGATGATTTGGCAGGCAGAGGTGGTTCTGGACAACAGGAATCTTGGTTACAGACAGGGTAACTGGACAAAGGGTTCACAGACAAAGTATCATTGTTGAAGTGGGGGGTACTGTGGGCTGATGGGGAGTGGCTCGCTGGATCCTCGCTCTGTCTGTGTTGGGGCGGAGTGGAGAACACAGCGGTAGAAGGAAAGTTGACGCACGAAGAGGCGGTCTCACTCAGAGCAACTGGAGGTGAGAGATCAGCTGCCTCAACCCGGTGGCGTATGGAGTAGATGTGACCAAAGGCCCTCTCAAAAGAATCGGGTCCCTCCATCACATTCATCACTGACCTGATAGTCTTCCAAATCAAATAGTCACCATCCTCAAGAAAAATACTTGCTGAGACAGGATAATCCAGACCAGAACAGAATAACTGGATGACTTCATGCTCCTCTAGTCCAAGATCGTTCAGGGCGAGGAGCAGGAAGGCTGCATATATTCCTAAGGGGCGACCAGCTTGTTTGAGACTGGAGACATCAGGGTTAACCGGCACCACATGGCAGGGAGCTGAAGAGGGGGGCCGTGGCTTGCGTCAACGAGAGTGACCCATAACTGTGTAAAAATAGTGTGTGCTGAGTCTTTCAGAATGGCGGGTTCATTCTGTTAGGGGCAACCCTTCAAGATGGTAGTGGAAGGGTTAAACAAACTCAAATGCACACACACACACACACAAGATGGAGTCAACACTCGTTTAATAAATAAATATAACAAATAAACACAAACACCCGTGGTAGGGCAAAACCTTACATTAACTAAACTTAAAAGAACTAAACTAACTCAAAAACAAAACAGGGAAAAACGTTAACACAAAAGGCAATTAACAATTGCTAACCAGCTGGCTGCTGGGAATAATACAAAAATAAAACTACTAACTGAACGGAAACAATGCAGAAGCACAGAGCTTACCAGACATGAGGCACGAGGGATAATATTAAATATTAAATAATGAACCCGCACAGGGAACGGGGAGAAAGGGGCTTAAGAAAGCAGAAGGCAAACGAGGGGATGACGAACCAGACATGAGGAGCAGGTGAAGCACAGTTACCTTAATTGTAAGTCCTCAAACCTTTTCAACCATTGCTTGCCCGGATTTGACATGGTCAAAGAAAACCCAGAGAACACTGTCTCAACTCCAGTTCTTTTTCATTTATTTATGTGGAAGCAACTGAACAAAGTTGATAACCTTAAAATAAAACAATCAAAACCAAACTACAAAATAAATACATTTCGTCGATACATTTTCGTTAAATTCAACTTAAACAACTTGTAATTGTATATTCCTTGTACACAATGTAAACAGATAGCTAAACAACAAAAAAGGAAACTCTCGTTTGTGTTCTTTTATTTCTCATATCTTCTCATTTGTCTTCTTGTCTCTGGAATCGTTCGCATCCTAAATATGAAACATCGTCAGACAAAGTAGTACCAAGAGTACCAAGAGTCTAGATCTGGTTCAATGAGATGAAACTGCACTTTTTGTGTCATTGCTTGCTCCATTTGTGACAGGAATTGAGGTCCTGTAAGCCAAGTGGTAGAACTCAACATAAGTGCAGGTACGAACCTGGTTGCATGATCTGCAGGATTATGATTTGTGGACACATAGTGCCATTGTTCTGGGTTTGACACCTTTCTAATACGCTGTACCCTGTTTGCAACATACACATAAAATGGTCTTGTCTGATTTGAAATGTACCCCAATACAACTTTACTATCAGTATAAAACTCGACACTGTCTAACTGAAAGTCTAATTCGTCTATGATTATCTCCACCAGTTCTGTGGCTAAGACTGCGGCTCCAAGTTCTAGCCTGGGGATTGTGTGGGCCCTATGTAGTGCCAGCTTTGCCTTCCCAAGGACAAATCCAACATGGCATGCACCTTCATAACTTTAGTTCACCAAGGGTTATACCAGCACTTACTACCCGACTCATAAATCATCACACTCTCACCATTCAGACCATACAAGGAAAACCTCTTGGAAAAGGTGTCGTCACCAGCTATACACCTTCCATGACTTTTCAAATTGCCATGTTCCACAGAGAAACCAAAAGGGTCCTTTGTCAGGCCCAAGTGGATGTTATACTTGGGAGACCCTCTGGCTCTTTCAGAACAAGCATTTTAACTTTCCTTCTGTTGCCCTTACTGAGACTGTAAAGAGAACCTTTGACTCGAGAGGGTGCCCCATCTATCCTCACGGCATCCACCTGTGCATCACACTGTTCATCTTAAGCTGAATCAACTCAGGTCACCTTTACAGTGTTAGTTTCCATCTTTATCAGTTTTCTTTATCAGTACTGCTCTATACTAGTGTGTTCATTTTCTTTTGTGTTTTTTTCATTATTGTTTGCTGGAGGAAAAAAAAATCATCTATCAATAAAAGACAACATATAATAAAAATAATTATTGTATTGCTTGCTATGCTTACCTGTACTTATGATTCTCAATTCTTTAAAACTGAGTGTTTTGATTTCTGACATAAATATTTTACAGTTGTGTGACATCTGATATTCTACTAATGGTTTGTTATCTTACTCCGAGGTTGGCCTTGCCTGAGATGAATCTATATCACTGTGCTGCACTGGACCAGAGGACGAATGCCTTTCACGGAGCGTGCAATGGCGCTCATCCTTGAGTATCACCACGGCTTCGCCACACTCCATGGACTGATGTCATTGAGCCTGCTGAGTGTTCTAAGCAGTCTGCCATCTTGCTAACACTCCACTGTCAACTGGCTCACCTTCATGGACCAACAGTTTGTCCTGTCATCATCTGTGACAAACTGGACACTAAAGAGCTCTAGGTTTTGAGCTATTGAGCAAACACCTGACTACTGGCCTGCTGCTCAAGGGCCTCGAGACTGAAGTCTCTCTCTGTTCAGCTGTGCATTTGAACTTTGCACCAAGGAACACATGGTGACCTGAATCTCCAGCTTCGACTGCTTACTCTCACTGCTGTCAATGATTGGAGGGTGAGTAATGCTTTCACTCCCTGTGTGCATGTCATCTAGTGCAGGAAGAATCATCAAGGAACTGTGCTTTCACTCCCTGTGCATGGTCAACTGGGCATGGGTAGAGTTTTGATGGTGTGGAAGATGGACTCTCGGTTTTGCGGAAGAAGTGTTATTGGTTTTGCTGAAAAGGACTGTTGGGTGGAAGATGGACTCGTCATGGATCGGGGTGTTGGTCGATAAGCTGTGGGTTATTCTTGGATGTGTGATGTTGTACTGTTCCTGTGGGTGGTTTTTCGTGTTCTGATTTTGTGTAGTGTAGTTTTTGGATTCATATAATTCAACTGTCATGTATTTGAAAAAATATGCAACTGTATATGAGAAGAAAAAAAATTATATATTTGACCATATGATTTTCCAACTTTTAGCAAATTATTTTCTGTAGTAAAATATTTTTTTGTTGTTTTATTGTTTTATTAAGTTCTTAGAGAGGGATAATGTGGTTGCGATAATTGTTTTCTTACTAGGTATAAATAGTTTAACTGTTTTAAATCCTTAATGCTTCAGTATTTTTCCTGCTTGACTATTATTCCAGTTTTTGTGTACAGAGCGACTTGACATTTGTCATGACATTTACTTTGAACAATTAAACTGCTAACTCTACGTGTTTCTGTAAACATGTTTTCCTCATCTATTCATTTGATTTGTCAATGTCTGGGATCAGCCCGTCTTAGTGTTGTATTTAAGATTGATTGCCAATCCCAAAGAAGATGCAACCATGGCGATATCTTTGGGTTCGATCTGCTATCTAAAAACCGTTGCATGCATCCTGAATAAATACTTTGTGATTTTGTCAATTCATAATTCGACTCCTTGATATTTTTGCCTCATTTTCCACCACACCAGGATTAACTAGTACCATTGGGCTTTGATCCTTAAGCTATGATTAGTCCACAGGCACGTGCGCATTTTAGACTGATGAAGGCACCTGATCATGAAGACTGATGATCGGTGAAAGAGCATTCTATTTCTCCGCAGGGAAGCAGGTGATATTAGTGAAAATATGAAGAGATCAAACACATTTATACTACTCACTCGTAGTATACCAAAGTGAGATTCTTGACAAAATAATTCTGATTGTGTGAATGCACTTTAATGTAATATTAAGCATCATGCATGATGTGTATGATAAGGAAAGCTTTTTTCTTGAGTGCACCTCCAAGGCCTGTTTTGTAGTTAACCCTTAGAAGTCACTGGCACTCTCTTACTTTTGGACCACTACTTCTGGCCCTCGATTGGATAGCACATGACTCGTGACTTCATCCATTCCTGAAGCACAGTGTTGATACCAATCTTTAAAAGTGTTCTGTTCATGTAAAGATTAAAATAATTGTTCAAAACATTGTGTTTTAGTCTTTTCCCTTAATCTATCAGGATGTTGACTTTCATAAAAATGGTCATAAATATTAAAAAATAAAACTATTCAGAGTAAATAATTATTCTATAGAGAATGAAAGTAAACATTTATAATGTATTTATACTCCGTCTGAAATCCATTTTGACATACACACACACAAAAAAAAACAGTAAATAGGGCGCTGGCATCGCAAGATCTGTATTTGGACATGGCACTATGCGACGGAATGGTTGCTCTGTTTCTGGCGCTTGAGAGACAATGGATTAAACTAAACTTCGTGAGTGTAGCGCATGATTTCTGATGTTTTTTTTTACTCTTTCTGAGATACCTTTTGACAAATAAAAAGTGCTCAAAATGATCTGTACACAGTAAAATCCCAAGAGTTAAATTAACTCTATTCAGAGTTTATTTGGTCCGACTCTATGTAGAGTTAAACCAACTCTGAAGGAGAGTTATTTAAATAAGTCTATTTGAACTAAACAGTCTATTTCTGTCTGTTTTTACTCTTTCTGGAGTGGACTTGGTCCCTCTCTGAATAGTTAATATTTAGTTTGCATTTTCCATGCAGATTTGGAAAAACATGAAGAAAATAGATTATTAAATTACTCTTTCTCAGAGTCGGTTAAACTCTATATAGAGTGGGACCAAATATACTCCGAGTAGAGTTAATTTAACTCTAGGGATCTTACTGTGTATTTAGACATGGCACTATGCGACGGAATGGTTGCTCTGTTTCTGGCGCTTGAGAGACAATGGATCAAACTAAACTTCGTTGGTGAAGCGCATGATTTCTGGTGTTTTTTAACTGTTTATATGATGCCTTTTGACAAAATAAAATTGCCCAAAATGATGCGCTGGCATCACATGATCTGTATTTGGACATGGCACTATGCGACGGAATGTTTACTCTATTTCAGGCGCTTGAGAGACAATGGATTAAACTAAACTTTGTGAGTGTAGCGCATGATTTCTGATGTTTTTTTACTCTTTCTGAGATGCCATTTGACAAATAAAAAGTGCTCAAAATGATGCGCTGGCATCACATGATCTGTATTTGGACATGGCACTATGCGACGGAATGGTTGCTCTGTTTCTGGCGCTTGAGAGACAATGGAGTAAATAAACTTTGTGAGTGTAGCGCATGATTTCTGATGTTTTTTTACTCTTTCTGAGATGCCTTTTGACAAATAAAAAGTGCTCAAAATGATCTGTAAACAGTAAAATCCCAAGAGTTAAATTAACTCTATTCTGAGTTTATTTGGTCCGACTCTATGTAGAGTTAAACCAACTCTGAAGGAGAGTTATTTAAATAAGTCTATTTGAACTAAACAGTCTATTTCTGTCTGTTTTTACTCTTTCTGGAGTGGACTTGGTCCCTCTCTGAATAGTTAATATTTAGTTTGCATTTTCCATGCAGATTTGGAAAAACATGAAGAAAATATTAAATTACTCTTTCTCAGAGTCGGTTTAACTCTATATAGAGTGGGACCACAAATATACTCCGAGTAGAGTTAATTTAACTCTAGGGATCTTACTGTGTATTTAGACATGGCACTATGCGACGGAATGGTTGCTCTGTTTCTGGCGCTTGAGAGACAATGGATCGAACTAAACTTCGTGAGTGTAGCGCATGATTTCTGATGTTTTTTTACTATTTCTGAGATGCCTTTTGACAAACTAAATATGCCCAAAATGATGCGCTGGCATCACTTGATCTGTATTTGGAAGGCACTATGCGACGGAATGGTTGCTCTTTTCTGGCGCTTGAGAGATAATGGAGTGAACTAAACTTCGTGAGTGTAGCGCAAGATGTCTGATGTTTTTTTACTCTTTCTGAGATGGTTTTTGACAAACTAAATATGCCCAAAATGATGCGCTGGCATCATCAATGTCTGTATTTGGACATGGCACTATGCGACGGAATGGTTGCTCGGTTTCTGGCGCTTGAGAGACAATGGAGTAAACTAAACTTCGTGAGTGTAGCGCATGATTTCTGATGTTTTTTTACTCTTTCTGAGATACCTTTTGACAAACTAAATATGCTCAAAATGATGCGCTGGCATCACATGATCTGTATTTGGACATGGCACTATGCGATGGAATGGTTGCTCTGTTTCTGGCGCTTGAGAGACAATGGATCGAACTAAAATTGTTAGTGTAGCGCATGAGTTCTGATGTTTTTTTACTCTTTCTGAGATGCCTTTTGACAAATTAAAACTGCTCAAAATGATGCGCTGGCATCACATGATCTGTATTTGGACATGGCACTTAGAAACGGAATAGTTGCTCTGTTTACGGCGCTTGAGAACTATGGATCAAACTAAACTATTATAGTGTAGCGCATGATTTCTGATGATTTTTTTCTCTTTCTGAGATGCCTTTTGACAAATTAAAACTGCTCAAAATGATGCGCTGGCATCACATGATCAGAATTTGGACATGGCACTAAGACACGGATTAGTTGCTCTGTTTCCGGCGCTTGAGAACTATGGATCAAACTAAACTATTATAGTGTAGCGCATGATTTCTGATGATTTTTTTCTCTTTCTGAGATGCCTTTTGACACAATAAACCTGTTCAAAATGATGCGTTGGCATCACATGATCAGAATTTGGACATGGCACATAGAAACGGAATAGTTGCTCTGTTTCCGGCGCTTGAGAACTATGGATCAAACTAAACTACTATAGTGTAGCGCATGATTTCTGATAATTTTTTTCTCTTTTTCAGATACCTTTTGACAAATTAAAATTCCTCAAAATGATGCGCTGGCATCACATGATCTGTATTTTGACATGGCACTATGCGACGGAATGGTTGCTCTGTTTCTGGCGCTTGAGAGACAATGGATTAAACTAAACTTCGTGAGTGTAGCGCATGATTTCTGATGTTTTTTTTACTTTTTCTGAGATACCTTTTGACAAATAAAAAGTGCTCAAAATGATGCGCTGGCATCGCGTGGTCTGTATTTGGACATGGCACTATGCGACGGAATGGTTGCTCTGTTTCAGGCGCTTGAGAGACAATGGATTAAACTAAACTTCGTGAGTGTAGCGCATGATTTCTAATGTTTTGTTACTTTTTCTGAGATACCTTTTGACAAATAAAAAGTGCTCAAAATGATGCGCTGGCATCACATGTATTTGGACATGGCACTTAGAAACGGAATAGTTGCTCTGTTTCCGGCGCTTGAGAACTATGGATTAAACTAAACTGCTATAGTGTAGGGCATGATTTCTGATGTTTTTTTACTCTTTCTGAGATGCCTTTTGACAAATAAAAAGTGCTCAAAATGATCTGTAAACAGTAAAATCCCAAGAGTTAAATTAACTCTATTCAGAGTTTATTTGGTCCGACTCTATGTAGAGTTAAACCAACTCTGAAGGAGAGTTATTTAAATAAGTCTATTTGAACTAAACAGTCTATTTCTGTCTGTTTTTACTCTTTCTGGAGTGGACTTGGTCCCTCTCTGAATAGTTAATATTTAGTTTGCATTTTCCATGCAGATTTGGAAAAACATGAAGAAAATAGATTATTAAATTACTCTTTCTCAGAGTCGGTTAAACTCTATATAGAGTGGGACCAAATATACTCCGAGTAGAGTTAATTTAACTCTAGGGATCTTACTGTGTATTTAGACATGGCACTATGCGACGGAATGGTTGCTCTGTTTCTGGCGCTTGAGAGACAATGGATCGAACTAAACTTCGTTAGAGTAGCGCATGATTTCTGATGTTTTTTTTACTCTTTCTGAGATGCTTTTTGACAAACTAAAACTGCCCAAAATAATGCGCTGGCATCACATGATCTGTATTTGGACATGGCACTATGCGACGGAATGGTTGCTCTGTTTCTGGCGCTTGAGAGACTATGGATTAAACTAAACTTCGTGAGTGTAGCGCATGATTTCTGATGTTATTTACTCTTTCTAAGATACCTTTTGACAAACTAAATATGCCCAAAATGATGCGCTGGCATCGCATGATCTGTATTTGGACATGGCACTATGCGACGGAATGGTTGCTCTTTTCTGGCGCTTGAGAGAAAATGGAGTAAAGTAAACTTCGTGAGTGTAGCGCATGATTTCTGATGTTTTTTTACTCTTTCTGAGATGCCTTTTGACAAATTAAAACTGCCCAAAATGATGCGCTGGCATCGCAAGATCTGTATTTTGACATGGCACTATGTGACGGAATGGTTGCTCTGTTTCTGGCGCTTGAGAGAAAATGGATCAAACTAAACTTCTTTAGAGTAGCGCATGATTTCTGATGTTTTTTTACTCTTTCTGAGATGCCTTTTGACAAATAAAAAATGCCCAAAATGATGCGCTGGCATCACATGATTTGTATTTGGACATGGCACTATGCGACGGAATGGTTGCTCTGTTTCTGGCGCTTGAGAGAAAATGGATCAAACTAAACTTCTTTAGAGTAGCGCATGATTCCTGATGTTTTTTTTACTCTTTCTGAGATGCCTTACGACAAATTAAAACTGCCCAAAATGATGCGCTGGCATCACATGATCTGTATTTTGACATGGCACTATGCGACGGAATGGTTGCTCTGTTTCTGGCGCTTGAGAGACATTGGATTATACTAAACTTCGTGAGTGTAGCGCATGATTTCTGATGGTTTTTTTACTCTTTCTGAGATGCTTTTTGACACTTTCAAAGAGCCCTAAATTATGCGCTGGCATCACATGATCTCTATTTTGACATGGCACTATGCGACGGAATGGTTGCTCTGTTTCTGGCGCTTGAGAGACTATGGATTAAACTAAACTTCGTGAGTGTAGCGCATGATTTCTGATGTTTTTTTACTCTTTCTGAGATGCTTTTTGACAAATAAAAATTGCTCAAAATGATGCGCTGGCCTCGCGTGATCTGTATTTGGACATGGCACTATGCGACGGATCGGTTGCTCTGTTCAACTGGTCTCTGAATGCAATTAACACCATTTTCTCAACGAGGAGCGTGAGTTCGGGGGAACCCACCTGTCCTGCAGGAACTTGTGCTGCTGGCTACACGATGGACTTCTGGGCAAAGTGGAGGATCGTGTGCCTGGCTGCTCTGTCCCTGGAGGATGTCGAAGACATCTATACAATTGGACCTGTGATAACTGGGATTCTGCTGATTGGAATATGTGGAGCTCTCGGCTATCGGCGATTATCAAAAGCGGTCAGTGCTCAAAGCCCCACTAAGCTGACAGACTGGAATAGAATGTTGACCGGTGTTAAAACTGTCGGGACTCATGTAACGGTCTGTGACCGCAAACTGGATTTCATCTTGGAAAGGCTGGCTGAAATGAAACAGACGTTGGATAATCTGGAGACCGGTGATGGGCATTAAAAATCTGTAGAAAATTCACAGTTTTTGACCTAAAGTAACTTCTCTACCATCTGGCTTCCCTTATTCCTCTGGCCTTGGAGGCCACGAAGAGGAGTCTAAAAATTTTCCCCCCCGAGTGCCTGATAAGGAGAGTCTCTCAGCACCCTCCGCCGCATCCACTTATCTCCGCCTGCTTTTCTCCACCGCTGTAATCTGACGGGACATGAGTACAGCGCCATCTGGCTGCAGGAAAATGTTGGCTGTGGACTGCAGCGGTTACACCACTTCCCCGGACCTCTATACCTCATCCTGCGATGTTCTCTTCGTTCTCATGTGCTTGATTGCAATGGCTTTTTTAACCTACTCCACAGTGCCCTTTTTTGAAGGACAATGCGGAAAAGGCTCTTTTTTGAGCTACTTTACCTAATGTATATACATTTTCTCTTTTGACACTGGCCACTGTCCCCACCCTGTCTATGTCTGTGGCCAGAGGGGTTCTCATCTTTCTACATGTAACAGTGTATGTGACAAATAAAGGCTATTCCCTTCTAAATTTAGAAGACAATTACAGTTTTTTTTTTACTTAATGATCAAATACCTGTAAAATACAACAAAGCCCTGTTAAAAAATAAATTTTCTGTAAAATTACGGTGAAATTTATTAATTTCGTTTTATGAGAATATACCGTTATTTTATGGGGTTAATTGTTTTAAACCGTGCAGTTTAAAATGTTAAGCCGTTTACTGTTTTTATAAAACAATGTGTACATTGGTATAATTACAGCATTCCAGTGCTCTGTCAGTGGCTTGTAAACACTTGTATATGTCTATTTTATATCTATATTTCATATTGTGAGTCTCTTCTCTTCATCCCTCATGCTGAAACGTGTTTCAAGGTTCTTTCAAGATTGTAGACTTTAAATAACATTGTCATCTAAATACATTAAATAAAACAAAACTAGGTCTGTAGGTATTACTTTAACTGTCTGCAAAGATACCAAACAATTTACCCATTGAGGTTGTCTTTTAAAAACTCTGATCGTTCCAAATTTTCAGTGTTATTTTAATTATATATTTTAATTAAACTATCCATTTAAATATTCATATCCAAAACATGTCAGTGAATGGAAACAAGATCAAGACATTTGCTTTAGATACAGTCCAAAACTGTAAACAATGTTTTAAATGACAAAATGTGTGACAAAAACAACCATCACGCATTAAAGCCATTTTACTGTCTAAACACGCAAATCCATTCTGATTGGACGAGACGGCTGTCCGTCAGCGCTTTAGCCGTTAAGCCAATCAGTGGCCTATTTTCGTCTATTTGATTTTTAAATTTTGGCGCTCAAACTCACGGGACCAGCCCCTGACCTGAGCGCTAGACTGGCAAGTGCAGTGGCGGAACTTTTAAGCCAAAGTTGTTGAAGCGAGAAGCTGAACGAACATATCTTCTGTTATTCGAACTGAGAAAGATAAGTCTCAATTTATTTTATATGCTGTTTGTTTTGTGGCGATACACGGTGAACTTTGCAGTAATGTCAATGATGCATGCTAATATTTAGCTAGCGCACAGGCGGTTAACGTTAACAGTTATATGTTTTATTTCAGTAAACGCGTTACTGAAATCACGATATTGGTCCTTAACTAACATTAACTTTAAGTAAGTTCATATTTAATTAGTAAGTTTATATTTATATTTTTATTTGATATAGCAAGAGATGGCGGATAATTTTGTATATAATGAACATACGCAATAAATTAACATGGCAACACTTAACGTTAAGATATTTCACTATCCTCCGTTTAGACATACTAATATTCAAAGTAATGAAACCTTTTTTACAATGATTGTCTAAAGCGATATATTTTGTATGTTTTATCGTATTTGCTATTTAGTTAAATGTGGCAAACATTTTCAAGTTGTTTTATTTCCTCGACAGGGTCCTCAGTCAGATCTTTAAAAAGATGAGATCTTTGGATCTTTAAGAAGATGAGCAAACAAAATCCTTCATGGTAAATGTAGTTTTTTTTCTCCCTCTCCTGGATCTTATAATGTAATGTTGAAATCCTGATATAAATACAGAATAAAGGAGGGTCTGACTGCAGACATGTAATCTCTTTACTAGTACAATATGATATTATTTTGTCGTATGGATTACTACCATTACAAATATGATCTGCTGTTTTTATTTCTGCATTTTCTCTTTGGCTTACATTTGTTTTTCTGATCAAGTCTATCAGAAGATGTAATTACAACACAGTCATCGATGGAATGTTTCAGCACAATCCACGTTGCTGCAGGTGAACAGATTCCTACATGGAGACCACATCATGTATGGTAGTTACCCTTTTTTACAAACTTAAAATGATTTTATTTTCAAGTTTTTAGAGTGAACTGCATTAAATTAATGAAGTGCAAAATTCATGATGCAGAAGGAAATGTTTGGTTTTGGGAGAAGCAGCTTGTGACCCGATGCCTTTGGATCCAGGAGGAGTGGAGTCAGTTAATGAACGTGAATTAAATGTGATTGATAATTAGTTATTCACACAAGTGATACACTGGGGATCTCAGAACCAGGAGGTAAAGAACTTCCCTTTTATTTCAGCTCTTCTAAAATGCTTTATTTGTGATTATGTGACGGTAAGTCAATAATCTCCATTTCAAGGTTCTGGGTCGTGTATTTGTTTAATGGTAATTCTTCTGTTTGAAATCTGCCTTTTTATTTCTAGCTGATGGAAATTTGTAAAGTTATTTATAATGTAGAGCTAATGTTTCCAGATTTTAACAGAATTTTATCACTGCCATTAAAAATGTTAAAAAAATTATTTGTGCTGTGCTAATGTGATGGAAGTTTTTCAGAGGTCTCAGGTGACGAGGAAAGAAACATGACACAGGGATCATCCATCAACCAGTCACAAATTGATTGGTAGTTTAGGGTTTTTATACATTTCAGATCAGTGGGTGTGACCAAAGTTTCACTTTTAAAAGAGGGGGACATGGGACATCATGCGCTTATTGCAAGAAATGCTAACTTCAGTTTTCCGGAGTGGTGAGGGTGAGTGAATCTTTTTGAACTCAAGTCAGCCTGACCTTGCGCCTGTACACCCTTGAATGTAATGGAAAAGGCTGTAATGAAGAGACTATGGGTTTTCTGTGTCTGAATGTCTGTATTTCTATCACAGCTAACTTCTAACTTCTTGTTTTGTTTGCATTGATTGTACCCCAAAAGTGTCATCACCAAACTCTTACAAGTCAATGTTCTGCCTACCCTCTGTTCCTGTGTGTTTTACTATCTATTTTAAGTTGAAATTAAAAGTTATGAATGTCAAAGCAAATGATAAATATGAAACATTTTAAAATAAAGTGGTGTTTGTTGTTGGATGCATTTCATGTTCTGTATTTCATCAGGGAGATGTGGTGGGGTGACAGGATTTCTGTAAGTGAAGTAAATATATAACAACTGGCTTTTAGAAATGGACAAAGTAACTGGAATTGTCGCCTGCTGGACTGGATTTTAAAGCAGGATTTAGTTTGATAACAGTTTTTATCTGCAAATATACTGTAAAATACTTGTGAAAGTAAAGCAAAAAAAAATAAGTTAATATATGATAAAAAAATTAAAATGAATTAAAGTGTTTTTACGGCATGACTCTGCAGATTAATAGTTTTATTAAAATACAGTATAGTACTATTCAGAGACAGCATTTGACTGAATATTTAAAGAAAATAAGCTTTAAAATGACAGAAAGGTGCAGTAATTCACCAGCATTTTTTTTTACGGTTCACTTTAATTTTTAAAATGGCAAAAGACTGTAATTTTAACGTAGTAAATAAGACTGTAAAATTGGACTGTAATTATACGGAAAATAATTCTGAAATACGAAATTGATCCGTAAAAAACATCTGGTATTTTGCTGCTAAATAACATTAACTGTCCTGCAACTTTGCTGCCAAACATTTTACCGTTTTTTAATTGGGATTTTGTTTACAGAGTAGCTAGGAAGAAGTTCTGCGAGCTGACCTGTTGAGTTTTTTTAGTTCTGTCTTTGAAAACCGTAAACAGCCATGTTCTCTTTTCCAGGTCTGAGTATTTCAGAAACTGCTGATTTACTTGGATTCTCAGCCATCTCCAGGGTTTACAGAGAATGGTCAGAAAGAGAGAAAATATCCAGTGAGCAGCAGTTCTGTGGAGAAAGATGCTTTGTTGATGTCGGAGGGAAAGACTGGTTGAGTTGATAGAAAGACAACAGTTACTCAAACGTTACAATCAAGGTTTGCAGAAGAGCATCTCTAAATGCACATCATGTGGAACCTTGAAGAGGATGGGCTACGGCAGCAGAGGACCACACCAGGTGCCCCTCAATCCACAGAAAACAGAGGCTACAATTCTCACAGAGTCACCAAAAACAATAGAACGATACCTAGCCTGATGGATCTAGATTTCTGCTGCCACATCCTGATGCTAGGGTCAGACGGTGGCATCAACGTCATGAAATCATGGATCCATCCTGCCCCTATCAACCGTTCAGACTGGTGGTGGTGGCATTATGGTGTGAGGAATATTTCCTTGGCACACCTTGTTCCCATTACTGCCAACACCACAGCCTACCTGAGTATTGTTGCTGACCATTTCCATCCCTTTAAGGCCCAGCGCACCGAGAACCCGGCCCGCCGTGGTGTCGTTTACTCCGATGCCGGGACACCGCGGACCCTGGGTGCAACATCAACGAAAGACAAGAGCTCGGCCGCGATCGTGGACATCACCACCACCCGCCTTTGAGATCTCGATGCAGAACAGCTTCACCCCCCTCTGCGAGACGGAGCGCGACACCATCGTCCGGCACGTCCGCCCTAACGTACCGAAAGGTAAGGCACACACTCGCTGTTTTCCCGGTGCTCGTGTGCTTGATATCGCTGCGCAGGTTCCCGCGATCCTGAACGAGAACGTCGGAGCTGTTGTTCTCCACGCTGGAACGAACGACACCATGCTGAGGAAGTCAGAGATCCTCAAGAGGGACTTCAGGACTCTGGTGGAGACGGTTCGCAGCACATCACCAACAACGAAGATTGCAGTCTCTGGACCGCTGCCCACGTACAAGCGAGGAGCAGAGAAGTTTAGTAGATTGTTTGCTTTGAACGAATGGCTACAATCATGGTGTCGAGAGCAAAAATTATTGCTTATTAACAACTGGAATCTCTTCTGGGAGCGTCCTAGGTACTTCCGTCCAGATGGCCTGCACCCGAGCCGAGTCGGAGCCACAGCTTTATCAGACAACATGTCGAGGATGCTGCATGACCTCTGACTGGTAAGCAAATACAATACTACCGTAGATGTAATGTGCCGGACAGACAATCATATAGTTACAGTTACAAATAGCATAGAAACTGTGTCTATCCCCCGTATAATCAAATCAAGAAATAAATACACTATAAGACCAAGGAATAATCTTATTACAGTTAAAACTGTAACAAGGCAGGCGAGCAAACACACCTTAAAGTTTGGGCTTCTTAACATTAGATCACTTGCACCCAAAGCGCTCATAGTCAACGAGTTAATCACAGATAATAATCTTGATGCACTCTGTCTCACAGAGACCTGGATAAAACCAAATGAATACATTGGTCTCAATGAGTCAACTCCAGCAGGTTATTTATATAAACATGAGCCCTGTCTGACTGGTCGTGGAGGTGGAGTAGCCACTATTTATAGCACCGTCCTTAACGCTAATCAGAAATTAGGATTTGCGTTTAAATCATTTGAAGTGCTTGTTTTGAACACGGTTCTCTTAGACAGGACTAAAAAACACGTATTGACTCTCGCTCTAGCCACTGTTTATAGACCCCCAGGGCCTTACGTTCAGTTCCTCCAGGAGTTTGCTCAATTTCTCTCTGATCTCATGGTCAGTTTTGACAAATTACTGCTTGTGGGAGATTTTAATCTTCATGTAGATGAACCAGGTGATGCCCTTGGAATATCGTTTATAGACCTACTAAATTCATTTGGGGTTCAACAAAACATTTCCGGACCAACTCATCGTCTTAATCACACATTAGATTTAATAATATCCCACGGATTAAACGTCACTGATATAAACATTATACCTCAGTCTGATGATATTACAGACCATTATCTCGTCATGTTCACATTACCAGTAGAGCAGATTAGTCGCGTGTCACCACGTTATAGAATCGGTAGGACTATTGTTCCCATCAACTAAGGACAGATTCATAAGTAACCTGCCTGATCTGTCTAATTATCTAACTACAGCCCGAAATCCGAACCATCTAGACGAATTAACTAACATGATAGGCACCTCTCTCACTAGCACATTAGACACCGTCGCCCCAATCAGGTTAAAAAAGGTTAGAGAAAAAACACCTGCACCATGGTATAACAGCCACACTCGTGCCCTCAAGAGAGAAACCCGCATTCTAGAGAGGAAATGGAGAAATACTAAACTAGAGGTTTTCAGACTTGCATACAGAGACAGTATGCTCAGTTACAGACAGGCACTAAAGGCTGCAAGGGTTCAGCACCTGAGCAAACTGATAGAAAACAATCAGAACAATCCCAGGTTCCTTTTTAACACAGTGGCTACACTAACAACAAATCAGTTATCTGTAAAGAGTATTCCATCTCAGTTTAGTAGTGAAGACTTTATGAACTTCTTCACTGAAAAAATTGAAAATATAAGAAACACAATTTCTGACGTCCAACCTCTGACAGCATCCTGTGTTCCAGTCTCACCTGAAATTACTCAGTTACAATTACAGTGTTTTACAAGTATAGGACAGGAAGAGCTGTACGGCCTTATAAATAAAACCAAATCCACAACATGTGTGTTAGATCCTATTCCAACCAAACTGCTAAAGGACGTGTTACATGCAGCCGGAGAACCTATTCTTAATATCATTAACTCCTCGCTATCCCTCGGTCATGTCCCTAAACCTTTCAAGTTAGCAGTTATCAAGCCTCTCATCAAGAAACCAAATTTAGATCAAAACAAACTATCAAACTACAGACCAATCTCAAACCTTCCTTTTATGTCAAGATTTTAGAAAAGATTGTGTCTGCCCAGTTATGCAGTTTCCTGAAAGACAACAATATCTTTGAAGAGTTTCAGTCAGGTTTCAGGCCCCATCATAGCACAGAAACTGCACTAGTAAAGATCACAAATGATCTTCTCTTAGCTTCAGACCAAGGCTGCATCTCTCTCTTAGTTTTATTAGATCTTAGTGCTGCATTCGACACTATTGATCATGACCTCCTACTAGATCGCTTACAAAATCTCATAGGCATTCAGGGATCAGCATTAAAATGGTTTAAATCATATCTGTCTGATCGTTACCAGTTTGTAGACTTAAATGGAGAACAATCTACTCTAATGCAAGTAAAATATGGGGTTCCACAAGGCTCTGTCTTAGGACCCCTACTTTTCACATTATACATGCTTCCCATAGGTAATATTATTAGAAAGCATGGAATTAGCTTCCACTGCTACGCCGATGATACCCAGATGTACATCTCCTCAAAACCGGGAGAAGCATCACACTTGGCAAGGTTAACAGATTGTGTTAAAGACTTAAAAGTTTGGATGACTCATAACTTTCTTCTATTAAATCCAGATAAAACGGAGATCTTGCTCATCGGCAACAAGAACAGCACACAGAACACCCAGCATTTAAATTTTAGTTTAGAGGGATGTACGGTAACCGCTAGTTCCACAGTAAGAAACCTGGGAGTTATCTTAGACAGCGACTTATCTTTTAAAAATCACATCAGTCATACCATAAGAACAGCCTTCTTTCAACTCAGAAATATTTCAAAACTTAGAAACATGTTATCGTTATCTGATGCAGAGAAGCTCGTCCATGCATTTATGACCTCGAGACTAGATTATTGTAATGCATTACTAGGCGGTTGTTCAGTATCATTAATAAATAAGTTACAGTTAGTGCAGAATGCAGCAGCTAGAGTTCTAACTAGAACAAAGAAATATGACCATATAACCCCAGTTTTATCATCTCTACATTGGCTACCCGTCAAATTTCGCATTGATTACAAAATAATGCTATTGACGTATAAAGCCCTTAATGGATTAGCGCCCAGTTATCTATCAAACCTCCTAACACGGTACAACCCCACACGCACTTTAAGATCTCAAAACTCTGGACTTCTAGTAGTTCCTAGAATAGCAAAGAGCACTAAAGGCGGTAGAGCGTTCTCACATTTAGCCCCTAAACTCTGGAATAGCCTCCCTGACAGTGTCCGTGGCTCAGACTCACTCGCCCAGTTTAAGTGTAGATTAAAGACGTATCTTTTCAGTAAAGCCTATACTTAACTCCGTGAAAGACTGTGATCTTACATTAAACTATATTAATATTACATTAAACTATATTAATATTATGAACAGCCGCTACGCTAATTCTGCTCCTCTCTTCTTTTCTTCTTTTCCATACTCATCCGGAGATTCGCGGAGGCTTCGCTCACCATCACCTCTCCCTAGCAACCAGATCCACCTGGAGATGTTCTGGCGCCCCCTGGACCGCAGCCCACCAACTCCACTCTTCTTCCAATACTCATCCCGAGGCTCCCGGAGGCCCTGCCCACCAGCCCCTCACCCCAACAACCAGACTCATCAGGAGAAGATCCGACGCCGGGAGGCTCGCCACCAGCCCTCAACCTAACAAACAGATTCACCTGGAGATGTTCCGGCACCCCTGGACCTACACCGAACACAGTCATCATCTGTTTATACTATATTATCTGTCTATGTTTATATTATTATATCATCTGTTTATACTACATTATCTGTTCATACTACCAGATCATATGTTTATACCATAGTTTATCACACTGCTGTTGTTACCCAAATGAGGATGGGTTTCCCTTTTGAGTCCGGTTCCTCTCAAGGTTTCTTCCAAAAGGGAGTTTTCCTTGCCACAATCGCCCCGGGCTTGCTCATCAGGGACATGTACACGACTTAGTAATTAATTTCTTTTCACTTTGTTGAGTTTAAACTTGTTGGTTTACTGTAAAGCTGCTTTGAGACAATGTCTGTTGTGAAAAGCGCTATATAAATTAAACGAACTTGAACTTGAACTTGAACTAGATGCCGCGTGGGGGGAGGATAGAGTTCACTGAAACCACCGTTAGGGGGTCATGAAAGAAGGAGTTTACCGAACCACCGTTAGGGAGTCGTGAATAACAAATGGTCTGCAGGCGCAGCACATCCAAATCCGGGGTCGACCGAAGTCAGCTCCGGACCAGAGCCCTCATCTTTGTTGGAGTTTGGGATGAGGGAATAGGATGTTCGACGGACCCATGGGAATGTGCGTCCATGGGTCATCCCCTACCTGTGCCGACGGGTTAGCTGCCACCACTCAGCACCACCGAAGGCACGGCACCTAAATCAAGGCAATAGTGCCTGATGAAGGTCAGGGGTGTCGACCAGCCCGCAGCTCTACAGATGTCGGCGAGTGAGACCCCCTTGGCTAAGGCCCACGAGGCGGCGATGCCGCGGGTGGGGTGCGCCCTCAGCTTCTTTAGAGGGCAGGGTACATCACTCGCCTGGTAAGCCAGCTGGATAGCCTCCACAATCCAACCTGCTAACCGCTGCTTGGAGACAGCGTACCCCTTGCGCTGTCCCGCAAAACAAATGAAGAGCTGCTGGGAGATACGAAACTCCCGGGTTCTGTCCAAGTAGAGCCGAAGGGCGCGAACCGGACAGAGTGTACCCTGGGCTGGGTCTGCCTCCTCCCGGGGCAGAGCCTGCAGGGTCACCGTCTAATCCCGCAGGGGAAGAGACGGGACCTTGGGGATAAATCCGGGCCTGGGCCTGATACGTACCAGGGAGTCCTCAGGGCCGAATTCCAGGCAGGTTTCGTCGGCGGACAGAGCCTGGAGATCTCCAACCCTCTTGAGGGACGCTAAGGCCAACAGAAGAGCCGTCTTCAGGGAGAGGGCTCGAATATCTGTCAAGGCCAAAGGTTCGAAAGGGGACATCCTCAGCCCTCTCAGGGCGATGGAGAGGTCCCAAGAGGGAACAGAGGGGGGCCTAGAAGGACGGAGCCGTCTGCCCCCTTGGAGAAATCTCAGCATCAGATCGTGGCTGCCGATCGATTTCCCTTCGACCCTAAGGTGGAAGAAGGAAATCGCTGCTGCGTAAACCTTCAGGGATGAAGGGGACAGTCCCCGATCAAAACCCTCCTGGAGGAAGGTCAGCACGACTCTGATAGGACACGTCCTGGGGTCTTCCCGCTGGGAAGCACACCAACCGACAAACCGCCCCACTTACCCGCATAGCAAGCTCTTGTAGAGGGCGCTAAAGCGTGCTCGAGAGTCCTTACCACTGCCGCTGGTAAGGGCTGGGGGTCCACCGAGGCCGGATATGCCATACATGTAGGGCCCATAAATCCGGCCGCGGGTGCCTGAATCCCCCCCCCTGAGTAAGGAGATCCGGTCTCAGGGGGATCGGCCAGGGAGGGACTGTCACGAGCGACATCAGTTCTCTGAACCAAGCTTTGTTGGGCCACATGGGCGCAACGAGAAGCAGTTCGGGCTCGTCCTCCCGGGCCTTGCACAGAACGTGCGGTAGTAGGCTCACTGGGGGAAACGCGTACAGGCGTTTCTTCCTGGGCCAGCGATGAGCCAGCGCGTCTATCCCGAGAGGGGCCAGGGATAGGAAATAAAATAGCTGGCAGTGGGCGTTCTCTTGGGAGGCAAACAGATCTATGTGGGCCTCCCCGAACTTGTCCCATATCTGCTGGATGGCCAGGGGGTGGAGACGCCATTCCCCTGCGGTTGGCTCGAACCTCGACAGCGCATCCGCGGTCTTGTTCTGAGTGCCGGGGATGTGAATGGCTTTGAGCGACAACAGTCTGCTCTGACTCCACCAGAGCAGTCATTGGGCGAGGTAGTGCAGGTGGTGGGAGCGTCCCCCTTGGGAGTTGATATACGCAACCACCGTCGTGCTGTCCGTCCTGACAAGCACATGACGCGCCCACGCGGACTCCTGCTCGCAGGAATGTCACACACCTCCAGGCCTTGAGGGACGAGAGGCAGCGGGGTGTCACGGACACCCGGAGATGCCCTCTGCGCCATGCCCAACTCGGAACCCGTGAACGAAGCCAGTGCTAAAGCGGTCGCATATGCAGGAGCCCGAGTAGAATCACCGGGGCTGCTGCTGCCATATGCCCCAGGAGCCTCTGAAACCATTTCAGTGGGACCGCTCGCCGCTGAGACACGTGGTCTAGCGCAGACAGCAGGGCTCGGGCGCGCTCTGCCGTGAGCAGCGCCCTCATGTTCACGGAGTCCAGCTCCATACCGAGAAAAGTAGTTTTTTGCACCGGAGTGAATTGACTCTTTTCTTGGTTGACCTGAAACCCCAGGCGCGACACGTGCGCCAAGACCATATCCCTCTGGGTGATCAACTGGTCCCTGGACTCGGCTACTAGGAGCCAGTCGTCCAGGTAGTCCAGGATCCGTGTGCCTGCCCGGCGTAGCGGGGCAAGAGCAGCCCGGACCACCTTCGTGAAGGTGCGCGGGGAAAGGGCAAGTCCGAAGGGCAGGACTCTGTACTGGTTGGCGTGGCCCTCAAAACAGAACCTTAGATAGGGTCTGTGACGACGCGCCACGGCCACGTGAAAGTACGCGTCCTTCAGGTCTATAGTAGCGAACCAATCCCCAGGACGGACGCACGGCAGAAGGCCGCGGACCGTCAGCATCTTGAATCGGTGCTTGGCCAGGCACCGATTTAGACGCCTCAGGTCCAAGATTGGTCGCAACCCGCCCGACCTCTTGGGTACTAGGAAGTAAGGGCTGTAAAAGCCTGCTTCCACATCGGCTGGAGGGACCGGCTCGATTGCTCCTTTGTTCAAAAGGTCATCGATCTCCTCTCGCAGGAGTGAGGCGCCTGACCGTGGTACAGGGGTCTCTAGAACTCCTCGAAACCTGGGGGGTTTTACGAACTGAATCGTATAACCCAGCCGGATTGTCCGGAGGACCCAAGAACTGACCCCGGGAAGCTTCCGCCAGGCTCCCAGGTAATGTGTCAGTGGTCCTGCAACGGACGGGCCGATGAAGGCGGGACCGCACGGATGCGGGTCTTGGGGCGGAATCACCAGGGCGGGGCCCTGGGTACTGGTGGGTGGCACTGTGGGGGCTACTGCCGCCATGTCCACCGACCGGGCCAACGGAGCTCGCGCCGGTGTCGGGGTCTTCGTCAAAGTATGAGGAAGAGGTATCCCCGACGTGAGGGCATGCGAGGCCGTTATTCTTGGGAGAGATGTTTGATCTTTCTTTAACACGGTAGGTGCCGCCAACCCGAAGGTCGGCAGCGAGGTGCGTGTGGTGGCCTCCCCCCCCTCCAGAGGGAGTCGGGTCGATGTTGAGACCCTGAAAGATCTTACATCTTCCCAAGTCGTCATCCTCAGGGGCGCTTCTTACGGGAAGAAGCTCTCGTCTGCTTCCGAGAACCCTCTGAGGATGACTGTGCGCGCCGCCGTGCAGGGGTCTTTCTCGGGCGCCTGGCCGAAGTCTTAGACCGTGGCGGGGGGCACTCTCTCTGGCGTCTAGCAGGCGGAGAGGGTGTCTCACCGAGCGTCTCGGGACCGCGCTTGTTACGGCGCGGAACCATCAGCTCGCCCAGACCCTCCGCCTGCTGCCTGATCGTGGAGACCTTCGACGCAAAGTCATCCACGGCGACGCCAAAGAGGCCATCGGGTGTCACAGGCGCGTCGAGGAACCTGTTACGGTCCTCAGTTTGCATCGACGCCTGTTCCAGCCACAGATGGCGTTCCTGGACCACTAAGGTGGACATCGTGCGACCAATGCTCTGGGCTGCAGACTTCGTGGCCCGAAGGGCGAGGTCCGTAGCCGAGCGCAAGTCTTGGAAAGACTCGGGGTCGCCAACACTCTGGTGCATGTCACGGAGGACCTTGGCCTGGTAGACCTGGAAGGTCGCCATAGCATGCAGTGCAGCCGCAGCTTGACCCGCAGCCGAGTAGGCCTTCGTCATCAGGGCTGACGAGAACTTCCCGGCTTTGGAGGGAATACCCGGACGCGACCGCCAAGCGGCAGGGCTGTCGGGGCACAGATGCACCGCGACAGCCTGCTCCACCCGCGGAGGCGCCAGATACCCCCTAGCTGCGGCTTGCGCCAAAGTGGTGAAAGGGGAGGAGGTACGAACCCTTGCAGACAGGGGAGCCTGCCAGGCTTTTGTAATCTCCTCATGCACCTCCGGGAAGAAAGGTACGGGCGGTGCGCGGGGAACATCCCGGCGCTTGCCATAGTACCAGTCATCCAACCGCGACGGCGCCGATTCAGAAGGTGGGGGCACCTCTAAACCGATCGCCGCCGCGGCCTTGGAGAGCATCGCCGCTACTTCCGGCCCCGCCTCCGCTGCAACAGGGCAGCAGAACGGAGTCGGAGGACGAGGAAGAAGGCGCCCCTTCCGATGCTGCGATGGACAGCAGATCATCTATAGGGTCATACTGGGACATCGGTGAAGCCGGAGCAACATCGAGCCCAGCAGACCGGACGGAGCGCACATCCGGCACGCGCGGGTGACGCGAGGGGTTTCCTGACGTCATTGCCGCGGCGCCGTCATCTAAGGCCTCGGAGGAGCTAGATCGGTTAAGCGGGGCAACCGAAGCCGAAGTTCCGGTGCCCGCTTCCTTGAAAAAGGACCACCTGTACCTTAGAGTGCGATTAGGGAGAGTGTTGCAGTGCACGCACTCTCGCCTCACGAGAGCAGCGCAGGCGTGTTTGAAGCCCAAACACTCTACGCATTTCTCGTGTCCGTCCTTCGATGAGATGAACCCACCGCAGCCAGGAGAAACACATATTTTACCCATCGTCGTGAAAAAGGACGAGTTCGGTAAATGTGAAAGACTGACAGACTCGCTGGAATCAGAAGGCGCAGCGGTTTTGGTGGTCGGCTTTCTGGGCAAGCACAAACAACACCGTTCTCGAGGTAAGCAGCCTTAAGATATTTCAGCTCAGAAAAGCGTCGAAATTCAGAGGATGGCACCACCATTCGCTCCGAGGAAGAAAGCAGAATGAGTGTAGAGCAAGCGCTCCTCTTATAGAGCGGCTGATTGCTAATCATCTACACTCGCAAATCAATTAATTTGCCCGTTAAAACTCGGTACCACCTCCCAGGTTCGGTAAGTCCCCATAGTCGAAGAACTCGACATTCGTCTGCGTTCTCGACTGTAAGGGAACTTTCTTCTATTAAATCCAGATAAAACTGAGATCTTGCTCATCGGCAACAAGAACAGCACACAGAACACCCAGCTTTTAAATTTTAGTCTAGAGGGATGTACTGTAACCGCTAGTTCCACAGTAAGAGACCTGGGAGTTATCTTAGACAGTGACTTATCTTTTAAAAATCACATCAGTCATACCATAAAAACAGCCTTCTTTCAACTCAGAAATATTTCAAAACTTAGAAACATGTTATCGTTAAATCTGATGCAGAGAAGCTCGTCCATGCATTCATGACCTCGAGACTAGATTATTGTAATGCATTACTAGGCGGTTGTTCCGTATCATTAATAAATAAGTTACAGTTAGTGCAGAATGCAGCAGCTAGAGTTCTAACTAGAACAAAGAAATATGACCATATAACCCCAGTTTTATCATCTTTACATTGGCTACCCGTCAAATTTCGCATTGATTACAAAATAATGCTATTGACGTATAAAGCCCTTAATGGATTAGCGCCCAGTTATCTATCAAACCTCCTAACACGGTACAACCCCACACGCACTTTAAGATCCCAAAACTCTGGACTTCTAGTAGTTCCTAGAATAGCAAAGAGCACTAAAGGCGGTAGAGCGTTCTCACATTTAGCCCCTAAACTCTGGAATAGCCTCCCTGACAGCGTCCGTGGCTCAGACTCACTCGCCCAGTTTAAGTGTAGATTAAAGACGTATCTTTTCAGCAAAGCCTATACTTAACTCCGTAAAAAACTGCGATCTTACATTAAACTATATTACAGTTTTTCTCATTTGCTAAGACACGCTCAGTAAAACTAGGATTCACTTGATCTTCATTATCACATTCTTAGCACAGGAGAAGTCTTCTCTTTCAAACGCCTTAACACTTTTTCATTTGTTTAACACATTTTTCACACCCTTTGTCAATACAGTCTCCACAGATCTCATTGAAAGATCCCAAACTCCATTGGGTTCACTGTGTTGAACAAAAGGAAAACTCCTATTAACAGCTGATAGAAAGTACTTGCATAATTATGAATATTCAATGCACCTGTGTGAAACTTGTTTGCACAACTATTCAATCAGCAATCAATTTCCATCCCTCTACAAAAGATGCCACCTCTGTATTGCTATTTGCAAGCATGGATCAAAGAGGCAATAGGCATGGAAGGAGAGAAAGAGGCCATGGCAGAGGGGCCAGAGGAAGAGGAGTTCGTATGCGTGGTGGAGGTGCTGCAGCAGCAAGAGGGCAAAATCGAGCTCAAGTTCCAAATGAAATTCGGGCAACAATTATTGACCATGTCATCAATCATGGCTTGTCCTTTAGAGAGGCTGGACAGAGGGTCCAGCCCATTCTGAGTCGGAGCACTGTGGCATCTATCGTCCGGCTTTTTGGGAATGAGAACAGGTAATTCACAGTGTTACTATAATGTATACCACTGTGTGTTTTAGCTTTACTGCCTTGCCCTGTTAGCAGAACAAACTGTGTCTACAGTAATGCAGATGTTTTATCAATCCTATTTATGTGACTGTCATACAGTAATGTTAATTTTGACATGCCTTTTTGCTTTTACTTTATAGAATCCACACATTACCACACAGTGGTGGCAGAGGAAAGATATTTGGTATTGAACAGGAGTCTGCCATTGTAGATATGGTAGTGACAAACAATGCAATCAGACTGCGTGAAATCCAGGCAGCAGTAATTAGAGATCAGGGATTATTTAGAAATATAAACAGTGTGAGTTTGGCAACTATAGATCGAGTCCTTAAACGAAACCATGTCAGAATGAAGCAGCTGTACAGAGTTCCATTTCAAAGAAACTCTGACATTGTAAAGGAGGCACGATTCCAGTATGTGCAGGTACAGATATTTTTTATTGTAATACCTAGTTACATGCGACTTGAATAATTTGCTTTATTAATTTGTTCTTTTTCTTAGAGAATAATGGGGTTTGAAGCTGAAGGGGCACATCACAAATTCATTTTTGTGGATGAAGCTGGCTTCAACCTCTGTAAAGTCAGGAGACGCGGGAGGAACATCATTGGGCAGAGGGCCACTGTCACAGTGCCAGGTCAGAGGGGTGCCAATATCACCATGTGTGCTGCCATCTCCAATGATGGGGTCCTTTGCCACATACCAACTATTGGCCCATACAATACAGAACGCCTCATCACATTTCTGGATGCATTGAAAGAAATACTGATTCCACCCGAAGAGAGAGGTCTGTTGAGGCCAGGCATGACTCTGTATGTCATAATTTGGGACAATGTGGCTTTCCACCACTCTCGCCTTGTGAATGAATGGTTTGCAGCACAGCCTCGTATTATGATGCAATTCCTGCATACTCTCCTTTTCTGAACCCAATCGAGGAGTTCTTCTCTGCTTGGAGGTGGAAGGTGTATGATCACCGGCCATATGAGCAGATGCCCCTCCTGGAGGCAATGAATGCTGGTTGCTATGCAATAGGTGCAGAGGACTGCCAGGGATGGATACGCCATGCAAGGAGGTATTTCCCTCGGTGCATTGCAAGGGAAAACATTCAATGCGATGTTGATGAGAACCTGTGGCATAATCGGCAAGAACGAATGTGAAGGATAAAATATTTTTTTCTTTTTTTTATAAGGCATTTCCACCCATAAGTTACCTTTGTTTGTGTTTTTTTTTTCAGTATCCATTTGAGTTGTACAGCATTATATTGCATATTGGTTGCTGTATTTTGCTTTCCATCGTGTAATGATTGACAGAAATAATAAATTAATTTGACCACAAGTTGTGGTGTTTGATGGAAATATTTGCTTATGTTGCATGCTTTTAATGTTTTGTGAGTGTTAGAGCATTTTGCTAACAAATGAGTTATTTTGGCCATTGAGCTTTAGTTTTATCCTGTGTGTTAACTGTTTTGAAAATGTGACGTCAGAGTGGGCAAATGTGTTTAAGCAATCGAGAAAAACTGTAATATTACTTTAAACTATATTGATATTATGAACAGCAGCTACGCTAATTCCGCTCCTCTCTTCTTTTCTTCTTTTCCATACTCATCCTGAGATTCGCATTATCTGTTTATGTTTATATTACTATATCATCTGTTTATACTACTTTATCTGTTTATGTTTATATTATTATATCATCTGTTTATACTATATCATCTGTTTATGTTTTATATTATTATATCATCTGTTTATACCATAGTTTATCACACTGCTGTTGTTACCCAAATGAGGATGGGTTGCCCTTTTGAGTCCGGTTCCTCTCAAGGTTTCTTCCAAAAGGGAGTTTTTCCTTGCCACAGTCGCCCCAGGCTTGCTCATCAGGGACATATACACCACTTAGTAATTAATTTCTTTTTACTTTGTTGAATTTAAACTTGTTGGTTTACTGTAAAGCTGCTTTGAGACAGTGTCTGTTGTGAAAAGCGCTATATAAATTAAACGAACTTGAACTTGAGATTCTGGAGTGAGTTGGATGAAGTAAAAGAGAGTATTTCCAAAGCGGAGGGAGTAGTGGTGGGAGCAGATTTCAATGGGCATGTTGACGAGGGCAACAGAGGTGATGAGGAGGTGATGGGCAGGTTCAGTGTTAAGGAAAGGAGCCTAGACGGACACATGGTTGTGGACTTTGCCAAGAGGATGGAAATGGCTCTAGTTAACACTTATTTCCAGAAGAGAGAGGAACATAAAGTTAGTTACCTACAAGAGTGGAGGTAGAAGTACACAGGTAGACTACATCCTAAGTAGATGAACCAATCAATAAGGGAAATCAACAGTTATGCCACTCAACATGGTTCTTCAGAAGTCTTCCTTTTCCACCACTTTTAAATCGGGGAATATAAAATATCTGGGTATTGAATTCTCACCGAGGCTGTCAGATCTGGTACAGCTAAATTACTCACCACTACTTAAAAAAATAGAGGATGACCTCAAAAGAGGGCAGCACTTGCCCATATCTCTAATGGGAAGGATTGCCAGCAATAAAATGATGGTCATGCCCAGAATTAGTTATCTGTTATCGATGATTCCTAAACAGCCGTCCCGGGATTGGTTCAAATCACTGGACTCTCATTTCTCGAGATTTCTATGGAAATTTCTGTTTCTAAACCACCATGCATCAGCTTACACAAACTCAGAAAATCCAAAGACTGCGGTGGCCTGGAGCTGCCAAACGTATTTCACCTTTTTCTCAGTTACAGACTGCACCATGTTCACCAATGGATTAGTTCTAATTCGACCGAACTTCCTTGGCTTGACATTGAACAGACATTACGTAAGATAGCAGATTTACCGTTTCTAAACTCTAAGATCAAACATCATCACTGCTTTCAGAATCTGAGCATACATACTTCACCGACTGCCTGGTGGGAATTTCTTAAGATACCGCGCTCACTGCTTGCTCCTTGCCAGCACACACCAATTTGGAACAACCCAGACTTCCTACAAAACAAAAGGGCAGTATATTTCCCAAATTGGCTAAATAATGGAATAACACATCTTGGACATATAATTGTCGACAACAAAATAATTTCTTTTGAAGATTTGGGTCTTAAATACGGATTATCAACTAACAAATTTCTAGAATATTAACAGCTCAAATCTAGCATCCTTTCAACATGCAAAAACACATGACTCTGCAGCTAATCACAGTATTTGAACAATTTATTGGGTCTGACTCGCATCAGGGACCGGTCTCTCCCCCAGTGTCACTTGCAAGGACACACTACATTTAGGAATGGAGGGCTAGTCTTTTCATACAGATCTGATGGGTGGGGCTGCAGATCTGTGGCCCCTCCCTAATTCTAGGACGGAGAAGACTGCTCTTAATTTACGTACATATTAGACACGTAGTGACTGGGGAGTGGTTCCTGGACATCATCCAGGACATCACTCCCCATTATTAATGCAACTTATCTCTTCAACATATACACAAACACATACACTATACTCCAACTGGGGGCAGATGATGGGCAGTGGGTGGGCGGCCGTCTCTGTCTTCCGTCCGGGGTTGGTATATGCCCTCCGTCAGCGAGGGCTCGTGGGATCCCCGGGTGGGCGCGGGTCCACTGGACGGTGATTGACCGCCCTTCGAGTATGAATGGGTGTATGGATGGAATGATTGATGAATGGATGGATGACTGGGGGAGGGGGGGAGGGGTCTGAGGCTGCTGGTCGTGGTGGGTGCGGGGCCGGGTTGTGGCTGGGGGAGGTGGCTCCGCTGCGCCTGGGGCGGTCTCCCTCTCTGCCCTCTTCTGGTCTCCTCCCCTCCTCGCCCCCCCCGCCTCCCTGGTGGGGCCGCGGCCGGGGGCATTGCCGCCGGGGGCTGTGCGGGTGGCGGTGGTCGCGGGTGGGGTCTGCTGGGGCCTCCCCGTGCTGTCGGGGGGGCCGGCCAGGCCGCTGTCGGGTGGGCCGCCCCCCCCCCCCGTTGTGGCAGGCGCATCCCCGCTGTCTCGCTTCCGGGCGCGGGGCATTTCTCTCTGGGGGTGCTGACGGTCCCCGGTGGGGTGGGGTGGGATGCTCTAGCTCGGGAGTCCGGGGCCCCGGTCATGTCGACCCACAGGGGGTGGAACGATCCACCAGGTTACTTCGGTCTGATTGTGGAGCCGGTTCTGTGTCGGACCTCGCAGCGCACTCGGGCATAGAGGAGTGAGGGTGATACGTGGGAAGTTGGTCGGCCACTGGTGGGTTGGGTCTGCTGTCCCTGGGCACCGTGTGCCGCAATTGTTTGTTTGTTAGATATGTGTGGTTCATCCAGCTCTCTGTTTGTGATCTTTGGTAAGTTATGTATTTTTTCCTCCCATGTAGCTGAGTTGCATTTTAAAGCGTATGTAACCGGTCCGATTTCGTCCGCTGTTACTGGCCTCTGCGTTGTGTGTGTAAAGTTCAATAAAGACATGTGCATCCTCATTCACTGAAGGTTTATTCTTGCTCAACATGGACTGGTCATCATAACTCTCTCTCCGACTGTGGAATGACAAATAGTAGCTTATCTCTCATGTGGCATATACAGCAGTATAATCCTCTCTCCGACTAACATAGAGTGAACTTGTTAACAGTCAGGAAAATTCTACCATTAACAATAAAACACACTGTTAATTCAATTAACAAACATGAAACATATAATGAAAAGGAAATACCTGTGGAATGACAAATAGTAGCTTATCTCTCATGTGGCATATACAGCAGTATAATCCTGTACAACATAATGTCCATTAGTCGCTATAATCAGATTCACGCTAATACATCATACACTACATCCATGCGATATCTACACATGTCTAAGTCATTCACACTTAAATCCTACAAAACATTACCAACAGCACTAAATATAAACGCTTTATACACTTTAGAAACTTAATTCGCTCATAAAACAAGGAGCTCAGCAAAACACCTACCTCTCTCCGACTAACACAGAGTGAACTGGCGAAAAACCTGCGAGCGCTCCAAAATGGCGTCACTGCGCCGCCAAAACCAAAATTCAAAATACAAGTCTCAACACGGAACTCTCATATGTTACATAGAAAACGTGAAAAATAAAATAAATAAAACGAGTACAAAGATTTTAATGAAAAAGAAATATCACAGGTGATATTATAACCCGTTACATACACCCTTTTTTGATTTCTTTAAAATCTTCTCTCTGAACACACTGAATTTAAATCACTTGGTATAGGTCCTCAATGAAACAATTTCATTAATTCAACTTGAAAGTTACCCACTAAGGAGTCAAGAAAACATCAGGGTGATCAAGCCTAAAATCTTCTTGGAATAGTATGATGCCTTGTACACCATATTACAACCCAACCCTTTTTTTCACATCTATTTAAATTCAGAACTAGTTCTTCACATTAAATTAAATTTAAAGACAACTCTTTAAAACAAAGACAGGAATGACTCAGATCTTCTTTTCAATTGATTTCCTACACCTTGAATGTTGAAAGGCTTTTGAACCATTGACTCAATTAATCTATTCACCTTCTTAACAACTCTACCAGCACGGGTTCTAACGCCTTGAATGTCAGGAACAGCTACCTGAGTGTCAATGTCATTTTGGGGGTCAGTTAGAAACTGTGTTGGTGTAAGTCCCTCTGTGTCACAATTCAAGTCGGCATCCAGAGATGTCTCACGGTTACTACTCTCAAGGGCACGTAACTGGTTACTTGACTCTCTTCCATTCATATCAAACTGATCTGATTCGAGGTCTTTCTCAACATCAATGTCCTGTGCTAGAGAGGTTTCCAACTGGGGAACAACTGGAGTTCCAATCTCCTTGTCCTCCAAGTTTATAATCACACCTCCTGGGCACACATCTCCATCACAACAGGTATCATCATCTGACTCGCTCACTGAAACTGGAATGATCCCCTCCTCATCAGACGACTCTACAGGTAAGAAACTGATATCCAACACCATGTTTCTGTGCACTACCTTTACTCTTCCATCCTCATCCTTGATTTTGTAGGTGTGTGTTTGCAAATTTCTGTCTATCACAGTGTACACCACAGGATCCCACTTGTCTGATAGTTTCCTCTTCCCCCTTTCTCCTTTATTTGCCACCAACACACGATCTCCAATTTTCAGACAAATTCCTTTAACTCTTTTGTTGTAACCCTTCGCTTGCTTCCTCTGTTCTTTTTCAGAATGTCTCTGTGCAATTTCAGCTGCCTCGTGAAGATGTGACATTAAGGTTTTCAGGTAAGTACTATGATCAATGACTACTGGATCATGTAGGATTCGGCCAAACATAACATCTACAGGTAACCTAGGCACACGGCCGAACATGAGTTGAAAAGGGGCAAACCCCGTCGTCTCATGAACTGTAGCGTTGTAAGCAAAGGTGAGTGTTTGTATTTGCTCTGGCCATTTGTGCTTCTCTTTTAAGGGCAGAGTGCGAAGCATGCTTCCCAAGGTACGGTTGAACCTTTCAACTTCCCCATTTCCCATAGGGTGGTATGCAGTGGTATGGGATTTGGAAACACCTGATAATTTCAACAACTCTGTTAGGAGAGCACTTTCAAAATTGGCCCCTTGGTCGGTGTGAATGCGACCTGGAAATCCGTACACACAAAACACACGATCCCATAGTTTCCTTGCTACCTGTTTTGCAGACTGATTTGAACAAGGGAAAGCATGTGCCATCTTTGTGAAATGGTCGGTCAAGACAAGCACATCTACAGATTGCTTTTTTGCATCTTCTGCGGTCCAGAAATCTAGACACACCAGTTCCATTGGCATGGATGTCTTAATGCTCTCAAGAGGAGCACGGGCAGACGGTTCAGGGGTCTTGGCTAGGATACATCTCTGACAGCACTTGATATAGTCACAAATATCCTTTCCCAAGCTTGGCCAAAAGAAACGTTGACGGGCTAGATGAATAGTTCTCGCTTGTCCCTGATGCCCTGCCAAGTCATGCACACCACGTAGAGCCTTTTCCTTGAGGCAAGAAGGTAAAACCAACTGATACCGCTTCAGTTTGCTGTGTGGATCTCGGGTGACTCTGTATAATATTCCATCCTTGATCTTGAGTTGTTCCCAATGCCTAAGAAGGGACAAGGCTGCAGGATTCATTTTGGCCTTTTCTCGCCTTGATGGTCGACGTTTTAAATTCAGGAAAGACACAACCCCTGAAATAGCCAAATCAGCTTGTTGCATATTGCACATCTCATCTGCAGCAATGCTAGGAAGGACATCGGTACAGGTTGGGGCGAAATTTTGGTAAGACTGGATTAACTGCACAGCCCTTGTTTGAGATGTTTCTTCCCATTGATCATGCAAACTTAAACAAGCTTTGATGGTATCACTGTCAGATGGTAAAGCAACACAGGATTGGAGGCAAATCTGTAGATTCTGAGCTCCCTGGCGGAAGGCATCTCTGACTCCATCTCCATTAACCCCTTCAGCTTCCACAAGTAAGTCTCGGTAACTCTCCTTCATTAGCCTACTGCTCACAGTCTCAACAAAAGGGTCTCTACTCAACGCATCCGCTACTATGTTCTTTGTCCCTGGAATGTGCTTCAGCTCAAAGGTGTAAGCTGCCAATTTGGACACCCAACGTTGCTCACAGGCGTCAAGTTTAGTTTTGGACATAACGTATGTGAGCGGATTATTATCGGTCCACACAGTAAACGTCTGACCCTTTAGCCAGTGGCTAAATTTCTCACACACGCTCCATTTGAGTGCTAGGAACTCAAGCTTGTGGACTGGATAGTTCCGCTGAGATTTACTCAGAGTCTTACTTGTAAATGCAATAGGGCGAGCATGCTCTTGTCCCGCAGGTACCTGAGATAATACAGCCCCCAATCCATCTAGGGAAGCATCAATAGCCAAGATTAGAGGTCGATTAAAGTCAGGATGTGCTAACACCACACTTTGCAATAGACTCTCCTTAAGGTTATTCAACGAATGGTCACATTCCACAGTCCAGTCCGCAGGCTTTAGCTTTCTGTATGTTCCAGCTTTATGATCACCCTTGATGTTCCTCTTCCTTCTCTGCCCAGCCGTTAAAGCGAAGAGCGGCTTTGCTAAGGATGAACAGCCAGGAATGAAATGTTGATAATAAAGGATCATGCCGAGAACTGATTTGATCCTTCGCACTGATGGTGTGCACCTGTCATCTTCCATTAGATCGAACTTGGAAAGTTTGGAGATAACATCAACTTTTGCTGGATCGACTGCAACTCCATTCCCATCTATAATGTGACCCAAAAATTTCACAGAAGCCCTCATTAGATGGCATTTCTTAGGGTTCAGCTTAAGATTGTACTGTCTTAAACGGCTGAACACGGCCTCTAGCCTCTCCAATGCTTCTGGCTCACTTGGAGCAAACACTAGCAGATCGTCGAGATAACACAACAGACTGCTGAAGTTTAAATCTCCGAAGATGCTTACCATCATTCGCATAAAGGATGCTGGACTGTTGCATAGCCCTTGCGGCATCCTATTATACTCATGCAGCCCAACAGGAGTCGTAAACGCAGTATATTTCTTATCTTCTTCAGCCATGGGGATATTATAAAATCCAGATGTCAGGTCCATGGTGCTAAAGAGAGTGTTTCCGCCCAAAGCAGCCAGACAATCAGACTGGTGTGGAAGTGGATGTGCATCCTTTATTGTTTTTGCATTTAACCATCTGAAATCTGTGCATATTCTCAGGTTGCCATCTTTCTTCCACACTAAAACTAAAGGGGAAGCGTACTCACTCACAGACTTTCTTATGATCCCTTGTTCTTCCATTTGAGACAAAACTTGCCGCAACTTTTGATAATGTGCAGGCGGCACTCTTCGATAAGGAAGTCTGAATGGGCGCTCATCCATTAGTCGAATGCGATGGACAAAACCCTTCACTTCTCCACAGTCCAACGCATGTTTGGAAAACACGTCATTGTATTTCTCCAGTAACTCTACTAACTTCCCTCTAGTGTCATGGCTGATAGAACAAGATTGAATGTCAATATCAGAAAGGCCAACAGTATCCAAACGCTGCCTTAAACCGGCTGACGAATGAGATAAGTTTTGATTCTCATCTTTAACCACCTCTGCTTGGCTTGACCCTTGGAAAAGTTCAAAATCCTCCACTGCGACACAAGGGAATACATCTGCCAGTTTACGATTCCTTTTGAGAGTAATTGGTTTGTCAGAGAAATTGGTGACTTTTACGGGGACCCATCGATCACCCCATAATGGTGTTACAACTCTTCCCACCATGATGTCTCGTGATGCAGATCTTGATGTTGTCGGTTCCACCACAACTGTGCTTCCTGGGGACATGGGAACATTTTTGGGCAGTTTTCCCCATACCAAATGCTCTTGTTTTGCTAACAGAGTGACACACTGCTGTAGCTTGACTGTTCCTACTTTGTCTGGCAACTCTGAACCCTTCCACCGGCACGTGTTGGCCATAACATCCAAGAACTGCTCACATCCTGTCATTGATTCCCCTGACCGATTAGAGACAAGTCGCCAATAATCACTCGTGCCTTTCATGCGATGTGCGAGGAATTTGATCACGTTTGTGCCAATAATTAGATCATCCCGCTGGCCGGGTACAACTAGAATAGGTACTTGGCAGCTCTCACCATAAATTTTCAATTCGACCTCGTACATACACTTTGGCTTTGTTACTTTACCCCCACACCCCACTAAAATAACATCCTGCTGAAGAGATGTGGCTCTAGACAAGACATTTTCGCTTAACATCCTCTTTTCTGCCATGTCACTTAAGGTGCAAGCCATAGAGCCAGTATCTAGCATCCCCTTCAGATTATGTATATTGTTAATGGTGACTGGTGCATAGAATAAATTGTCAAATGCTTCAAGAGTTTACACATTTTGCGCTATTACTTTGGTCCCTGATGGAGCCTGTGCACATGCAGTTTCATAAAACTGGAGAAGATCAACACTTCCTAGGGGTTCTCTACTCGTGCTCACGCATCCCCCTTCACAACGCGAGCCCTCTAGTTTAAATTCGCTGAACCACTGGATGGTACTTGACTTGGCCTGAAACGATTGCTTGTGCATTCTCTTTTTCCATGACCAGGCTGAAAACAAGTAAAGCACAGACGCTCACGCCGACAGTGTGTCACAGTAGAATGATCATGGGATCTGCATACTCTGCAGAGCTTACTCTGAGCTGGTTGAGATGGCATTTGAACATTTTGAGAAAGTGCGCGATCAAGGAGATTAATCAAAGTTCTCATACAATTGCCATCACTCTGTGCTGCGTGTGTGATGCTAACATCGCAATCACCTGACTCTTCAGAAGATGCAGCACTCACTTCATCCTTGTTAGGGGCCTGAACGCAAGCAACTACATGTCTTGTAGCAGAAGGGCGCTTCTGTTTGGTTGACATTTGCTCTCTTTGATCGGTCTGATACCTATCAAGCTGCTCTTGAATCTCCTGTGCTGTCCATTTTTCTGGAGCTTTAAAGCGAAACACCGCGGAAAGGGTGGGATCAGGGCAGTACTTCACAAACATCATGGCTGCTTCCTGACACGGATTCTGCATCTGCCTCCCTAACCTCTTCAAAGCCTCTTCCGTGAGATCCACTGCTTTGTTAATGCGCACCCAATACTCAACAGGGTCTTCTCCTGCTAATGGAACTGTACCATAGAAATCAGCCAAGGGCATGCAGGAATAATTCACATCACTGAAGTGTTGTTTCAGAATGTTCATAATAACTTTTGGGTCCTCAATCGGGTTCAAAGCTGAATTACAGCGGAGCGTTACTTTGACAACATCCTTAGCTTTACCCATCAATCTGCTTAAAATTTCCTGATGTTGCTCGGCTAATGGTATACCTCTCTTTCGCAGGTATATTTCCATTAGTTCCTCCCACTCCCGCATACTGAGTTTATCGGTTGAATCTCCCCGATAGACTGGAGGTTCTTTTGCATCTGACTGCATAATCAACCTGACCCCCGTCAAATTAAGTGAAGGTATTTCAGTAAAGGTTTTGGTGGCACCTAAGCTCTGTGACTGAGGGTCTGTATTTTCTTCAGCCCTACTACTAGCTTCTTTTTGTGATGTTAACATCGTCTGTCCAACTTGTTGAACAATTTGTGCTATAAACCCTTGCCATTCTGGATTATTTAAATCAGGAACAGCTAAAGGCATAGTGTCAGCTGTGGGGCTAGATACCTGGTCAGTTATACGTGTGGAGCATAACACTTGAGGCTTTCCATTTATCCTACTCTCTCTCACGATGGGAGTAACTGGAGTCTCGCCAAAGAATCTCCCCCTACCAAGACCTAAACCAGTCATTGTCTCATCTGAATCATCTGCATTTAAACTAAATGCCATAATCAGTTTAGAAAAATAAACAAAATAATGAAGAAATAATATTAAAGTGGAAATATGTACTCTTAAGACCAATCTATAAATGTAATAAGCACTGGTTATCAAAAATAGTCACTCTAGTGAGAATGTGCGTCAATCAACCCTCAAAACGGAAAAGTGTTCGTTTAGTTTTATCACAGTCCTTCATTAACCAATGGTGAACCTTAATGCAGCGTCCCTCGGTGACCCGACTGACGTGGATCCTGAAGCAATTCTTCAAATCCGGGTCACGGCACCAATGTAACCGGTCCGATTTCGTCCGCTGTTACTGGCCTCTGCGTTGTGTGTGTGTGAAGTTCAATAAAGACATGTGCATCCTCATTCACCGAAGGTTTATTCTTGTTTAACAGGCACTGGTCATCATAACTGTGAAATGACAAATAGTAGCTTTTCTCTCATGTGGCATATACAGCAGTATAATCCTCTCTCCGACTAACATAGAGTGAACTGGCGAAAAACCCGCGAACGCTCCAAAATAGCGTCACTGCACCGCCAAAACCAAAATTCAAAATACAAGTCTCAACACGGAACTCTCATATGTTACATAGAAAACGTGAAAAATAAAATAAATAAAACGAGTACAAAGATTTTAATGAAAAAGAAATATCACAGGTGATATTATAACCCGTTACAGTTGCATAAACTTGAATAAAGTGTGGATTCTACCCAATAGATTCTTTCTTACAAAGTCAAAGAAATTTATTTTAAAGTTTTACACAAATTCTACCCAGCTGAATATTTTCTTTTCAGATTTTAACCTAACAGAAATGTTCTTTTTGCTCTGTGCATGTAGATACTGTTCCTCGTGTGAGATTTGTGGACGAATATTTCAGCTTTTATTAATGAGAAGGTTTTAAATAATTTTAATCATAACAAAGCTTTTATCGTGAATCTTTTGTTAATTTTGGCAAAATATCACATACAGATGTAAGTTTATTTAAGTTTAAACCTTGCTTCTAGGTATTTCTGAAGGAAATGGACATTTACATAAACTCTATTAGTGACTGAATATAAAAGCACAAAGGACTGTAAGTTTGTGGCATCTGTTTAAATTGTTGTAATGGATTGACATCTTTGTTTATATGAAATTGTTTTTATTAATAATAAAAACTGATTCTTTGCTTGATCCTTGGCATTTTATTGTTATGTTGTGTAGCTGTTTTTTTTGTTATTACTATTCATGGCAATACACATTACATAAGGATTGGGTAGATTATTTGAACAGAAGTGTTTAGATAATAGTTTTATATGTACCGGTAAACTGTTATTTGCAATGCTTATGTGAGGCACAATAAAGTTTGTTTAAAAAAAAATCTGGTTATCAAATCATTGTTGGTGAAGGATCGTGGGTCAGGGGTTCATTCACAGTTGCTTCTGAGAAGAACAGGACGAGGTCACAGGGAAGACACTTTACGCAAACTCCGTAGATTTCTTCGTAGTTCACTAGAGAGCCGCTCTTTCACAAAAGGGCTGCGTGTTCGAAAACAAGGTTCATTTTTTTCCTCGTCACGAGCTTCGAAGCATCGTATGATATTATTTGCAGATTATTTTATTGTTACTGTGTTATGGGACAAATGAAATCTCATTATTTTCACATAAAGTGTGGAAGGCGAAAATGAAAGTAATTCGCGGAGTTATTTTGAGGGAGTCGGATCTTTGGGATCGGTTCACTTTGAAGAGCCGTTCAAAAATTGGCTCATGTGGCTCCTTAGTTGACTTGAGAAACCACCCTGGGGTTAATTTTTTTATTCTGAAAATAATCACAGGAATTAAGGGCTGAGATTTTGTTTATCAATATTATTGCTTCATTTGACACATGGACAAGATTTTAAAGTCTGATATGGATTCTTTATAAATATTCCAACAGTACTGTCAAACTAATAAACAATAATTTAAAACGATATAAACCCAATAACAAAATAAGTCTAAACAAAATTTCCCACCGCTTCAAAGTGTTTTCATTCTTAGGACCAAGTGGCTCCTCCAAATACTCCCGCACCTCCATGGTGGCAGCGTCTGCTGTGGGGTTGCCACTGTTCCAGCAGCTCCCTCTCATAGAGATACACATTTATCCTCCCTCCCCCCAGAGGAGAACGGCTCCCGACCAAACGTGACTCGGCTCCCATCGTTCAAATTAATGAGCTGTTCAAAAGATTCGATTCGTTCGTGAAAGTCACACACTCCCACACACCCTCCAGGTAGACATCATCTTCCTTCATGGAGTCACGAAACTCCATTTTCTTCATGAAAAAACTGATTCTGTTGATCTGTTTTTCACACGGTAAGAAATGATCTTTCCTGATGGTCACCTATCTGTTCATATTTGTCTTTTGTTGACTTTTTCGTCGTGATTTGGGGGTAAATACAGCTGAAAATTTGTTCGTCGAATCCAAGTGATCACAGAGATCGTGCGATCCTTGAATTTGTGCATTTTGCAAGAAAAATCATTATTGTCACTAAACTGATCGCCTAACACGTATTTTGGGGTCGTTTCCACGTGTTGTGGGGCGGTGGTCATGTATTTGTTACTGTAGAGGAGCTAATGGCTGCTCGTGGATGTGGAAATGGTGACAGGTTCAGGATCAGGTTCAGAAAAGAAAAACCAGCTTACAGTAGTTTGCTGCAGATTCACAGAAACCCTCGAACTACACGTTATCCTGTTTTTGAGAACGTGAGACAATTAAAAATATTACTATTATATACTAATAGTAATACTAATATTACTAATATACTATTAACGCAATAGTTTATATCTAAATAAATACAAGACTATCTGTTCTCTTTCAAAGAGAAAGAGTAATAATGACTAATTAAAATAAATTTGTTATTAATAATGTTAATATTATGAGCAAATTTTAAACGTAGATGCATTAATATTCCCCCCAATTTGGATAGAAATTTAGATTCATTTAAAAATCATCATCATGCAATATAGTTTATGTAACCTCCTAGTATTTAATTTAATCTTTTTACATTTTTATTTTGTTGTTTTTAAATCTTGATTGTTATTTGCTGATTCAATGTATATTACCGTCCTAGTTTGTTAATTAAAAATTCTCCATGTGTAGATGTATCGTTGTGGAAGATCTGTCGTTTATTGTCTTACGTGTAAATGTTTCAATGTAAGGCGCAGTTGAACATGACTTGTTTACCTGATGGTACTCTAGCTGTTTCGTTAAATGTACTACATTACTGTTATTATTATTATTTACAAACGATTCCACCAGTTTTAAATAATAGAACGGGAGGAGGTGTCATTTCGCACAGCATTGCGGAAGTTCAGTAAAGTTATCTGTAGATTCACGGATTCGGTTTTCTCTGCGCATTAGCTCGAGACCAGAATGTTCTTAGTAAACAAATAATACTTATTTTTAATCTGTGTTATGTAGCGGAGAAACTACAAAACGTTTTTTATCAAAACAAGTTTCCCTCGGCATTCGCAGAAACACATTAGGTGCGTTCGAGCTCATGCAGCGGTGCTGCGCAGACCGATCGGCGAGATTAGCCGAAAGCAGTCGGGGAGGAGCTGAAAACTGAGCCGTCAAGTCGGACACGTTAGACTCGTTTATCCAGCCTCCTCCTTAGCTATTCCACCACATTTAATTAAAGAATGTAATACTGCAATGTTTAACTTTATTTGGAGAAATAAGTATCATTATATTAATAAAGATGATTTGGTCCGAAGTTATGAAGAAGGGGGTTTAAATGTCATTGATTTAGAAATAATGAATGGCGTTCTAAAAACCCAGTGGTTAAAATCATTTCTTTGTAATTCAAACAGTCTATGGTTTGCGGTCTCCTCCTCAATATTCGGGAAATTGGGTGGCTTTGAATTTTTCATTAAGTGTGATTTTGATTTGTCTAAAGTACCTCTTAAATTATCGGCATTCCATCAACAGGTTCTCCTATGTTGGAAATTGGCTTTTTCTCATAATTTTAGTCCACATAATACCTGTATCTGGAATAATCGTTTTATTTTGCACCATAACAAATCTTTATTCTATGAAAATTGGGCTCAATGCAATATTTGTTCTCTTTTGGATATGTTGGACAAAAATGGTAATGTACTTAATTACAATGACTTCTGTTTAAAACATGGTTTTGTGTGTCATCCCAAGGAATTTTGCACAGTTGTCAACGCCATACCAAAGAATGTGGTATTTCTGGTCAAAGGGATTCTTTCAAACTACTCTGTCACTTTTTCTTTTCCTTCTCTCTTTCTGGATGGCTTGTCTATTAAAGACTGCAAGTGTAACAATAAATACATTAGAAATATCTTTATCAGCAGACTTAAAAAAGATAGGCTTAAACGTCATTATATTTTCAAAGATGTTAACCCGAAAGAGATAAAGGAAATGAGAATGAGCTATCTTTCATTTCCTATCACTCCCAAAATGAGAGAACTTCATTTCAAAATAATGAATGAGATATACCCCTCTAAAGACTTCCTCAAATCCAAATTTGATTTTGGGGAGAACTCATGTGAGTTTTGTAAAGTCTCTATTGAAACCACTGAACATGTCTTCTTTGACTGCTGCTACTCGAAACAATTTTGGTCCCGGTTGTATAAGGAAGTGTCGCATATTATTCCTTGTATAAACCCTGTTCAATACAAACAAATCCAATTTGGTGTACTTAAAGATTCTCCACAACATTATTTGGTTAATAACCTTATGGAACATGCCAAATATTTCATTCACAAATGTAGATTTCTGAAAACTCCTCCCTCTTTCCCCTACTTTGTAAATGAACTTAAAATATTCACCATATCTCTCAATACTCTTTCCAGCTCTCAATCTCATACAATAAAGGTCAAATAAGAACATGTGCTCTCTGAATTTTTTTTGACCCTAGTCAGAAGTACCTACTTGTACTTGTTCATCCACAGACAACCGAACCGACGCTTCTGACTACAACGCTGTCATGGAGTGACGTGATGATGATGATGATGATGCTTGATTGGTGATATCAAAAGCACATGTGGCGCGCGCGCCTATTTGCGTCTCGCAAGAAGCAGCTTTTGTTGCCAAGTATTCATTCCCGGGGATCAACACCCACTAATAAAAGGTTCCCTTTTATCTTTGTCCACAATTATTATTTATTATTATTATTTATTTTTTTGCGGCCGCGGTACATTATAATGTATCCCAAAAAACCGCAACCCGCAACTCCGTATTTTTTCCCGCAACTCCTTTTCTAAAATAGCCCAATTGTGCGGGAAAACCGCTACCCTGGCAACCATGGCTGGAGATCTCGTTGATTCCCGAAACATGGGAGGTCACGTGGCGTTTGCCTACTTTGTCGCAGATGACCTGGAAGTTATAGAAATACCTTTTCTGTTGGAAGAAATGCAGCAGAATGAACATATATGTGCGCTTAACAGATTAACTCGTAACAGATTTCAATTTGTCTGATTTAAGTGGTTGTCTGGTTGTAATTTTTGTGGTCTAGAATGTATGTGATATCTATGGCATAAACAAGTTTTAATAAACTAAAAACATTGAACATGAATGACCTGCACATTATAAGGAATTAGGCTGTGGTTTTTTGTAGTTTGATTCAGATTGTAGTTATGTAGTATATATAATTTTGTAGTTATGTTGTGTTCTGTGGTATGTATTTTTTTTTTTTTACATTTTAACTGTTACCTTCAGTTAGCTAAGGGCAGGTTAGAAAAAACACCAAGAAAAATCATAGATGCACAAGCACAATGTATATGTCTTTATTATAATTTATACCAGTGTATAAAAGTGATCTGAATGTTGTATTTTTCAATTGACAATGCACACTAGCACAATGCAGCATATGCAAGTGAAGCAGCTACTACAGATTTCAGCATCAATGTTGACCACATTACATTACATTACTGACATTTTAGTTATTCCATAAAAAAATATTACTCAAATATGCAGCTGAATACTATAGGTGGTCTGTATGAAAAAAGGACAATAATAAACTTATGCACAAATCCAATAAAAATAATTTAAGGGAAAAATGTACTGCAGTCAAACGATCGTAAACTATTTACGAAATGGCATGCAAATTGATTTGTTATGCAATTGTATGGATTGAAGCACGAAACACGCGTGATCATCGTCATGTGGTGAATGTGGCCAATCATGAGAAGCTGTGACGTCATCATATCCTGGCGCAGTCGCTCCTAAAATGCTGCTCTGGCTGACCAAGCCGGCTGTTATCGAAACGCTCTCGCGTTACTTTGATGCCACACGTGAACGTCACGTGACGTCAGCGCCGGTTCAAGTTGGACAGAATTTCTAACCGGCATGCACTACTTCAAGTCAGCCGCCGATCGGTCTGCGCAGCGCCGCATGAAGTCGAACGCACCTATTACCGTCTATGAGCAACCCGCTGACATGGAATCGCTTAGGGACCGTCTGCAAATTACCAGATCCAAAATATGTTTTACCCAGAATATGATTTTTATGGGAGCTATTGAGCTTTGATCCAAATAATCAAGAATAAAATGGTCTAATAAATGTTTCAATATTTATTGAAACTGAGTGGTGCAGTACAATATGCAGGTGAGGAGTGGCGTGTTGCTTGATTTTGGTTGTAATAGAGTTATTTAGAATGAAGTCATGAAGCATATTCTGGGTAAAACATATTTTGGATCTGGTCATTTGCAGACGGTCCCTAAGCGATTCCATGTCAGCGGGTTGCTCATAGACGGTAATGTGTTTCTGCGAATGCCGAATGAAACTTGTTTTGATATAAAAACGTTTTGTAGTTTGTCCGCTACATAACACAGATTAAAAATAGGTATTATTTGTTTACTAAGAACATTCTGGTCTCGAGCTATTGATCAGAGAAAACCGAATCTGTGAATCTGCAGCTAACTTTACTGAACTCGGCTTGGGCCGGATTCTCCGAAGTGAATTAATGAAACAATTTCTTTATGTGATTCTTAACGTTTTCATTTTTCTTTAAGTGTATCTTTTGTATTTATGTTTTGTGTCTGACCAATTCAAGATCACTGTAAGTTCTTTTGTTGTTTAATTTATTTTCTAGTGTTTTAGGGTTTATTTTTAATTGTTCTATTTCTTTCTTTCTTTCTTATTTATTTTTTAACACATTGTATTGTATCTGTTTTATATTGTGTGTAATTTAATTTAAACTAGTATGTTGTTCTAGCTTCATTCTGTTTATTTTATAAACTCCTTCGTCTGCTTCTTTAAACTTAATGGCATCCACCAATACTTCGTTAACATTTAGTTGGCTGCGTGTGTTAATATTTAACAATGAATGTTTAAAATAAAAATGTGCTTTACAATTTGACTATCACTTGTTGCATGTAAATACAAATTCCGATGCATCCTCGGAATTGAGGACCATTTTAAGGCTGCATTTTAAGGACCCTTCAAGTTTTGACGAAATGAGACGGCCTTGGCGCACCGTTGTGATGTAAGTCGGGGTGGGGCACAGGAGATAAGTCCTGAGTGATTTTGCGATGGTTTAATGAAGTCCGGATTTTCTGTAGTACATACACAGGATACAAGTACATACAAGTAACGTTCCGTGATCAAACAAAAGCAATGGGAACCTAAACAGTCAACGAAAATTACGGTTACCCCGCTCCACTCTCTCCACCTTTAATGCTGTTAAAGGTGAGCATGCCCATAACCGGCGTGCACCAATAATATCATGTGACTCAAAGCTCCTTTGTATTCCCATAATAACCACACCATGTGAAACCCATACACATTATGGCACCTGCATATCTAGTCCAATAAATATTGTGAGGACCCTGTGTAACGTCGTCGCCCGCGAGCATCATGGGAGGTGGTTGTGTTCTGCTTTGAATCGAAATGCTCGCATGTTACACCTTTGTGTTTACTGTCTTTAGTGTTTGAAGTTGCATGTTATGTCAGGGTATGTGTGTTTGTATGCAAATGTGGGATTTTGTTGCAACATTTTTGTACTAACCGTTCTTGATACACCGTGTGTTATTTGTCTATCCACAGGTGGCCGCTGTGTATTTATATTGTTGAATAAACAGCGGTGCAGCATTCTGCGTCAGTGTGATTATCTTTTAAGAGCTCTGATTTACCCTGGGGTCGTGCGGTACAGGGTTCTCCATCAGCTTTCGAGCTCTAGGGATCTGGCACCCCGTCAGCTTAGATTTAGCTGCACAAGTTAGTTAGCTTAGTCGCAACCACTACTAGCCGTTTGTCATAATATCATTATAAATTTTTTTTAAAAGGGGGATATTATGTAAAATTTACTTTATTGAGCTTTATGTTGTGTTATAATGTCAGTCCCTCATTATAAACGCTCCTGAATCGTGACTGAATCATTTATGCATATTTGAGTAATCCTTGAATCTCCTGCGGTAGACATTGTGGGGTGCTTAAACGCTCTGTTCTGCGAAGCAAAAAAAGGAAAGAAGGAGGGGCTCTTAAAGAGACAGGTGAATATCAGGGTGTTACACGCAGCCAAGATGCCAAGTCAAATTTCTATGAGGTTTTTTTTTATGACAAATACAGCGATTACAATCCAACTGTAGGTAAAATTATTGCTTGAGTGTGCTATAAAACCACACTATATGCCTGACAAACACCCCCCCCCCCTTTAAACACCAATTCATCTATACAACTGGGAATATATGGTAATAGGAAATAGTATGCCATTAAAACAATTACTTTGAAAAGTATTATATTAGGGGTCGCTCTGTCTAACGAGTAACTATGGCAATGGTGGAATCTTTGTATAGCATTGCATCCCTGTTGTAATTGCATCCAAATTTCTTTGTTTTTAACTCCGAAACCATTACTGCTAACGTTCTGAAAGCTTGGCCCCGTATCGCTGCTTGCAGTTATTTCTAATGTTGTCAGACGTCTGAAGTTCATCTTGTTTTCTGTTGAAGGAGGGGCTGGTACTGCAGATATTACAGTAGATTTGAAGGAAGGTGACGGCGTCTCTCTACTCACCGATGTTACCCTCACTCCTGGCGATCACGTGATGTGGTATTTCAAAACTAAGCGAATAGCTGAAATGTTTGAGAACGTTCCCGAAGTCAACACGGATGAATCCTTTCACGAGACGTTCAGAGACAAGCTGAAGCTGGAGGAACAGAGTGGATCTCTAACCATCTCGAACATCAGCACGGCCTGCTCTGGAGACTATACTCTGGGGATAATGAACGACGACAAAGTAAACGACAAACCTCCACAAATCTTCGTAGTCACCGTACACAGTAAGTCACCTACGTCTGATTGAACAGATAATACAGGAAACCATTAATACACATACTTCTATAAAATCTCATTTTCTGGTTCATCAGCAGATTCTTGGTTGGTTAAACTCATTGGTTAAAGAGTTACATTTAAAAGTTTTTTCCTGAAAGCCAAGATTGAACGTTTGAATGATTAAATTCACACAGGATTAAATTATTCACAATAAAATCATCAAACAGAGAAAGTGAACAGAATGAACCGCTCTGTGTTAATTCAGAGTGTAGAGCACTAAAAGAACGACAGAACGCTCCTTTATCACCAAACTCCAGCAGCGGGTGGAGGTGGTAGTGCCCGAAAGAAAAGAAATCAGGAGAACAGGTGAACATTGCCATTTTTAAATGAAATGACTTAAAGTGACGCAGAGGGAGCTGGGTTTAGATCATGCCGAGATAAATATGAGACAAAGGGAGAAAATATTCTGGATTCTAGATCCGGCAGAGGCTCAAACAAGGGGACGCCGGATTTACAGCAGTTTTTAGAAGAGAAAAAAACTCATCCTCATCCTCCTCCGGTGATCTTTGGATTTGTGTTTCAGGTGCTTCTCCTGCTGAGCAACACGAAATGAAGAATAAATCTGTGACGGAGGGAGATCCTCTCTCTTTAGACTCCAGTGATATCTATCAGGGAAAGATCGGGGCTGAACGAGTGAAATGGTTCTTTAATGGTTCTCCAATGGAGCCGGAGCCTCAGGAGATCGGAGATGTTCCCCTGGTGGATAGTTCTTCTGGATCTCTGATCATCTCAAACACCAGGATCTCAGACTCTGGAGAGTACGAAGTGAACGTTATTTACAACCGTTTCATCATCATCAGGAGATTTTACGTTACCGTCAACGGTGAGGAGTATTCTTTTATATCATTTACAATCACAAAGAAGATTTCTAAACGAGAAGAAGAGAAATGAAGATGATTCTGTTTCAGGTTCCTCTTCAGCTCAGAGTTCTGATTTTTATCGGCTGCTGATTAGTCCAGTTTTATGCGGTGTTGTTGTTGTTGCTGCTGTTATTGTTGTGAAAATGAAAAGAAAGAAAAGGTGAGTATTATTAACCTCTTAAGCCCGAGAGTCCCCGGTACCGGGGACTTGCCCCCTTGTGCGTTACATTTTCACTCATAGCTCACTAACCCTGAGAATAACCCACACATATTAAATACTGTTGTGTTCAGCGGAAACTCCTCTAAAAACGTATCTAATTCAATTTCATATTCGTGAACCACAGCTCGAACGCCATGCAAATAAACAACAACATGTCCGGAGTATAATTCATGACCACGTTTTTGTTTATGTGCGATATGTATCCACAATATAAACGGAAACACCCAAATCATTACATTAAATGAAAGCTAACAACCAGCTGAATCCAGCGATATGCAACTCATTTACATTGCATGAAGTATTTCAGAGCAGGGAGCGAAAGTTCCCCGAAAAAACGCCAGCAAAACCAAGCAAGCATGTAAATCTTGTCTTACCTTTGCCGTTTTTTCAACAAAAAAGTTATTTCCATAGCGATAAAAGTCCGTTTGTTGTTATGTCCGGTCGATAGCTTCGCGAAAAGTCCATTTTGTGTTTTTTCTGTTGCTCCAGTGCTCCTCTTACGTCACCAAATATGGAATGACTCCCCGTGCGTAAGAGCACGTCTCTCCACGCTGCGCGTCGTGTGATTCGTCGGCGATCCAGTCAGTCTCAAAATGGTTGAGCTGATTGGTTTCCTCAGAATCAGAGCTTTCCAGCGATGTATAGAGCTCAAGGATTGGACAGATGGTCGGGGGGGGGTAGGGACACGCGGAAGCTCGACGTCGAAAGCATTTGTGAATGAAATGTTCCCAAAAGCGCAGCAAGATGGCGTAAATGAGCTTCTACCCCCCTTTTACAGTGTTTCTTTAGGAGGTTTTTTTGCTGAAATCATGCCCCATAAGCAAGAAAACAAGACTATTAACGTAGCTGAAGCTTTGGACAAGATTTTTTCCATATTTCAATTATTGTGCCAAATTGTGCCAAACTGTGCCAACATGGATTACGCCTGAACTTTGTTCAATCAAAACCTTTAGAATATTAGTTTCTTGTAGTATGAACACCAAACTTGCTACAGATGTCCTTGACATGTAGTTGTTACAATTGATTGTGTTTATTTGCTTCGTTATAAGTAAAATAAGGAGATATTGGAGGAAACATGTGTTTTTTTTTTAGGCGGAGTTCATTTTTTGGCCATTCCAACATCAATTACTCTTACCCAGTGTTCTTGACTGTCAAATTAACTCATCCACACCACTCCCCAAGAACCTATCTTCATTTTGATACCAAGATTTGCAGTTTAGACCTTGTAAAAGCTGAGAAATGCCTTAAAAAGTAAAAGTATAGGATTTTCGGAAAATAGGCCTCAGGGCTTAAGAGGTTAAGAAAAGCATTTCTTCCTGTAAGAATTTACTCTGAATATTTAATCAGTATTTAATTTTATTTTCATTGTTTAACAGGAATCCTGAGGGACAAAAGGTAAGATTAGTTTTGTCTTGTGAATATTTTTAGTTTGTTAATGATTTTTTATTTTTACTTGCAGTTGTTGTTTATGTTGTTTAATTAAAATTAATTTCCAAGATTATTTTATTTTTCAGTGTAATATAACCCAAAAATGACTTCCTTTTTCTAACATTCTTCATTGAATGGAGTCGCATTAAACACGTAACACATCACTCAATCACACACGCAAATATAAAACTATTTAATAAATAAATAAAGGCTTGCTGGGGTTCAATCTTATTGTTTAACCTTAAAACATTTAACAGAGAAAAACATTGACTTTCACAAAGAACACAGACACAATAATTATAAACATTATTAACATAAACTTAATCTAAATGAAGTGTAAAACCGAGCGCAGCACGAAAGAGTCTGAGTGAAAGGTGCTTTATTGTGTGAAATAATGAACATATAAATCTGAATAAATGAGTAAAACAGACCGAAACAAAACTCTCACAAACCGCAAGCAGCAATCAAAGGGCTTGAGCCCCTCCTGCGCCATCATCTCTCGTTGGCCAGCGATAAATATAAAATGTACATCATCACAAACGTAGCGCTGCTTGTTTTCAGCCGCCATCAAATCGCCCGCATCTTGTTAACAAACACCAGAAAAGATGAAACAGAAGTCGATTAAACAGCCCCGCATCAATGCTTTTACATTTTTTAATGAAGTATTAATCGATCTTGATTGTAAGCAAATAATTGAATAATTAGATTAAATGCTTCAATTAAATAAATCATTGTTTGTTGTCTGTTGGCACTTTATGTATCACAGCTAAAGGTGAAACACTAAATACTTTAACAGTTATTTAACTTTTATTAACCTGAGATCATTAAATCATCCTCGTTTTGTTTCTGTGTTTTCTGACAGAATCCTTTCTTGACTGGAACACTGCTACAGGTTAAGGTTAACTGAACATCCCATAATAATACTGTGTAGTAGATACCACTGAGACTCAACTGGATTTTAGTAGTCATGGGCTGCATGGCTGTGATGGACTGGAGACCCATGGGAAATAATGGGAAAATGATCTTTGTGCCTGATGATTTATTTATTCTTCATATAGACACTTTCAATGTGATTTTGAAAGCCTGGTTATTCTTTTCTTAAACACATCTCAATGCCACTCAGCCCAACCTTAACATCTTGTACTGTGCCTTGAAGCGCTAGCCTCCTGTGCTCCATGATATGAATATCTCTAGACCCCCAGGCGCCGCACCAAGCTCCACGACATGGGAATCAACTCCGGGCCCAATACGCGATAACATCTCTGACCATAACGTAGGAATCAACTCTGGTGCCCGACATCCTACATACGTAAGGAGTCTAATCAGAAGGACATGAATGACGCACAGGAGGGTGGTCTCCACGTTACAAATACAGGGCTCCAGAAACTGTCAGACATGTTCACATTGAGAACCCTGTTCTCTGTGCTTGTGGTCTTCTCACTGTGAATAATCAATAAACAAACTTCTTTTTTACAATGGTTTTCTGTGCTGTTTGTTTCCTCAAGACGGTCTTTCTCTCTCAGCAAGGCGAAGGCTCATTCCCACCACACCTGCATGGCTTTTCTGTATTTCCACCTGCTGTCATTGTATTTTTACCAGTGTTGCAGGGGTCGGAGTATAAACAACCCACATCCGCCCGACGTTTTCAACCCACTGCCCACAAAATATAAAAGTACTTGACTCGCGTCAAACACAGCTGAGCTGTGAATATATTTATATTATGATCACTTCTCAAAGAAAAGTTATAAATAATGTCTGGTCTTTTCTTCTTGTTTTCCTTTCGGCTGTTCCCAGTTTAGGGGTCGCCACAGCGAATCATCTGTTTCCACCTAACTCTGTCCTCAGTATCCTCTACTCTTGCACCAACTACCTTCATGTCCTCTTTCAGCACATCCATATATCTCGTCTTTGGTCTTCCTCTTGACCTCTTGCCTGGCATCTCCATCTCCAGCATCCTTCTTCCAATATAACCACTATCCCTCCTCTGCACATGTCCAAACCATCTCAATCTGCCCTCTCTGACTTTGTCTCCAAAACAACCAACCTGAGCTGTCCCTCTGATGTGCTCGTTCCTAATCTTGTCCATCCTCGTCACTCCTAAACTGAACCTCAACATCATCATCTTTGCTACTTCTTCCTTCATATGCTTTCTGTTTGGCCTTTGCCACCTCCCTCTTCACTCTGCGCAGCGATTCCTTGTAGTCCTGTCTACTTTCTTCAGTCCTTTCGATGTCCCACTTCTTTTTAGCTAGCCTCTTCTTCTGGATGATGTCCTGTACTTCCTCATTCCACCACCATGTTTCTTTATCTTCTTTCCTCCTTCCAGCTGACACACCTAGCACCTTTCTTCCTGTCTCCCTGATCAATTCTGCTGTAGTTTCCCAGTCATCTGGAAGCTCTTCCTGACCACCCAAAGCCTGTCTCAGCTTCTGTCTGAAAAGCTAGAACAACATACTGGCTTAAAATAAATGTGGGAAATGTGACCAATGTAATCAAAACGAAAATACAGAGTATGTTATAATACATGTATTCAAAATAAAAAAAAGACAAAAAAAAGAAATAGAATAATGAAAAATAAACCCAAACCCTAGAAAATAAATTAATCAAAAGAACTTACAGTGATCTTACAAATTTATTATATACAAAACTTTACAAATTTATTATACACTATTGGATAGCCCGCGACACGTGACTTTCACTCTTTTTTTTCACTCTCTCATATGTTCTTTCATGGTAGAGCAAACCCATTAATAATAGAATAGGGATACAAACGACTAATCCTAAAGTGTGTAGTTTGGTTTTTGTTTAAAGTTCAAATAAATTTGACTAAAGTTTCATAACATGTATTATTGCATCTTTAAATAAAGTTTACTTTTAACACTTTGCATAAGTTAAAGGTACTTTATTTCTGGGAACAATACTTTTACATTACATGTACATCCTCTTCTAGTTCTTTCTATATGTATCTATAGCTGTGTCCCAATCCAGGTTGTAAAAGCCTCCAGAGGATCCTTCCTATCCAGCTTCCAAGACTGTGGCTTGGGAAGGTTGTCCGAATGCTGCTTAAACCTTTGGTAAATGGGACTTTCTAGCCTCTTATTCTTCTTCTGTTGTTTTTTGGCAGTTTGCTTATGGTGCATTAGTGCCACCAGCTGGATCCGTAGTTTGGATCCTGCATTGAATTAATTAAATGTTCTCTTATTATTAATAATTTTGTTAAAGTGATCCTTTTATATTTATGTTTTCGTGTATAAAAAATTTGTAAGATAACTGTAAGTTCGTTCGTTGTTTAATTTATTTTCTAGTGTTTTAGGGTTTATTTTTGCTCTGTATTTTCGTTTTGGTTACATTGGTCACATTTCCCTCTGGGATTGTTTTATATTTTATGTTGTGTGTAATTTAAACCAGTATGTTGTTTTAGCTTCATTCTGTTTTCATAAGTTTTATAAACTTCTTTGTCTGCTTCTTAAAATATAAATGGCTTCCACCAAAACTTAGTTAACATTAATTTGGCTGCTTGTGTTAATGTTTACAATGAACGTTTAAAATAAAAAATATGTTTTACAATTCGCTTATCACTATCAGCATTTAAAGCTTGAATATACTGTTCTTTATTTAAAAACAAAAACGGTGTTACTTATACTTACAATTAAATACTAATTTAATTGTGTTTTATGTTGATTCTAATGGGGAAAAAACGCAAAGCATTGTGGGATATCTGAGGCCATGAATGATGGTTGCGATGCATCCTCAAAATTCAGGTGAAAGTAGGACCATTTTAAGGATCCTTCGAGTTTTGCCGAAATGAGACAGCCTTGGCACACCGTTGTGACGTAAGTGGCCTCAAAATATGTAGTCGGGAGGATGCACACTTCTGGATTGGGATACAGCTTATATGTCAGGTCGCCCTCAATTGGTGTTCAATGTACTACAATCACAAAACAGTATTCTATGCAGAAGTGAATATTTACTAATTATCCACGAAACCCAGGTATTGGCAGTTTTAAAAAGGTTCAAGTACAATAATTATTAACTCTGAACAGTTTAATATTTTAATATTTAGGACCACAGTTTTATAGAAGTCAACCACATGATAGATTAAGGGAAAAGACTACAGCAAAATTTCTTTTATTTTGAACATTTATTTTAATCTGTACATTGACGTTACACTTGGAATGGATGAAGTCACATGTCGTGTGCTATCCAATAGAGAGCCAGTTCGGACTGGTCCAATAGTATGAGAGTGCTAGTCAGTGCCAGTGAAAGTCTGAAACCAGACACTTTTGGATTCTTCTATATTTATGTTTTATGTCTGAGAAATTTTAATACCACTGTAAGCTTTTTCATTGTTTAATATATTTTAAATTGGTTTGTTTTTAATTATTATATTTCTTTATTTGTTTTTTTTTGTCTTTTTTTTAATGCATTGTATTTAAACATGCTCTGTGGTTTAGTTTTGGTTGCATTTCCCTACTGGGATTATTTTCTTTTTTTATGTTGTGTGCAATTTAAACCAGTAATATGGTCTAGCCTCATTCTGTTTCATAATTTTTATAAACTCATTCATCTGCTTCTTTTAATGACTTGCACATCACTGTTTTTAACGTCATGTTTTTAGAATAAAATGTTTTAAAATACGCCTACCACTACCAGCATTTATAGAATACCTTGAATACTGACCTTAAAAATACATGTTACTTACATTTAAATACAAATTCAAGGGTTATTTTTGTGTTGATTCAGTTGGAAAATAAAACAAAATGCATTGTGGGATATCTAATTTAGCCACAGGGGTTTCAAGCCCAGATAAATAGAGAGGCTTTCGTCAGGAAAGGCATCTGGCGTAAAACATGGCAAAAACCAAATATGCGAGTCATCAAATCGATTTTCATACCGGATCGGGCGAGGCCCGGGTAAACAACAACCGCCTCCAGTGCTGTTGACCTACAGGGTGCCAGTGGAAATTGGACTACTGTTGGTCGAAGAAGGAGAGGAGGGAGAAGGCTTCGAAGACAAAGAGAGGAGAATAAAGATAGAGGCAGGAGTATAGATCTGAGAAGAGGGACTCTTAATGTTGGTACAATGACAGGGAAAGGTAGAGAGGTATGTCCAGATGACATACCTGTGGAGGTGTGGAAGTGTCTAGGAGAGACAGCAGTGGAGTTCCTATCCAGGTTATTCAACAGGATTTTAGAGAGTGAGAGGATGCCTGGGGAATGGAGAAGTGTCCTAGTACCAATCTTTAAGAACAAGGGTGATGTGCAGAGTTGTAACAACTACAGAGGCATAAAGTTGATGAGCCACACAATGAAACTTTGGGAAAGAGTAGTGGAAGCTAGGCTAAGAAGAGAAGTGGATATTTGTGAACAGCAGTATGGCTTCATGCCCAGGAAGAGCACTACTGATGCAATTTTTGCTCTGAGATTGTTAATGGAGAAGTACAGAGATGGTCAGAAGGAGCTGCACTGCGTCTTTGTGGATTTAGAAAAAGTGTATGACAGGGTGCCGAGAGAGGAGCTATTGCCCTTTATGAGGATGTCAGGAGTGCCAGAGAAGTACGTCAGAGTAGTTCAGGATATGTATGAGAGGAGTATGACAGCAGTGAGATGTGCTGTCGGTCAGACAGAGGTCCCGCCTAGTTTTTTAGGGGAAAATTGAACCATCCTAATCCACACGAAAATAAACTTGAGGCAAGAAAGAAACTTTTGCAGTTTGTTTGCTGTATAGATAACATCTGTATAGATAATAAAAATCATTAAAACAGTACTAGTGCAAACCTTCTCGCCCTGAGAGCCATATAATCTACTGTGATTGGTAGTTTCGTCTAGCTCCGCACAACACTATAAAGTTCCGTTCATATCAAACTTGCGGATTAAATAAAAATACTTTGGTCACAGTTTAGATATATTTTGAAAATCATTAAAAACCGTTTGTGTGAATGCCGTACTTTCTGAGGAAATCATTTTTACGCTTTTTCCCATAGACTTGTATTGGGTGGTAATCATTCTTCTGCCAGCACTATGTGGACGCTCACTGTGGTTTGGCTTCACATACGCACACGCAACTTTCTGAAAAGGATAGAACCGTCATGATTTCTGATCTCCGCCTCAAGTCTGGCTCGCACACACACCCCTCTCTAGCAGCTTGACTTGCACACGCATATTAAAAGCTTATTTTGTAAAAATAAACACAAATCGTGAATGACTTCTCTGAATGTGATCGTACGCATGCTTGGAATCAACCCGATCAGAGCTTAAAGGCCTATACACATTACCCCAAAATTATAATAAGACGCAGCTAATGCTTTTAGTGATGCAGTACGTTTCCCAATGACTGTGCGTTTTCTGCAGGAGAAACTGGGTCGAGCCACAGCAGTCGAAATGCCAGTGTGGAGAGAGGACCCAGACAGTCTGATACCTCAGATAGCGAGACAACAGACATTAGAATGATCAACCATCAGCCTGGCACCAGAGACGGCAGATACGACCCCAACAGGTCAGTCAGGACCGCTGAAGCTCAGTCCAACTCTTCTTCATTAATCAAGCACCAGTGGGATGAATCTCAAAATGTTTGTGTGCAGGTTCCATTTGCACTTTGAGAAGGAGAACAAGGAGGATGTGGAGAGAAGGAAGAAGGCGGCAAGGGAGAAAATCCTGAAGCCAGTGGCAGAAAAGGAGTTAGAAATGGAAATAAGTCAGATCTACCCAGAGGAGAAAGGTATTCTTGTTAAGATGTCATATTATTAAGACATGATGATGACAATTGAGCCATTGTGAGTCACCTGAAAAAAACCCCCCAAAAAACACTGAGGCAAGTGCAGGCCACAGCCTTGTGATCGCAGCCTGTGAAAGTAACAGTGGCACGCTGCTTCTGTGTTGCTACTCGTATCAGTGGAAGAAGAGATCCTGGTGATGGAGGATGGAGGCCTGCCTAAAGAATGAGTGTCCTCAAACTCTTTAGGCTCTAGGCCAATTGTCCTTGCTATTCCATCAATCTATTGATAGATAGCTATTCTATCAATCAGGGATATTCTGGAATAAACATCACCAGATTTCCCTTTGAGCAAGCTTTCACCCTTTGCTATCCCGAAAGGAGTATTGGGGTTAGCCGGTACAGTGAAGGATATCAAAAAACTAAGATCAGGACAAATTCTTGTAGAATGTGCTGAAAAATTAAATTGCAGTAAAGGAGTTATTCGCACAAGAGAGTTGGATGTAGTAGAAGAAGAGATAAAAATGGAATTATCTGAGCAAGACGTTACTGATGTAAAACGGATTTCCATCAGAAAAAGATGGCCAACTCATCAAGACCGGCACTAACATCCTAACATTCAATAAACCCTTCCATCCAGACAAGATTGAAGTTGAATACTTAAGCATTCAAGTTGACACTTTTATCCCAAACTCTCTCGGATGCTTCAGGTGTCAGAAATTTGGCCATGGAGCATCCAGCTGCAAGAACAAGCCAATCTGTGGTGTATGTGGAGAAGACAAACATGAAAATGAATGTTCTAAGCCACAAAAGTGCTTTAATTGCCATGGAAACCATCCGGCTTGTCCCTATTGGGTGAAGGAAAAAGAAATTCAGAAAACCAAATGTGAAAAGAAAATCAGTGATATTGAAGCAAAGAAAATAGTAGAACTAAGTCGAGGCCTGCAAATTGGAAAATTATTTGCAGAAATATTGAAATCCCAGAAGAAGTCAATTGAAATCCAGACTGACATTACATGGATGGGAGACCAGCCATTAAATATGCCTAAACAAAAAAGAAAGAATTCTAGCAGCCAAAGCCAAGAAAAAAATCCCTCTAATCCAACCAACCCAAAAGATCTGACTAAAAACCTTAATCAAACCAGGATAAAACTGATCATCCAAGAGACTTTGAGATGGCAGACAACTTGAAGACTCGTAGTCGAAGTCCGTCTCCAAGGCACAGAAACAAAGGACCGAATCTTACCAACCTAAATCCCAATGAACAGTCTGATTCAATGGAACTGCAGAGGCTTCAAAGCAATGTGTCAGAAATACAATTACTAGTACATACAATCAACCCAGTAGCATCTAACATCTACATGCAAAACCTCCATAAAACCATATACACTTTATAACAAATCTGGCCAAAGCTGCAAGCGAGCATCTGGAGGAGTTGGAATAGCTGTTAGAAAAGATGTATCACACAGTCAAATCCAAATAAACACCAATCTCCAAGCACTGGCAATTCGTATAACTCTTTAAAGGGTTATCACTATATGCTCCTACAAAGTGCTGGGCGATATGGAAAAATCATATATCACGATATGGATTATTTTACATCACGATAACGATATATATCACTCGACATTACTTAAGTGCTTACGACTGGGCATAACGTACCTCGGGTCAAGCACTTTGACGAGGTCTCGGAAGCTACCCTTCTCACCTGCATATACGGGGAATGGGATCATGCCTTTACAACAGTAATGCAAGATGGCACATGTGATTTCTTTATGGCGCTGGGACATTTTTTCATACGGTGTGCATTTTATGAAAGACTCTTTAATTTTAGGCTGGCTATATTTTTTCTCACCACTTGCCCGGGCTGTTTCACAACTTTCTTTACGTCACATTTCTTCGATTCTCCAGTATTCTTTTTCGTGAAGCTTCTTCAAGTGGTAAAAGAGGTTTGTTGTGTTAGCGTCGGGCGCGGAAACAGTTTTTTGGCAGAGTTTGCAGATGACTGTCATCTGCTCTGTGTCGGAGCTCTTGAAGCCAAAATGCAACAAAAATCAATGACGTACCTCCACGTTTTGGTAAAAGTACTTCTTGGGCTGCTGCCTGCATAGCATAGCTGCCTGCATGCAACTCCGGGCATTCATCTTCAACCTCTTGCGTCTCCATCTTTGAGCACTCACGAGTTAACTAGCGTAAAGCATGTCGCAACAACGTAAAGCGTCACGTCGCAAAATCACAAGACAGAGTTTCTTTGCGAAAAAGTTAATTTTTATTCTTGATTATCACTTATATAAAGGGTAGAGTATGCATTGCATAGCCACAGGACATTATCATACATTTGTCATAGTCTATTTAATGCAATATTTTCTTTAGTAATTGATAAAATTAGGTTATAAACGATAGAAGAGAAATAGGACGATAGACACTCCCCACGATATATCTCGTCATATCGCCCTGCACTACTTCTACATGATACCTCATCCTGTTCTTATTATGGGAGACTTAAATGGACATAGCCCCTTATGGGCAAGAAGGAATTGAATTCGAATTGAATTTCTCTAATAGATAATCTGCCTTCCAGACAATAGTTCCAGCTTTTCAGCAGAAGCGTACGCCTTGTTACTGGCAGTGGAATGGATCGAAAGATCAACTCGAAGGAACTTTTCTGATTTTTTGAGTCTTTTCTGATTCAAAGGCCTGTCTTCAATCAATGGCATTCATGGGATCAAATCATAACACACTTAAGGTCGAGCAGTATTACCAAACGAATACTGGACAAAAACAGCGGTACGCACAGAGAAGCATCTGAGCATTCCCTAGAGCTCCATCAGAAGGAGCACAGCTATAGGGCTCTACCGATCACTCACTTCCCCTGTAGCTGGGGATAACCAGACCATCTCCTCAACTGGTCAGTCTAGTTGAACTCTCCAGTAAAATGCACACAGCAATAGCTTTTATTCTTAGCTTTTCATTAAAGGGCCTCTCTGATCGTTGTATTTCATTTAACTATACATTTGCAACATCCCAGGGCTGAATTTCCCCCGACGGCCGGCATGGCATTATGGGCTGCAGAGAGAACAGCTGCTGCGGAAAGAGGAGAAGTCCTTCCTTGAATATCTAGAGGCTTTACACTCCAAAAATCCACCCGGGACCCTCAGCCACTTTGAGCACAATCTTGAGGTGAGCTGCTTTCTGTTCCATGATTGAAAGTCTTTGAGCTCGGCTCATGATGTGGTTGAGTTTATGACAGAAGAAAGGATTTTCCATTCTTTTTCTTGCAAAAAAAAATTAAATAAAAAACACATTGACCATAATGTTTTAAACTTTTTTTAAATTTTTATCTCAAGTAAGTCATTTGCCCTTGTGAAATATATAACCTGCTGCAAGAAAAGCAGATGAAACGAGTAAATTTAGAACGTTGTAGATTTAATTACTTTTTTCCCACATTTTTCAGCAGTGAAGAGGATGTAATACTTCGATCTAGAGTGTAGGTTATTACACATTTAAAAAGGCCAGCAGCTTCCATTTTTCTTTTGATATTTGGTGCCAGTTTATCAGAAAGAGACGTTTTTGTTCTCTTGGGCTCGTTGGAATTGGAAATTTTGCAAATATATGATCCATTATTCCAGTTTTGGGCATAAAATGAAATCGTATCATAGGATGGAAAGATCTGTCTCAACCGCGCTCTTATAGAAGCCCACACTGTCACCCAGCACTTCACACACTGGATCCATTATAATATAACAGTGGATCCCAAACTTTGTCCAGCCGCTTAAAACAATTCATTCTGTAACCAATGACTTTTAATATGTGACTATAAATAGGTTACATTCAAATATCAAATAAATATTGAACAGTTTATTATTTTTCATTTACAAAAATGTATTATAAATAATGATTTTGTCAAGCATCTGGTTTTCTTTCATAAGTGAAACGATCATCTCTCTGTTTAATGTGAGGGATTTTCTTGGGCAGAGACACAGAGATCTGTGCTTTTATTTGTTTCACATAAATAAATAGTAATGAAAAACAAATATGCTTTAGTTGCTTTTAATTAAATATGATATGACACAAAATCATGAATTAATATTGACAGTTTTTCCAGAAAATATTGGAAACACTGTAATAATTTTAAATGAAAAGAAAACAATTCAGTCTTGGTGTCTCTTTCTCGTGCTTGTCAGGACGGACAGCATGACGGTGGTTGCGTATATCAACTCCAAAGGGTGTCGCTCCCGCCACCTGCAATACTTCGCCCAACGACTGCTCCATTAAAGTCAGAGCAGACTGTTGTCGCTCGTGGCCGTTCATATCCCAGGCGCTTTGAACAAGACTGCACACTTGCTGTCGAGGTTCAAGCCGACCGCAGGGGAATGGCGTCTCCACCCCCTGGCCATCCAGCAGATTTGGGACAGGTTCGGGGAGGCACACATAGATCTGTTTGCCTCCCAAGAGAACGCCCACTGCCAGCTTATTTATTCCCTATACCTGGCTTCTCTCAGGATAGATGCGCTGGCACATCGCTGGCCCAGGAAGAAAGGCCCAGTCTGCGTATTCTATACAAACCCCTCTTCCGTTTTATTTGTATTACCCCGTTTCCGTTCTCCCCCCCCATTGTGGTGCAGAACGATGGCTTTTTCGTCTTTCCCCCTCCTAATTGACCGGAGATACATGCACTCGGTGGAAGTCCTCTTTAGGTCTCAACGCGATCTCCGCGCACTTCTGTTTCACATCAGAGGTGCACTCCTTCTGGTCCCCCTGCTGTACAGCATATGCGACTACCCCACAATAGATTTATTGCGGGCTAAGGGGCAGAAGGAGATTCCCAGTCTTGCGCCTGGCTAACATCTAACCTTAACAGCTTAGAGTCAGACTGACTGGATGGACTTGAGGCATGGTGCTATGGTAACGTCCCATAGTCGAGCAACTCGACATTCGTCTATGTTCTCGATTGTAAGGGAACGTCTAGGTTACCTTACGTAACCCCCGTTCCCTAAAGGAGGGAACACAGACGTTCCCATGCCATGCTGCCGCCCAAGTCGCTGATCTGAGGTGCCGAGAGGTAAGTAGGTTCGGCTCCTCGGAAGAAGCAGAATGAGTGTAGAGGCAAGCGCTCCTCTTATAGAGCGGCTAATTGCTAATCATCTACACTCGCAAATCAATTTGCCCTTTAAATACTCTGTACCACCTCCCAGGTTCAGTAAGTCCCATAGTCAAGCAACTCTACGTTCCCTCCTTTAGGGAACGGGGGTTACGTAAGGTAACCTAGATGTTCCTGTTTTATTTTAATCATTGTTCTTTATGTGTTTATAAATTACCGTATTTTGCCGTATAAGATGCACAGGCATGTAAGACGCACTGAATTTTTAATTAGGAAGATCTAGAAAAAAAAGATTCTGAACCAAATACTGTAGTAAAATATTTTATATCAACTGTGTAAAAGTTAACAGCAGTTTTAAGAACAATTATATGCCAAAAATGTAACATGAACAGTCATTAAACAGTAAAAGTAACAAAAAAAGGCTGTAATGTTTCATACATGATGACGTCAGCGCGCACCGACGGCTCCAGAGTGTGATGGGAATTTTCCTATATAATACTACCATCTAGTGGTCATTTAGAGAAATGTAATTTGAGAAAAACTTTTAAGTAGAGTTGTTCCGATTCCGATACTAGTATCGAAAATGCTGCCGATACCACAAAAAAATCTGGCATCGGTATCGGCGAGTATTTGAGTCCATGTACCGATCCGATACCATTTTCATAAACATAACCTAGTTATGCCCGCTAGTTTTGCTTATCGCTGCTAAGCGGAAATCAATTCTTCTTCACTGGCGCTGCTCAGAATGCAAACACAGGAAGTTGTGTCGTGTTGCCACAAGCAACCAAGGAGAAGGACAACAAACATTGGAAGCTTCATTCAAACAAGGAGAAAAGTTTACACAAGACAGCCAACGAGCAATAAAGATAACCGACAGGATTATCAAGTTTATTGTACTGGATGACCAGCCACTGTCAGTGGTCGAAAACGTGGGTTTTCGCCGCTTAATTAACATTTGGAGCCACAGTAGTTTGCTTGGTCGCAAATATAGCTCCGAAACAGCGCTCCCTAAATTTTAATGAGACAGTGCGTGAACACATTTCATGTAAACTAAAGGACGTGCGAACTATCAGCTTCACTACTGACATCTGGAGCTGGACACAGTGACGCCATCACCTTTTACTCTTCAAAGTGCAGTGCTGCAGACTAACGAGTTTCGCGGCTCGCACACTGGCAAGTCTATAGCTGAATCAATCGAGGGTATGCTTGTGAAGTGGAATATTTTGAATCCCCTGTTTGTTATTTTGCGCGACAACGCAAGCAACATGAAAAAAGCGGATCCCCTCAGTTACAGTTCTAAAACGGCACCTTGCTCGGGAGAGCCAGGAGGACACTGGTATAAAACAATGAAAAAGACTCTTCTTGAGGCCGTCAAGAAACGATTCGCAACCATTGAGGAATAGCCCTTGTATGCAGTTGCCAATCTCTTGTATCCACATTTCAAAGACAGGGTATGTCTATTCATTTTTTTTTCATGTCCATATTGATTATTGTCATTGCCATATTGAGTATATCTGAAGCACAGCATAAAATAATTTATTGTAAATTATAAAATGCATAAAATGTCAATTAATACAGGGCAAGTAGTATCTACAGCTGTATATACAGATACACACCCAAGTATCGGATCGGTACTCTGTATCGGCCGATACCTTGAGCCCAAGTATCGGGATCGGTATCGGGAGGGAAAAAGTGGTATCGGAACATCTCTACTTTTAAGAGCACACGTCATACTTCAGTCCCGCCCTTCTTCCTGCGCTTGTCTCTTTGAGAGGCTCGAGATTCTTTTCCATTGCGGATAACACGTGTGTTGAAAATGCGTTGAGACTGCTAAATCTTTACAATAAATAGCTGCATTTGCTGTGTTCTCTCTCAAACGGTCAACAGTGTTTATTATCAATTGAGAAGGTATATTTTTACCATAACAGGAGCTAGGCCGAAGCCGCGGCCTCTCTTACGCCTCTCCTACGGCCGTGACCACCCTCCGCTCCGCGGCGCTTTGCATTCGCCGTATAAGACGCTCCAACTTTTCCGCCTCAGTTTTGGGGAAGAAAAGGTGCGTCTTATACGGCGAAAAATATGCTACTAGTTTGGTTTTATTAAAATAATTAGATAGTTCGATTATCTTGCATCCAGCACATGAGAACCGCACTGCAGCACTTGCGTCCACTCAATATATAATAGTGTAAATACAGGCATATAGACTCCATGCAATTTTGTTTTCATTTTTATGTGAAATGGCCAAATAATAATAGGAAACGCAAAACGATATGGTCCTCAACACCAACGTGAATTGATTTAGTCGACCGTGAGGTGAGGATGTTTAATACAAATTGCCAAAATGATAGATGAATAAAAAAATTCTTATAGCTCCTTGTTCAGGAGCTCCAGAAGGAAACGTTTCCAAAAATGGTGAGGTCTTTCGTTGTTTGTTAACAATGTTTGTTTTAAGATGAATTTTGTAAGAAATTTTCATTTTGCAGGATTCCTACAAATAGATATTTGTATTTAGCAGACGGATTTATCCAAAGCAACTTAAAGTTTGGGAGTAAACATAAGAAGTTTGTTAAAAGGGCGGATTGATCATAAGACGTGGACCTAGAGGAGGTTTATGAGAATCATCCACGCACGGCTCATCAAAGTTTGGTTCCATTTGAGAAAAGCTGAATCTTTCCACACAAAGTCTTTTCATTTGGTTTCATGATTGTTAAAGTTGAAGCATGTGCTGGAAGTGAGCTCATTGTGCCATGTGAGGCTGAATATAGTTTCCAGAAATGTATTGAATCCATCAGTGGTGATCTCTATAAATCTGTCCTGGTCAGACACTTAACGATGAAGTCTTCATGGCGGTGAATGCGGAACTGCGCCATCGGCTCCTCAAGGTGCACGTGATAAAAAAATTAAGCTTTGATTTTCCCTAATTCTCGCACGTGAACTCATTTAATTAATCTGTGCTCTGTGGCCGGTGGCTAATAACCTAAAAGAGAAATGATCAAAATAGGTTTTTGAGTGCAACACGTGAATGGATAAAACTGTTTCCTCCCTCTCTCACTCTTTCTCTTCCACTCACAGACATGGAGGCAACTATGGAGAGTAATGGAGATGTCTGATGTCATTCTGCTCATAGTGGACATCAGACACCCGGTGAGTGAGCTGCTCCAAAGCATTTTTCTAAAGGTCATAAAAATTGCACATCTCCATGAACAGAAGTCACGAAGCGTTAGTTGAAGAGTATTTGGGTTTAAGGTGATAGAAGCTCGTCTCGTAATGACCTCGATTGGTAGGTGTTGCAGTTCCCTCCTGCTCTCTATCACCACATCACGGCTGAGCTCAAGAAGCAGATCATCCTGGTCATCAATAAGGTGGACCTATGCCCCGCTCCTCTCGTGTTGGCATGGAAATACTACCTGATGGCACAGTTCCCCCACTTGCACTGTGTCTGCTTCACATCACACCCAGGGCAACCCTACAGCACCTGTGAGAAGATCCCTGTCCCTGCTTTATCTGGAAGCACAGCACGCGTGATTAACTCCATCCTTCCTTTTTGCAGTGTTACAAAAAAAGAGGATGAGCAAGAGAGCAGGATGGAGTCAGGCCGGAGGACCGATCCAGATCATGAGAGTGTGTCAGAAGATCACAGCAGGACGAGGTTAGAAGATTTACTTCCTTACAGCACCAGAGGGATCAGGATGGTGATGATGATGATGATGATGATGATGATGTTGATTGTTGTTATAGTGGATCTGAGCAGCTGGGAGAAGAAGATCCAGAGGGATGCTGTTGCTGTGGCAACCGAGGGTTGCCAAGCTGATGAAGGGTTGGAAACTGTTTTGATGGAGCATCACAGTGACATTGCCATGGAAATGAACAGCCCCACACAAGAACTTTATAAAGATGGCGTGTTAACATTGGGTTGCATAGGTAAAGGTCTGCTTCAACTCTCCCTGCACATTAAACGGCACCATTTGAGTAGGAGAAACTTTATTTATGCAAAATACATCTCTAAATAAAAGAGAAAAGTCCAAGGTTCGGAACTGAGGCACAGGCAATCACAGACAGACAGACAGGCAGGAAATGGATAGAGAGAGAGAGAATACTGACAGAGGGAAGAAGGGGTAGCAACACCCTAGCGACCGTTATTAACCCAGTAACCATTGCCACATCTTCACTGAGCTCACTGTAGCAAGCAAAAAGTGAACCCTAATGCGTTATCAGAAAATGCAAGACTCATCCGTCGCGGTGTCTTTTGTATAAGTCTTTGTCATGCCGTCGCATGGTATTGTTTGTAGAAGTGTGATAAAAAAATAAAACACAGCTGTCATACAAAAACTTCCAGATGCACAACAGGCTTGTGACAGCAGTGATGTTTTTTTGTCTATTCTGCTCAATTATTCCTCAAGCTTCATGATGCTCCCCTCATCTCATTATCCGGCAGAGTGAAGCAAAACGATCGCCACCTTGTGGCTGGCTGCAGAATGATTTCCCCCTAATACAACTCTGGAATCGAGCTTCCTGTAAAAATGAGAAATTATGTTATTTACGCAAATTATTTATATATACATTGGACAAAGTTAAATTGTTTTTTTTGCTCATATATCTCATTTATGACCTAAAAGGGGCCATGTGATGGACCGCTACACTGAACTGAGCTGATTGGCCCCTGTCGTGAGAAAGATCATTAAATCTGCCAAAGATCAGAAGTCGTTCTCAAATTTTTGTTCACCTGTGTTCGAGAGCCAGACTCGAGGTGGAGCTCCAAAACCACAACCCCACCCTGTCGTGTGTGGCCATGCGCACCCCCTCTACGTCTCTGATGGACATGCTTATAATCATGCTCATGGTGGCAGGTGGTGGTGTCACGTCATCCATCTTTTTTTTTGTCACACTAGATGTTCTAAAGCAGAGGTGGGCAAAGTCATTCCTGGAGCGCCAGTGTCCATCCTGGTTTTTGTTCCAGCCCTGCTTCTGTACAAACACTGGCAGCTTTAAGCAAACCCAGGAGAGCTTCATTAGTAGAATCAGGCGTGTTTCATGAAGGTTGCATCTAAACTGTGCAGGGCTGCAGCCCTCCTTGCCCACCTCTGATCTAAAGGAACCGCTGTCGAGACTCAATGCGTTCAATTTATGAGACGCTTTTCCAGATGCTCTAAGACGCTTAAGGATTTTCAGAGCATTATTGAACACACTAAAGCTAAGATGCTTTTGAAAAACACATCTATAATTTCAGAAATAAATTATGTATGAAACTGAATCGCACCAAAGCTCAAAGATAAATGTTGAACAAACGAACATTTTGTGGAGAAAATGGATAATATTCCAGAATAGTAATCTTGAACTTAAAAAACGCCCCCCAAAACTTGTGCAAAAAAAATTAACATCCTGCAAAAATGAGAAGAAAATGTTACATTAAGTAAAATAAAATAAAAAATACACTTTAAGCATTTCGTTTCTTGTCAAATTTATAAAACATATATGCATAAGATCACAACTTTTTGAGTGGAGTAACGCATATAACATTGGGCGTTAAGGAAGCTGTGGTTTATGAGGCGCGCAGACCACTAAACCAATCATAATAGATGCTCCAGATATGATCGTGCTTGAGTTACTGGTCTGGTGAATCTGATCCCTGCTCAATTACATGTTTATTTTACATTTATATAATGATTGTCGGAACAATAGAAAAGTTCAAACGTAAGGTCTCTCGGGTTAAATCTGTCTCCGCACGCTCTCCAGGTTTTCCAAATGTTGGCAAATCCTCTGTTCTGAACAGTCTCGTGGGCAGGAAGGTTGTGAGCGTATCTCGAACACCTGGCCACACGAAATATTTCCAGACATACTACCTCACTCCCACTGTGAAACTCTGTGACTGTCCCGGCCTCGTGTTCCCTTCTAGAGTGGACAAGCAACTGCAGGTGAATCAGAGGGAGACGATCACTTTCCTCCACGCTGTCGCGATGTTTCTGCTTCACCATGTGTCTGTGTGTGTGTGATGGCTGCTCTCAAACAGGTCCTGGCTGGTATCTATCCAGTTTCTCAGCTCCAAGAGCCCTACAGCTCCGTGGGATACCTCTGTGAACGCACTGACTACCTGTCTGTGTTAAAGCTGACGCATCCTGAATCCTTGCTCGACCCCGGCACTCAGGACTGGACGGCATGGGATGTCTGCGAAGGTCGGAAGCATTGACCAGCTCACGGTTTAAACTCTGCAGCGAACCTGTGTTTCTTGAGTTCATCACTGGCTTCTGTGGTTACAGCCTGGGCAGAGAAGAGAGGTTATAAGACCGCTAAGGCAGCTCGCAACGACGTCTATCGTGCTGCCAACAGCCTTTTGCGATTGACCATCGATGGACGGCTCAGCCTATGCCTGCGCCCACCTGGATTCACTCAGAGTAAAGGTAAGGGCTATCAGCAAATTTACTCACGTGTTATTTTGAACTTTCACATCATGAAGAACCAGTAATTACACAACACAAATCAACGCTATTACAAATCAAAAATACAATATCAGTGTAATAGCAAAGTAAACACAATAAAATGAGCTGCGTCCAAATCCAGAAGTGTGCATCCTCCCGAGTGCATATTTTAAGGCCACATACGTCACAACACTGCACAAAGGATGTCTCATTTCCCCAAAACTCGAAGGGTCTTTAAGGTGCACACTTCAAATGCGTCCTACTTTCCCAAGAATTTGGAGGATGCATCACGACCATTCTCCATGACCTCAGATTTTCCACAATGATTTGCAGTGGTTTTTTTTATTAGAATCAACACAAAACACACTTGAATTTGTATTTACATGTAAGAAACACGGGCAGCATGGTGGCGCCGTCGGTAGCACTGTGGCCTTCCACAGTGGAAGGTTTGAAGGTTGTTGGTTCCCGGATGTTCCCGGAAGTTTGCATGTTCTCCCGGTGCTTGCGTGGGTTTCCTCCGGTTCCCCTCGGTGTGAATGAGTAAGTGAATGTTGCCCTGCGATGGACTAGACTTTAAATAAAGGACAGTATATTCAAGCTTTAAATGTTGGTAGTGATAGGTGAATATTTTTATTTTAAACATTTATTGTAAACACACGCGGCCAAATTAAGGTTAACAAAGTATTGGTGGATGTCATTATGTTTTAAGAAGTTTATAAAACTTATGAAACAGAATGAAGCTCGACCGTCATACTGATTTAAATTGCACACAACATAAAATAGAAAATAATCCCAGAGGGAAATGTGACTAATAAAACCAAAACTAAAACACAGAGCATGTTTTAATAGAATGTATTCAAAATAAAAAAGACAAAAAGAAAGAAAGAAATAGAACATTTAAAAATAAACCCTAAATAAACTAGAAAATATATCAAGCAAAGAAAGAAAGTCACATAAACGCTCAAAACATAAATATGAAAAGAATCACTTAACCTCTTAAACCCGAGAGTCTGCGGTACCGGGGACTTGCCCCCTTGTGCATTACATTTACGTAAATAGCTCACTAACCCTGAAAGAGACCCACACATATTACATACCGTTGTGCTCAGCGGAAACTTCTCTAAAAAAGATCTACCGTATTTTTCGGCTCATAAGACGCACTTTTTCTTCCCCAAAACTGAGGGTCTTATAGACCGAATGCAGAGTGCCGCGAAGTCCGGTAACGGCCGTATGAGAGGCGTAAGAGCTCCGGAGCTAGGCCGAAGCCACGGCCATATTTGTACACCCATCGCTGCGCGCTGACGTCATCGCCCATCTCTGCCATAGCGCGGTCGTAACGAAAACGGGAAAAAAACGACATTTCCCACAATGCCTTTGGCTTCCGCATCCATACTCACGAGCGAAACTACAGAGCTCAGCTGCCGTTTCTCACACATTGAACGTAAGACTCTCGCATTTGAGTGATCTCTCACGCTACAAACCCGATTTCTCACGCTAAAATACATTTCAAGATGTGAAATGGGCACAGTTTCTTGAGCCTGACGATAAGATGATGATCGATCTGCATCGTCTTCAGTCTGTGAGGGTTTTTTTTCCGCTAAACATTCACTTGGACAGTTTCACAAACTTGGACAGTTTGATCCTTCATTAATGGAGTTATGTGGGTTTTCATAAGCTGACAAAAATCAAAAGGATTCATATAACAGCAGGTGAACGTCAGGTGCACAGCATGCACAGCGCTCTCTCTCTCTCTCTCTCTCGCTCGCGTGAGGAAAACAAAACGCTCTCAATGACTGAAACTCTTCTTTAATAAACTCAAACTCAAATCATCTCTCAACGGTACATCTCACACATGTACATACGAGATAACAAACGTAAGTAACGTGCTCTGCAATTGGGTAGTGTTCCTAACCAGGTAAGAGCGCATAAGGATCATATCTTAACACCATGCAACCGAATTGTCACTTAAATAAGCTATAAATAATGAGTTATTTAACATTAAGGAGTAGTTACATTTATTTTACATTAAAATAATTATTAATTCATTATTAAATAATTATTATTTTACATCTGGGGGTGCCCAGATTCTTTTAAAGGTTTAAAAGGGGGCTCAACTAAAAAAGTTTGCGAACCACTGTATTATTACTAATGTGGGGGCAATCTTATTAGCTATTATTAGTAATGTAGTGACAATGTTACTGGCTATTATCAGTAATGTAGTGACAATGTTACTGGCTATTACGCTATTACTAATGTGGGGGCCATGTTGCACTGGAACAGTGATGGTGATAACGAATGGTGGACTTTAGAATGATGAGTGGGGGCAAAGAAAAACATTACAGCCTTTTTTTTGTTACTTTTACTGTTTACTGTCTGTTCATGTTACATGTTTGGCTGTTAACATTTACACAGTTGATATAAAATATTTTACAACAGTATTTGGTTCAGAATCTTTTTTTTTCTAGATCTTCCTCTTTTAAAATTGGGTGCGTCTTATGTGCCGGTGCGTCTTATGAGCCGAAAAATACGGTAATTCAATTTCATATCCGCCAACCACAGCTCAAACGCCATGCAAATAAACAACATGTCCGGAGTATAATTCATGACCAAGTTTGACACTGTGCAATATGTATCCACAATATAAATGCAAACGCCAAAAACATGGCATCAAATGAAAGCTAACAACCAGCAGAATCCAGCGATATGCAACTCATTTACATTGCACAAAGTATTTCAGAGCAGGGAGCAAAAGTTCCTGGAAAATAAACCCAGCAAAAACAAATCAAGTGTGTAAATCTTGTCTTACCCTTGCCGTTTTTTTCAACAAAAGTTATTTCCATAGCAATAAAAGTCTGTTTATTGTTTTATCCAGTCTACAGCTTCACGGAAACTCCATTTTGGCTGTTTTCCGTAGCTCTGGGCCTGAATAACATGACCAAATACGGAAAAACTCCCAGTGCGTAAAAGCAGTCCTCTCCACGCTCCGTGTCCTGTGATTCGTCGGTGCTACTGTCCGTCTCAAAAGGGGTGAATATCATTAGATTCTACAGATTCAAAGCTTTCCAAAGAGGTATAGAGCTCCCGGATTGGACAGACGGTCGAGGGGTGGGCACACGGGGAAGTTTCAAGGTTGGAAGCGGTATAAATAGGAGCTTACGCATAGCGCACGGAGACAGGGGGGCATCAACCCCCCTTTTACAGCGTTTCTTTAGGAGTTTTTTAGGACTACAGAATATTAATTTCTTGTAGTATGGACACCAAACTTGCTACAGATGTCCTTCACATGTAGTGGTTACAATTGATTGTGTTTATTTGCTTGTTTACAAGTAAAATAAGGGGATATTAGAGGAAACGTAGGGTTTTTTTAAGCGGAGTTCATTTTTTTGGCCAATTCAACATCAATTACTCTTACCCAGTGTTCTTGACTGTCAAATTGACATCCACACCACCCCCCAAGAACCTATCTTCATGCCTTATAAAGTGAAGGTATAGGATTTTCGGAAAATAGGCCTTAGGGCAGGGGTGCTCACACTTTTTCAGCTTGCGAGCTACTTTTAAAATGACAGAGCCAAAGTGATCTACCCATTACAAAAATGTAAAACATCAATCAACAATTATCAATTATTTTCAACTTTATTGAGAATTGACAAAACACACATAATAATTAACTATTTACATTTTTTTATTTACATAATAATTAACTATTTACAATAACGTGAGTTTAATTTGATGACTTGCACTGAATTGAATCATTAGAACAGTTGTGTGTGACCTAAATTTGGTGGTAATAGAGTGATTTTCATGTGAGCAATTGAGCTTTGATCCAAATAATCAAGAATAAAATAGATTCTTTTTCAATTTTTTATTGAAACTGAGTCGTGCAGTACAATATGCAGGTGAGGAGTGGCGTGTTGCTTGATTTTGGTTGTAATAGAGCAATTTAGAATGAAGTTATGAAGCATATTCTGGGTAAAACATATTTTGGATCTGGTAGTTTCCAGACGGTCCCTAAGCGATTCCATGTCAGCGGGTTGCTCATAGACGGTAATGTGTTTCTGCGAATGCCGAGGGAAACTTGTTTTGATAAAAAACGTTTTGTAGTTTGTCCGCTACATAACACAGATTAAAAATAGGTATTATTTGTTTTACTAAGAACATTCTGGTCTCGAGCTATTGAGCAGAGAAAACCGAATCCGTGAATCTGCAGCTAACTTTACTGAACTTGATATTGTTTCAATTTCACGCCGCGATCGACCGGTAGCACCTCCACGACCGACCGGTCGATTACGATCGACGTAATGAGCACACCCTGCCTTAGGGCTTAAGAGTAATAATACAAGAACGTTTCATTCATTCAATTAGGGATCTAAACTACTGATCCAGCAGGTGGCGCTAATTCACCATAAAACAAACTGTCAGAAACAACAGAATAAGAATAAGAGGCTAGACCGTCCCGTTTACCAAGGGTTTAAGCAGCCATCGGAGGATTCTCCTAAGCCACAACCTTGAAGGCTGGGAAGGAAGCACCCTCTGAAGGCTTTTAGAACATGGATTGGGACACAGCTGTGGTGTGCGCTCATGGGCCGCCGCAAGAACCTGTGTGCTGCAGAGTGGATCTGTTGTATTGCTAATGCCATCTTCAGGCAGAGAGCTTTATTGCATCAATATTTCCTCAGTGCAGACGATGAGCACCCTGCTGAGAAGCATTCGTGCGAATCTCGATTTCTTTGGGATTGGAACTGAGAACCGGTTCTCACTCAGAGAGCCTCAAAGCTCCAGTGAATCTCAGATTGTATTGTTGTTTAGAATTATGATGTAATACAAAGTTTTCCTTAATTTCTCTCGCTGTGTTGTGAGTCAGCAGGGCCTCTTGCTTGTTAGTTCATCTCTCTGCACGTAGAGAACTGGACATTGGCTTTAACTGGACATTTCCTACAGTTTGCTCATTTCACTTTTGTCTTCATTAAAGGTTGTTTTTTTTTTTATTTTAATCCTTATTTATCATCAAAGCTAGTGTGGGTTTTGAGTTCCTGTGCTCTTTTCAGATGCATGGGAGTCCCACCCGCTCCTGTCTGAGATCCTCAGTCTCCAGGGAAGAAAGGATGAAGAGCAAGAGTGTACTGAGCAAGATGAGGATGCTGAGTCCAGCTCTGGATTGGAGGAGGAGGATGATGATGAGGGAGATGCCGCTGATGGAGATGATGAAGATGAGACGACTGACAGGAAGGGTCTCACTCTCAACATGTTCAGTGTGCTCGGAGAGAACGAGTGTGAGTGAGGGATCTTTGAGGACCCGAATTTTTGATGTCCACCTGCTAGCATTGCTCCTCGGCCCATCTTGTGTTCATCTCAGGCTGGTCCAGCCTCATATGTTCTCAGAGTTCATTCCTTTGCTTACACCTCCTGCATGAAACCCGGCTGTTCCTGTAGGAGGAGAAGCAACATCAGCAGAGACGTACAGGTGAGGCCTCCATGGTCAGCGAGTAGCGGAGACAATGAAGGCACAGACACAAAGCACTAGCTAAAGCAAGAGAGGATTGCATCACTCCACAAATCCTTCAGAGCGTGCAAGAAGTGAGTGTTTGTGGCGGAGGTTGTGGTGATGTTCATTTGCTGGTTTCCTAGTTGCTTCCTAGTTGCTACTTGATGCTGTGTTCTGCATAATAAAAACCTTTTCCTCAGCGTTTGCAGCCAATGTTTTTTTTTCAATGCTAGTGAGGAAAAGAAGTATTTTCAGGCCGTACTGATTTTAAAGAGAAGAGCCATCCATACGTTTAATGTTACGAAGCAAAAGCTGAAAATGCATTTGTTGTGAAAGGCTTTCTGCCTTTCTCTATAAAGTGCTGCCCATTTAATTCAGCAGGGTCACAGGGTTCTGCTGGTGCTCATCTCCAGAGCACATCGGATGAACCTTCCATCACAGCCACATCCATCTTTTCAAATGCATCTGTATGAAAGGATTTGTTTTGTGTGAAATAATTGTGTGACACTTATCTCTGGTAAGTGTCAAAGATTCAATTTGAGATCAAATACTGCTTTTCCTCACTGCTTCTTTTTTGTACTTTATTTTTAAAAAGCAAAGACCAATACACTTTGACGTTCATAGGTATACGTCTACATGTTGTTTGATATCCACCAGTATCTTTGTTTCCATCCACCCTTTTTATGCGCATATTGGAAATGGAAAGATGCACATAAAATAAAAAAATGATGCACACAACTGAGTAAGATAAGCTTTTTATCTTATGAGAGAAAATGCTCTTATACTTTGATGGAAAGGCATTCACAGAATGAATCCCAGCGCAATAGCAATGCATTCTTCTGAAAGAACTGGGGCCCAGCGAAACCAATGAAATGGTTGTTTTGATTATTCTACTATATTCTATAATTCCTTCACTAAACTCTGTTTTCAAAGTGGTTTTGGATGATCACCTCCCAGAACAATCTCGACCGGCTGCGTTCCCAAAGAGCAGTCTCCGCCTCCAAAAGCAAGACGACATGACTGTGCATGTTGCGTTTCATGTCATCCCACGTAAGCTATTAAACATGAAATAAAGGCTTTTCCTTAACACGGGAATTTAGTTTCTTTTGATATTTGGCATCAGTTTTTCAAGAAGTGATGATTTTGTTCTCTTGGGTGGAAACTGCTTTATTCACAAGAAATATATGCAGTATTCTAACTTTATGCATACATTTAATTTGAGTCTGGGTGGAAATATGGCTAATGGCAGATGAGTATCAGTCTGTATTGTGATGGAAATTTTTAATGTAATGTCTCCATCTAGTGGTTATATTGAGAAATGTAATTTGAGAAACTTTTTAGAGCATACGTCATACTTAGTCCCGCCCTTGAGGAGGAGGAAGTTAGAAAAGCGCACGCGCACTCTCTGGGGCTCTCTCTCCCTCTTGCTCTCGTGTGAGGATCACGCTGGGACTTGACTCTCTTAGGAGTCTCTTTGTTTCTCTCTTTTTCTTTCTTTCTCTCTCTTCTTTTCTATTTCTATATATTCTTTTTCCTTCTTTTTCTTCTTTTCTCTTCTAGCGTTTGTTTATATTTTTTAATAGGCTCTTAATATGCGCTAAACCACGTTCTTCTTCCACGTTAGAGTCACGTGTGTAGAAATGCGTTGAGACTACTTATCTTTGTAATAAATAGCCGCATTTGCTGTGTTCTCTCTCAAACGGTCTCCAGTGTTCATTATAAATTGAGAAGATATATTTAATTTACCATAACAGTATCTATTTCATGACAGGGCTTTCCCAGGAGAGTCTTTGATAAATAGGTATCCCATGTTGTTAGGTGGTCTATGGTCCTTGGATATATTGACAGAAAAGAATTTACTTTGTGACAGGCCAAAACACCATATAGCCCCAGTGTTACCTCTATACTGTTACCAATATGACCAGGCCCAAAATAGATGAAAATGGTTTGCCAAGTTCTCTCTACATTCCGGCACAGCCCCATTCCACTAATTTGCCCTTATGTATTGCCTTCAGTTTTGGAGTTGGAAAATATCTTACAAAGTTCTCCACAAACCTGAACTTACCAATCATCAGAGATTGCCAGGCTGGATTCAGTTTCTTTTAAATGTTGCATACACTAGTATTCTTGACATAAGCTTTTTGTTTGTTTTGTTTTATTAAATATTAATGAACAAGTCTGTTAGGTTAGTATCATGAGCCTCTGTCCCTATTTTATTTATTTATTAAAATAAGTTCTCAAATTGAAAGAACCCATCTCAAAAGCCTTGATTGTCTTTAAGGAATTAGCATTCTTTAAACCAAATTTGAAGTGGAACTTTGGACAATTGATTTAAGTCATTGCTTTGCTGATTAAATAAAATCTTGCTATTTAGTAGTGATGGTAAAGGAATTGTTAATTGTGACCTCTCCAATTCTTTTCATTTTGGTCTATATTTAGAGTTGCAAAAGCAACCACAGGTCTTAACGAAGCTGCTTTAAAATAATTTAAGAGACAAGGCAGTGCTCTGCCCCTTCGATAATTAGAGTATTTTAAGTAGGTTCTTGGTCTTCTGCCTCTCCGATAAATCTATTACACCATTTATTTAAATTGTTACACAGGGACTTCTACTGGGAGGCTCTGGAAGGGGTAAAGTCTTGGGAGTATATTAATTTTTGTAGTTTCTATACATCTGTACATTCATGTACATCTCGAGCGATAGTTGAAACCATCTATCAGTATCTGATTTATTACTCGTATTCAATGGGCCATAATTACAGTCGTGTGCTTTTTATTTATTTATTTTTTTAATCTTTTTTTGGTTATTGTAACTCCCAGATATTTGTCTTTTTTTAGAGCGGTAATTATGTTGACTTAAACTTAATATTATTCTTTTTTTTTCGTCTGACAAAAAGTCCTTGGCGCTACTCCTAGCCCGTTTGAGCTAGAGCCACTAAATCTGCCACATACGTCCAAGGTGTTCTATATCTCTTCAAACTAAGAGATTCACGGTTTCCAAAGAAACTGCTAAAATTTCACTTCAAATTTGTTGAGGTTACCAGTCTGTACAAGAACATACCAAGCATTGTGCAAAAGTATTTGAACCCGGGACCAGTGGTTCCCAAAATTTTTCATTTCGTGTAACCCTTTAGGAAATACAGCATCAGTCACGTACCGACTACGACCAATGACTCTTAATGTCTCCTGCGCACACTGGGCGAGAGGGGGGGTACACCCTGGACAGGTCCCTAGTCCATCACAGGGCAACATTTACTCTCACATTCACACCTGAGGGGAATTTAGATGTCTTTGGGATTTTGTAGGAAACCGGAGGAGCCTCGAACCGACAACCTTTTTTATTTCATAAAGTAGGTAACACTGTAAATATATGCTTGAGTTTGATGTTACACAAAAATACATTTATCAAAAGGTTTTTGAGCATCATAATCTTTTAGACTTTTGCATCCAAAACAATTATGTAAGTGGACCTCTTTACATTTTTGCTCTAGATCTTACACAATGTACCTAAGGGAGCAGTTATTAAGAGGAAACGAGCGACTTCATAAAAATCCACTGATCAGTGTTTACTGGTTGATATAATCACACTGTATTTTTTAGGCACAAAACTTAGAAGTGATCTAAATACAGCATTTTAAACTTTATCAAGTAATAACTAAAGCGAGCATGGGGTCCTGTCAACATGTACCTGGTTCCCTTTTGGCCGTTTTCTGAGAGTATATCGGAGAACCGACAGATGGGGAGATCCCTGGGAGAGTGACTGAGTCTGCCATTTTAAAGGACTTATCATGCAGATATCATTGTGCAGCTGTAGGTGATGAACCCAGTGAAACCTACCCTCATTCTGCCTTTTCTCAGAGCAAACTAAGTGTGTGCCTCAAACTTTGACGCTTGAAGCTGATAAGAATTACACGGTTCTGGTGTAACTTCTCTAGACCAGCCAACGAAACCTCTGACCTTTCAGTAGCCTTCCGATGACGAGGTCGACCGGTGTCAGGCCCTCGCCATCCCCCTTTGTCCAGAGTGTCTCCCGTCTGGTCTGTGGGTGAATCGGCTAGTACTCCAAAATTGCTTGGTTACTCGTATGACCCTGTTGATGATCTGCTATACCTTCGGTCTTCGGATTTTCTCCAGGGGATCTAGCTCCTACACTTTACCACACTAGTTGACGGGGCAGCTATGCTTTCAGAAGACCAGACATGGTTTCTGCCCCCAGCTGTCCTTGCAGTTGCCATAGATATCTTTGCGTTGAAGGTCTCTAATCATGAAGCAGGCGGAGGGTCTGGGCAAACTAATGGTTCTGTGTTGTAAGAGGCACAGCTCCCTGTAGTCCACTACGGCACTCCTGCACCCGCTCGCTGCCAAAGAGCGTACCTTCCATCACACTCTACTTCTCCATCGACACGTTCAAGCAAGACCACAGCATGACGGAAGGCATGGGCATCCTCAGAGGGTTCTCTTAGGCAGACAAGGGCTTCTACCAAGAACGTCCCCTGAGGTTGGTGACTCAGGAGGAAGCCACGTTCTTTCAGGGTCCTTCCACTGACCCAACTCTTCTTGGAGAGGTGAGACAGCCACACTCACCTCGTTGCCATCCTTTGGGGTGGCGAGACCCAAAGGATAGAGGGGTGCTCTCCTTCTGATCGCTCGCTCTTCACCCGAGGACAGCTACAAATACACAGAGTGAGAGCAGGTTTCACTGACAGCTGATTGATAATCACCTACACCTGCACAATATTACGTGCATCATAGTTCTCACCCAAGCTTCGTAACTCTCTGTTCACTTCTTCAGGGAACAAAGGTTATACAAGTAACCTAGACGTTATTCATCCACATGAAAATGCAACACGGTTTCATTTAACTATGCTTTTTAAAAAAATCTAAGTTTTTGCATACTCAATGCTGAATAACCATTTTAAAAACGGCACAAATTGACCGAAATCTGTTTGTTTTGGTATTGTCTTCGTGACAGTTAGTTTTTTTGTGTGTGTTTTCATGTGAATGCCATTTTTTAATGGGCATGTGTGGACACAATATTTTTGTATGTGTAGTGAGACAAAATAACCTGTTTTCAAAAAAACAGTGGTCATTGGAACATGCCTCAGAGTGATGGATGAAAAATGCTAAGAGGACCAATGTTCTTCCCCTCATCAGTGTCACACGGGTTGTAGAATGGATAGATGGGCACTAGAACAGTCCCCATGTAGAAGGAGAAGATTGGTCTCATAGTGATAGCATTGTAGAAAGCCACCTCTTCGTTGTCACAGTCCAGAAAGATGCCGATGCGAGCAGGAGGGGTGTGTGACACCACCGGTGTGGGTTTCGGGTGAGTACACGCCGTGATGGAGCCATTTCTGAGGGACAATGTCCAGAGTCCATTTAAAGTAGAGCTGGAGTCCATCTCACCACGATGCACATCCTCTCTTGCGACGCCGACTCGCCAGGCGGTCTTGCCCTTTACCTCTACCTCCCAGTAGTGGCGGCCATATGAGAAGCCCTCTGATCCCATTACACAATAGTAATAATGGAAGCGCTTGGGGGACTTCTCCGACTTCTCATTGGGCAGCATCTTGTCTTCCTCATACATGACAGACGTCATCTCAGTAGACAGGGTCAGTTGCGGATGTGCTGTTTCAGGGTCAAAAGTCAACGTTGCAATGTCTATGTATGATAAGGAAAGGAATCAATCAATGATTGCATCATATGCCCAAAACATCAATTTTTTATTATGATTACAACAGCAAAAAATGTATCTGAGTATCTTCCATGCAGTGGAAGAAAGACTTTTTTATCCCCTGCTGATTTAGCCAAAGGAACGATAAATGTAAAGATATAATTAATAATAATAATAATAATAATAATAATAATGTGATTAATAAAAAAAATCAAGCAGTGAGAGATCCAGAAAAACTATACCTTTCCTTATACCGTTTTTACATTTCATTACACCTAATAAATATCTACATGCATTCAATGCTCCAATCCAGAGGAGGAAACACCACACCAGGTGCTCACTCTCCTGGAGATAACAAAACTGTCCAACCCAGCAAAGCATCTACTCCCCCATGTGATGGCTTTTCAGCAGGACAGGACAGGATTAAAAAAAAATAAATATGCATTTATTAGATTTGCGTTAACGCACAGATGTGATTTTGAGAAGGCAGTATTAATGTACTTCATAATTTACCCAATAAGTTGTTTGCCAATTTAAATAACACCTTGATTGTTTAATAATGCCTTATATCTTCACATCTTCACAATGAAACTCAGTGTCACAAGTCCAGGAATGCAGAGGACAATGCAGAAGATGCTCAAACACAAAAGGTAAATACTTAAGAAAAGTAATTTTTCATTTTCTGTATATTTTGTTCATTCAGTGGGTTGTGTGTCATTTTTATCGATGGTGACGTATTGGGGTGGTGGGGGATGTACAGATGTAATGTATTAATTGTTTATTCTGAATCTATGCAGGTGATTTCTCAAAATAAGTCTGCTCATGCTGAAGACAATGCAGAGAAGGTAAATTATTACTATAGTAGCTTTATATTTTCTTAATTGTTTATATCTGTTTCTGCTCATTCGATGGGTTTTGTGTTTTTGAGTCCAACAATATGATTTTTGTCTTTTTATTAATACAGTTGATTTAAACCACATCTCTAGTTAGTTTCCTAACTTGTAATTAAAGAGGTATTGTCACTTGACTTTGGATTTAATCGTACAATTTATTTTGAATTATATTTTTCAACAGATTTGTAAACATGATGTAATATCAACTGCCGTGTCAAGCTCAAATAAGTGTGATGGCTGTTTTGCACCCTATTCTGCATTGAAGTGGCTTTGGGTCAAATGTACAGGTAGGTTCTGTTTTTAAAAGATGTTTGCTTTTTTGGCAAGGGTGTTAATGCTACGTGCGTGATCAGGGTTTAGACAATAATACTGCATAATTGAAATGGAAGGCAGAACTGGTTTACAACCTGGCACATGCTACTCAGGTGAAAAGTAAAAAGTAAGTATCAAAAGTTCAAAATAAAAAGTATAGGAAAAAACCTTTCAATGTCAGGAGAGTTGATAGCATTGCTACAAGGTCTCAGGGTGGTGGGTGACGTCCCTTACTCTCTCTGACACTCACAGTCTATTTGCAAATCCCGGCACTGGCAACTGTATGCCTACAAATAACCTACAGACACAAATAGCCACCAGACCGCAACATTTTCCCTGATGTAAAAGATGAACCTCTCCTACACTGATTCAGTCACTGAGCTTAACTAGCATTGTGGAATGCCGCATTCCCTACACTTCTTTGGGACAGCATTAAATGTGGTTAGCCCGGAGCTAAATGGCCCTTCGCTTTGGAGAGGGGTCTGATTGCAGCCCTGGCCAGCCACACCCCCTAAATCATTCTTCATGTTGGTGGCTTCAATGCTTCTACGCAAACCCAAAAGAGGCAGTGCATTGAAACATGACCCTATACCAAAACCAAAATATCGTGTTTTTAGACACGTTGTCTTCAGGTTGTTTTAAGTTACAGTTGACTCCTCGTGCTACATGGGGATTTTGACAGCTCCAGGTTACACAATGATGGATCGATCAATTAAGCTGGACTGTACCCGGGAGTGTGAGTTGGCCAATAATCTCAAAGTGGGGAGTGGATGGCCCGAGCTTGCACGGCTCGATCCTCACCAGACCCTTTTACTGCACGCCTCAATCAGATACACTTGTCCCTTTGACCTAGAGGTGGCTATATGACCCCGGCTTATCCGTTTCATACATTACTTAGCCTGACACTGCAAACATGTTTTTGTTTTCATGTGTTCTGATCCTGAATAACCATATATTTTTACATATTCTTCCTAGTTTGCTCATGCTTCTGGCACAGATCCGGCTTTGTATCAGTAAGTGCATTTGATCAAATATTTTTAAAATACGTGTTCCATAATTGTTTATTTATTTACACAACTAAACTATTTAAACTATTTATTTACATTTTTCTATCTGTTTACATTAAATTGTCTGTATTTCATAAATTACACATATTGTTTATTTCAGGATATAGAGAAAGAGTCAGTGAAGGAACATCTGGTGAGGAGTACATTCCTAACAGTGTTTCAGATGAGACAGAAGAAATGGACACCTCCCTTGCTGATAAAAAGACAGCAGTTCAATGCAGCAGTGTAGGAAAATAAGCATAAACATGTGTCCCAAGTTCAAAATTGTTCTGAGACTTGTAATATAGATAACGCATCTGCTGAAAATGCCAAAGAAACTGGGAAAGGTTATTTTATCAGAGTCTTCAAAATGATCTTCAGGACAGAAGAATTACTGTTACATATGTGGCAAAGCACAGCCAAAATCCACAAGATAATGAATGTTGAGGTTGCTCTTTCCATTCCAAAGAGCGTAAGCCACTTCTTGAGAAAATCAGAAACAAAGGAAACTACGAGCATAATGTAGGCATCCTATCCAGTAGAACTGGGATGTTAAAAATGAGACGTCAATCAAAGAAAAAATGTATTCACTGTGTGTACTGCAAAACACTCCTTCTGAGGAGACATCTGTGACGAAACTGTCTGTCAAAGCCAGTGGAAAATCAAGAACATCCAGGCAAAACTGAGGTTTTAGCAGTAATGTCTGATTCACTTCTGTGTCAGAACATATCTCAGGGTGTTTGACATCTGTTGTCAGGGTTAAAAGATGATGACATTGCTGCTGCTGTGAGGAGTGATTTTTGTCTTCTTCAGGTGGCCCGATCATTTTTCAATAAGCACGGCCAGGATTCAACCAAGAACGACTACATTAGACAAAAACGTCTAGGTTACTTGCGTAACCCCACGTTCCCTGAATAGGGAACAGAGACGTTTAGTCGATGACCGACTGAATGGGAGCTGATCTCCATGGGAGATTGGACCGAATTGTTTAACGGGCAAATTGATTTGCAGGCGTGAGTGATTGATTAGCAATCAGCCAGGTATAAGACCGGGCGTAATGCACGCTTCAGTATGGGATTTTCCTGAGGAGCCGACCTACTTACCTCCGGCGCCTCAGTCTCCCGACTTCAAAGGCATGGCAGAAAGGAAACGCAAGTAACCTAGACGTTCCCTTTCAGTCGGTACCGGAGACGTTTAGTCGATGACCGACTGAATGGGAGCCTCTACAAAGCGCCATGCCCGAAGTCCATCCAAACAGGCCAGCACTAAACTTGGAGAAGGTTAGTGAATTAAGCTGTAATACCTGAATGGGAACTCCTTCTGCCCCTGCCCGGAATTTTCATTGACGGGGAAGTCGTCCAACACTGAGAGCGTAAGCTGTACTCGGTTGTTGCGAAGACGTCCAGAAGGAGGGCACCCCTCATCGTGGGGAGGGGTGCGCGGAGATCGCGTCGAGACCCGCAGGGCTACCAGCGAAGACGTTCTGCAGACAAGAGAGTGGCAGAGACGTAAGTCATCGTTACTCACCAAGGCGGGGGGGGTAACGGGACGGGTTCCTACTAGCCGCCTGGAGGGGGAGCTGTAGAAAAAATACACAGAAAGGGAGCACCAATAAAAAGGGGGACTCCCAGATCCGGACCCTAGTTCTGCTGGGGCCAGGCCGAAGCGAGCCCCAGAGCAGAACCTAGCAGAGCTGACTGCTCCGCACAGTCAGATGCCGAAGGGGGGAGGAAGGAAGAGCCACCCCAAAGGGGGGGGGGGCACGAAGAAGATGTACTGCTCACTTAAGAGAGTACTGCAAGCTTACTACACCTGCTCCGTTCCCTGAGGGAGCCTGCCACCACACAGGACCGCGGAGGGAACGGAGCTCATAAAGGTTGAAAAACCTGCTGAATGTGTCTGGTGTAGACCAACCCGCAGCTCGACATATGCCGGCGAGTGAGACCCCCCTAGCCAACATCCACGAAGCAGCGACGCCGCGAGTGGAGTGGGCCCTCAGATGGAGAGGGCAGGGGACATATCACACGCCTCAAAAGCAAGGCAATGGCCTCCACGATCAGTGTGCCAGTCTTGCTTGAAGACAGCGGAACCCTTACGCTGGCCTCTGAAACAAATGAAGAGCTGCTTGGAGCTGAGTAGCTCCCGGGTTCTGTCCAGGTAGACCCGAAGGGCTCAGCGGACACAACAAACCCTGGGTTGGATCTGCCTCCTCCCGGGGCAGAGCTTGCAGGTCACCACCTGGTCCCGGGAGGGGACGGATGGGACCTTGGGGATGAATCCGGGCCTGGGTCTGATGGTAACCAGAGAATCACCAGGGCCGAATTCCAGGCAGGATTCGTCGGCGGACAGTGCCTAGAGATCTCCCAACCTCTTAATTGAGGCCAAAGCAAGCAGGAGTGCGGTCTTCCGTGAGAGGACACGCTGCTCTGCCAAATGCCAGGGCTCAAAAGGTGACTTCTGCAGCCCCGAAGGGCGACGGAGAGGTCCCAAGAGGAATGGAGGGTGGTCTAGGAGGCCGGAGGCACCTAGCCCCCTTGAGAAATCTCACCGTCAGTGTGTGGCTGCCCACTGATTTCCCTTCAACCCGGAGGTGGAAGGCAGAAATAGCGGCGGCGTAGACCTTGAGGGACTATGGGGACAGCCCCCGATCGAACCTCTCCTGGAAGAAGGTCAACACGACTCAGATGGGGCATGTCCCGGGGTCTTCCCGGTGGGAAGAGCACCATTCGACGAACCGACCCCACTTGCCAGCGTAGCACACTCAATGGAGGGGGCTAACGCATGGTATAGGTAGTCACCGCGAGGGGTGGTAGAGGCTCGGGGTCCACCGCGGACAGATATGCCATACAAGTAGGGCCCAGAGGTCTGGCCGCGGGTGCCTGTATCCCCCCCCCTTGAGTCAGATCTGGACTCAGGGGGAATCGGCCAAGGGGGGGGCTGTCACGAGCGCAGAGAGGTCTGGAGACCATACTCTGTTCGGCCAGAAGAGGGCGAAAAAGAGTAGCCCGCGCTCGTCCCCCCCTGACCTTGCACAGGGGTTGTGCTAGGAGGCTTCACTGGGGAAAACGCACATAAGCGTTTGTTCCTGGGCCAGCAGTGAGCCGGCGCATCTGTCCCGAGAGGAGCCAGGGACAGGAATAGGAGCCGGCAATGGGTATTCACACGGGAGGCAGCAGGTACCTGGGCCTCGCGAAGATGTCCCAAATCTGCTAAACAGCCCGAGGATGGAGTCGCCAATCTCCTGATGAGGGGTGGAATCTGGACGGCGGAACCGCGATCCTGTTACACTCCGCAGGGATAAAGGCTCGAGCGACGGAAGTCGCTCTAACTCCAGAGGAGCAGCTGTTGGGCGAGGTAGTGCAGGAAGCGGGAGCGTACACCGCCTTGGAGGTAGATGTACGCTACGACCGCAGTGCTGTCAGTCCTGACCAGCATGTGCCGATCCCGGAGGATCACTGCTACTAGCTCGAGACGGTTGATGTGCCAGCGAGAAACCAGTCCGTTCCAGGAACCGGACTCCCGGTGGGAACCGCACACGGCGCCCCAACCGGTCTTGGAGGCGTCGGGTGACCACTACGTGACTGGATGATGCACACTAGGGGCACTCCAGCTCGCAGGAATCGCACCGACTTCCAGACCTTCAGGTGAGGGAGCGCATCTGTCACGGACAGACGAAGAGCTCCCCGACGCCATGCCCAAGTTGGAACTCGCGAGAGAAGCCATAGCTGAAGTGGTCACATATGCAGGAGCCCGAGTGGAATCACTGAGGCTGCGACTGCCATATGCCCCAGGAGCCTCTGAAGTAACTTCAGTCTGACCACTTGTCGAGAGGACACCGCGAATAAGGCGGCCAGCAAGGCCCGGGCGCAATCTACCGACAGGTGCGCCCGCATGCTCTCGGAGTTCAGCTCCATCCCGAGAAAGGAGATGACTCTCACAGGAGTGAGGCAACTCTTTTCCCAGTTGACCCTCGGACCCAATCGGTTAAGTGCTGAAGCACCTTGCCTCAGTGTCGGATCAACTGGTCCCTGGACGAGGCTATGAAAAGCCAATCGTCGAGGTAGTCCAGGATCCGAATGCCTGCCCGGCGGAGCGGGGCAAGAGCGGCCCGGGCAACCTTCGTGAGGTGCGCGGGGAGGGCAAGACCGAAGGGTAGGACCTTGTACTGGTATGCATGGCCTTGAAACAGAACCTTAGAAAGGGTCTGTGTCTCGGAACCACTTCTACCTGAAAGTACGCGTCCTTCAGGTCGATTGTCGCGAACCAATCTCCAGGACGGATGCACGGTAGAATGCAGCGGACCGGCACATCCGAAACCGAAGCTTGGCCAGGCTTCGGTTCAGACGCCTCGGGTCCAAGATTGGTCGCAGCCCGCCTGATTTCTAGGGGACCAGGAAGTATGGGCTGTAAAACCCGCGTTCCATATTGGCTGGAGGGACCGGCTCGACAGCTCCTTTTGTCAAAAGGGCGTCGATCTCCTCTCGCAGGAATGAGGCGCCTGTCCGGGGACAGGGGAGTGCACTACGCCTCGAAACCTGGGGCTTTCACGAACTGAATCGTGTAGCCCTGCCGGATTGTCCGGACCACCCACTGTGAGACCCCGGGAAGCTCCCGCCAGGCTCCCAGGTAAGCTGACAGGGGTACTGGTCAAGACGTGCCGATGGTCGCCAAGGCGGGGCCGCCAAGAGGCGGACTTGAAGGCGGAATCACCAGGGACGCACCCTGGGAAATGGTCAGATGAGGGAAGGGGAACTGAGCCCCCGCGCTCTCTGCCATGGCCAGTGGAACACGCGCCCAAGTCTGGGTCTTCGTCGGAGACCGAGGAAGATGAACCCCAGACCGCAGGGCAGGCGGTTCCACTATTCTCGGGAAGTACATGAGAACTGTCTTTGACACAATAGGTGCCGCCGTCCCGAAGGACGGCAGCGAGGAGTGTGTGGTGGACCCCCCCCCCTCCAAGGGGAGTTGGGTCGGTGACTTGACCCGAAAGACAGCTCATGACCTCCCGAGTCGCCAACCTCAGGGGCGCTTCTTACTAGAAGCTCTCGTCTGCCTTCGAGAACCCTCCGAGGTTGACTGTGTCTTCCGTCATGCAGGGGTCTTCCTCGGACCAGAGGTCGAAGGCACAGACCGTGACGGAGGACGCTCTCTTTGGCGGCGAACAGGCGGAGAGGGGTCCGGCGCAGAAGCAACGGAACGCCGCCGCTTCCGGCGCGGGACCTTGAGCTCACCCAGACCCTCTGCCTGTTTCCTGATCGTGGAGACCTTTGACGCGAAATCATCCACGGCGACGCCAAAGAGGCCATCTGGTGAGACAGGTGCATCCAGAAACCTGTTACGGTCTTCGGGAAGCATTGTCGCCTGCTCGAACCAGAGATGGCGTTCCTGGACCACGAGTGTGGACATCGTGCGACCAATGTTCAGCGCAGCTGATTTAGTAGCACGAAGCGCTAAATCAGTGGCCGAGCGCAAGTCTCTGAGAGACTGCTGGTCACCACCCCCTTGGTGCATGTCACGGAGGACCTGTAAGGTCGCCATAGCATGCAACGATGCAGCAGCTTGACCCGCAGCTGAGTAAGCTTTCGCCATCAGGGCTGACGAAAACTTACCAGCTTTGGAGGAACAGTCGAACGAGACCGCCAAGCGGCAGCACTGCCGGGGGACAAGTGCACCGCGACAGCCTGCTCCACCCGGGGAATCGCAGAATACCCCCTAGCTGCTGCATCATCCAAGGTGGTGAAGGGGGAGGAGCTGGAAGCCCTGGCAGACAGGGGAGCCCGCCAGAATTTAGTGAGCTCCTCGTGCACCTCCGGGAAGAAAGGAACTTCAGGAGCGCGGGGGGCGGAGCCCCGGCGCTTACCTAAGAACCAGTCATCCAAACGCGACGGCCCTGAGCTGGAAGGTGCTTGCACCTCGAGCCCAATTGCGGCCGCGGCCTTGGAGAGCACCGCGAATGCATCGGGCTCCGGCTCTGCCGCGACCCCGGAGGGTGGCAGCGGTGAGCTGAAGGACTCCGAAGAAAGCGCCCCTTCCGATGCTGCGAGGGAGAGCAGATCGTCAGCAAGGTCACACGAGGGCAAAGGCAACGCCGAAGCGCTATCCGAGTCCCCCGCGGACCAGACGGGGAGCACACTCGGGCTTTGGGGGCGGTGCGAGGGATCACCTGACACCGGTCGCCCAAAGCCGCAGGTGAGGTTTTTTTGGGACAGACCCCTCGGAGTCGAAGGCTCACCGAGAGCCGAAGCTCGGGTGTCCTCCTCCTCGAAGAAGGACCGCCTACACCTCAGTGTGCGCGCAGGGAGAGCGTTGCAATGCACGCACTCTCGCCTCACAAGAGCAGCGCGGGCGTGTTGGAAGCCCAAACACTCCACGCATTTCTCGTGACCGTCCTTCGACGAGATAAACCCAACGCAGCCAGGATTACAGCACGTTTTGCTCATCGTGTCGTGAAAAATGGACAGGATGTGAACAAACGGCTAACAATAACACTGGACAGGCTAATGCCGGAAAAGACTGAGGCGCAGCGAACAGCGGCGTGCTATACTGGGCTAGCAGAGGACCACGCTGTATTTGCTAGGTAAGCAACCTCAATCTCAACTGGCGGTTTAGCGTCAAAGTTTAGAGAGGAGAGTCACACTCAGTCCGCTCCGAAGGAAAATCGCATACTGAAGCGTGCGTTACGCCCGGTCTTATACCCGGCTGATTGCTAATCAATCACTCACGCCTGCAAATCAATTTGCCCGTTAAACAATTCGGTCCAATCTCCCATGGAGATCAGCTCCCATTCAGTCGGTCATCGACTAAACGTCTCCGGTACCGACTGAAAGGGAACCGTAGAGCTAAAAATATTGAACCGAGAGGAAAACTCACCTCAGAACAAAGTTATAAAAAGTACTTATGTGTACTAGTACATCAACAAACAAAGAGAGTCTCACCCGAGGATATCTCTCGATGTAGGGCTCCAACAGGGCCTCGGCCTCCATCAGGTTACCCTCCCCAGTGCCTGAATCAAAACAACAAACACAACGAAATCAAAACAATGTACAGAAACACTACAGGGCACACAAACTTTGAACATTAACTCTGACACTTTATTTAAAGTGTAAACAGTTACAACAATATTTAATGACACAGTTCACATGTTTAAAAGAAACGTGAGCGCTGGGTTATTATGGGATGCTGATGCAGTGAGAGTTTCACCCAGGATGAGGCAGACGTAGGTGTGGTAGAAGAGCAGCGTGAGGACGCACAGCACTGATCTGAGACTGTGACCGGCGGCACCCTCCCGCAGCTGAGACAAACCAAACTCCTGCTCACAAACAACAACAAACATCTGAAGCTGCTTCCACAGCCAGAAACACACGCTCTCTCTTCAGTCACAACCGAAGTGATGTGTAGGGAGATCAAAGACAAAACATTTGATGTTTTTTTCCAATATTTCAACAAAAACACACACACAGTGAATCTTTGACGCTCTGCTGATTGTCAAGTGTTTGTTTGTTTGTTTGAAAACAGATTATTCCAACACTGAGAGACAGAATTATTTGATATAATTCAAGGGTTCAACATCTCCACTATGAGCTGTTCAAGACGGTCGAGCTACAATGAGCACAAGACCAGCAGAAGCAGCTTGAGAAGTTTGGTGAGATCACATATAAATGAATCCACCTCCTGAATTTCGATGTTCATGAAAATGGTTTAGAAAGTTTTGAGCCTGTGATCAGTTTAATGCAACAATATCGATTAGTGAAATCCCAGGATCGATTCTTAATGCACATAAGAGGATATGAATATTCACCTGTAGTTAAAATACAAATTGTTTAAAATAAACACCCTATTATTAATGCAGATGTGTATTTCAGTAATAAACGTAAGCAGGAGAGTTTCAGTTACTAACATTTATATCAAAATATGGATCCCATGTCTGCAAAAATAACATTTTAAATGAAATAGTTATAGCTAATGGATATAGAATCGAAACCATGAAAAAAAGAATCGATTGGAATTGCTGAATGGGTCACAATACCCAGCGCTAAGAGAAACTCATTTGCTCCACTCACAGTTAGTGTTTGGGTGAAGCCATTTCTTGTCAAACTTTGCAAATAACCAAAGTTTCAAAAGTTTACAGCTCTTTATATTCTGCATCCTTCCTTTATCATCAATGGCAGCCTGAAGTCTCTTGAGGTAGTTGTCGATGAGGTTCTTTATCTTCTCTGTTGGTAAAGTAGTACATTCTTCTTGGCTGAGAATCCTCCAGCTCTTGTAAATTGTTGCATGATCGGCACGTTTGAGTTCTCCCCAGAGTGCTTCAGTGATATTGAGATCAAGAGATCCACTCTAGAACCTTCACCAAGTTTCCTGTGCCTTTGGAGCTCAAACATCCCCAGAACATCAGTGACCCCCCCCCCCAACCATGGTTGGTGTTCCGTTCATCATAGGCCTTGGTGACTGTTGTGATTGATGTGATTTTAATTAAAAGTAGAGACTTTTTAAGAAAAAGAACATTTCTTGTACAAAATAGACCAATGTGAAAAAAATCTTATAAAAATAAAACATTGCCAGAATCCACTCAAGCCAAACATAACTTAAACGAGACAAACTGTGTTTTGTTCTAAAAAAAAGCATCCAATGTTAAATGTAACCACTGGCCAAAAAGTACAATTTTGGGTCTAATTACCCCAAATAACTCCAGAAGTTTGGAGCTTGTTTCAGAGCTGTTCAAAACTCGAACGTGTAAACTTGAACCAGCCGCGCCACATTTTTTAGAGAAAACTGTATTTGGTCTGAATTCAGATTGAAAGAGACAAGGGTCGATCAGGAGCCAGAATCGCTAGGCTGTAAAAACGTATGATCAGGGTCATTTTGAAAGTTTCTGTTGTCATTAATATTTAAAAAGAGTGAACACAGCTGTTTGGGAGTTGATGGCTTCTCCCAATCACAAACTACGAGAGCTGAACTCATGAGCACATTTCAGTTTATTTTAACTGAAACCTCTCTTCCTCGCAGACAGACAGTGGCCGCTGCTGCTCCTGTATTTACAACAGTAGCTTCACTCAGTACCAATCAAATCATCTGCTTAGCCTCCAGACACTGGAGCGGAAAGCAAGGGACAGGGGCGACAGCACGGCTTGCTTCAAAAGTAGAGAAGTTGATGCAGAAACCTGAAATTGTAGAGAAGAAGGGACAGAGAAATCTGGTGGCGGGTTCAACCAGTGGTGACTCAGCACCAGTATCAAACAAAGCGTGGCGCTTTTGAGCAAATGAACTCTCTGATGTGCGAACGGGAAGTGCAAAAAAAAAAATTTTTAAAAATTGAAAATACGTTTGATTCGGAAAGTCACAAACCCATTCAAGATAATTTCGTCAGTTTCGACACATGCTACTTTACTTCTAAGAAACACGCCCCTACACTATGAGCGTTAGTATCAGAAGCTCAGTGTCAGTCTGAGGTGGTGGTTAACAAAATACTGGGCCTATGGTAACCATTCACTATCAGCAGGGGGTCAAATAATTCCGTCTGTGGTTTTATCCGAGCTCCCAAGTGGAAAACCAACCCTCCACGTCCTAAAATATGTCTGGGATTAGAGACATTAATAATTAGAGCTCGACTCACTCTGTTCCCTGAGAAACCAATGAACTCCAGCAGGCGGAGGATTCGAGCAGGAAGCAGAGACAGCATCTGGAGAGAGAGAGAGAGAGAGAGAGAGAGAGAGATCAGTTGAGGATCCCTCGTCTCCTTACACTGGATTCAGAGGATGCACTAAACAGGGATCTCCTTCTAGATAAGAGAGCAGAGTCTGTCGCAGATCTCGGCGGGTGCTGATAAACAGATTATTTGGAGCAGAGGATGCCCTGAGGCTTATTGAACACAAGGAGAGAATATACTGGATGAGACACTGACCAGGTTGAAGGAGCCAATCCCCAGCTTGACTCCTCCCTCATACTGTCTGAAGGCCTCGCTGGCTCCGCCCACTCCCTGAGACATGTTCAACGCACTCTGGCAGTCTCTGCACAATCAGACATCATTAAGTAGTGATTCACGTTTTGAGCTTTTTCAAATGCATTTTCAAATATAAAATGAAGTTTTCACAGCCCTCGCCCCGACGCTTCCTCTGATCATCCTCAATATGAGTCTCCTGTGGTAAATCCATTCCCTTTGGGAAGGAATACATGAATAATGAGCAAAGTGATCCAGATTTCCCCATAATCCGGCAGCTCTGGAATCGGGGGGGTTTCTTTCTTCTGTCGAGTCAGCACAGAACCCCAGTCAGTGTTCAGCTACTTACCTACTGATGGAGGGAGTTCGGGAAACCTTCAAATATGTGTGAAGAGCACTGAGATATTACAGAAAAATAGTCTACTGCATAGATGATGATAACCTGTATCTTATAATCCTAGGGATGGCCGTTAAATATATAAAGAAAACCAACAGAAGATGCATCCACAGCATACTGTATGAAAGGAGGAGTGTATGAGTCCACAGAAGCCAATCAGAAGGCATGATTTAGTCATGTGGTGATATCCTGTATCTGGTTTGTTCCTCTGACACCAATCAGTGGCAGGATTCTGTCTGCTATTGACTCAGGGCCAGTCGTTATCTCACGTGGAGGAACATCTCCCGTCTCAGTGCCAGCGGATGATTTAGTGGCGAGATGCAAGTCCACGTCTCTAGCTCGGAAATGGTTCGGTTTCGAAAAGGCTGGTGCTGGAGCCATTTTGATTCTTGCCAGTAGAGGGTGTGGGGGCCTGTATGTTATTTAAGGCCTATGCTAATTATGTGGAGGTGAATGGACACTGAGGCCAAACAATTTCTGACCGTGGCACTGGTGTGTTTTACGTTTGGTCTAAGATTCAAAGTTTATGGGTAATATTTGAATAAGGACATTTTTCTTTGAGTTGCTTTCATGGACAATAAAAAAAAGTTTATTTACCGTATTTTTCGCCGTATAAGACGCACTTTTTCTTCCCCAAAACTGAGGGGGAAAAGATGGTGCGTCTTATACGGCGAATGCAGAGCGCAGCGGAGCGGACGGCGGTCACGACCGTAGGAGAGGAGTAAGAGAGGCTGCGGCTTCAGCCTAGCTCCTGTTATGGTAAAAATATACCTTCTCAATTGATAATAAACACTGGAGACCGTTTGAGAGAGAACACAGAAAATGCGGCTATTTATTGTAAAGATTTAGCAGTCTCAACGCATTTCCTACACACGTGTTATCCGCATTGGAAGAAGAACCTCGAGCCTCTCAAGCGCCGGAAGATGAAGAGACTAGTCCTCCGTTCTCATTTCAACTTAAAAGCCTCCTCAAGGGGTGGGACTGAAGTATGACGTGTGCTCTTAAAAGTTTCTCAAATCACATTTCTCTAAATGACCACTAGATGGTAGTATTATATAAGAAAATTCCCATCACCCGGCGGTGTGCGCTGAGTCATCTCTGCTCGTCGATCCTACCATAGCGCGTAGGACTCCGTGAAGGAGGACATTGTTATAAAATCATTTAAGAAGTGTGGCATTAGTAATGCCTTGGATGGAACAGAAGACAACATCTTATTGGACACCAGTGAGGAAGAAAGTGATGACAATGACTGCGTGGATCTGTCCTGACGAAGAGGAATTATTGGGGTTTGAATAAAAACATTACAGCCTTTTTTTGTTACTTTTACTGTTTACTGACTGTTCATGTTTGGCATATAATTGTTCTTAAACTGCTGTTAACTTTTACACAGTTGAGATAAAATATTTTACTACAGTATTTGGTTCAGAATCTTTTTTTCTAGATCTTCCTCATTTAAAATTGGGTGCGTCTTATATGCCGGTGCGTCTTATACAGCGAAAAATATGGTACTTCGTGACGAACGAAGCATATGAAAGAGTACAAGGAAAATGAAAAACTTCCATGTCCATAAGCACGATGACAGCCGAAGAAAGGATGAGTAGATCTGCACAACGTACCAAGACATTAAAAAAACCCCATCACTAATTTCACAGCCAATGAAATGATGGCGATTGAAGTTGTGAAGGCTTCAGAGAACTTGTTTACGTCTGTGATCCCGACTTCACTGCCAAACTAATCAACTCGCAAAACACTGACAAAGAAACTGCAGAATGTCTTGCACTTTTCAACGATTTTGATTTATTTTTGCTCAAAAGCTAATAGTAAGATAGTAAAGCTGATTTGGTATATTCTCCTTTGACTGATGTACAGCCCAGGGTCTCATTTATAAAAGATCGCAGAGAATCCTGACTAAAACTAAACGTATGTCAGAAAGAAACGCACACATGTTCCTTTTAGAAATCACAGATGGGATGCAAGTATACGCAGTTCAGTGTGTATGGGTTTCTGCTCTAAAAACACGCCTCGTCCACACCAAATATAGTCAACGTAAAGCAGCTCATGAATATTCATGTGAACTTAGAGTAGCGTTCCCTGCCCGTGTGTAGGAGCTGTGAACTATGAAAAAAACTGAGCATCAAGGCATTTTTATACGTTTAGCAATAACAAATATTCATTACACCTAGTCAACTTAACATGATTAGTTAACGGCCAAATTATGTTTTTCATTATGTTTTCAGCAATATTTGTAGTTTCACTTTTCAAATTCACAGACAAACATCTTTTTTAACAAATTTATCTGCTTTTCATATTAAGGTGGAATAGTCGACATTTCCACTAGATGTCACTCAAATATCCACGGAATGCAAAAGAAGTTTATGTGCACACAGTTCAGATTCTACATCCATAGATGTCCTGGTAAGCAAGTCTTACAGCAGTTTTTGTAAAAAAAACCTAAACTAAAATTACCCCTAGTTGATGCCAGACTCACTTGTAGATTTGGTAACTTGTGCGAATCTTGATTCCTCCTTTAATGAAACTGATCATGTTCTCATCCTGAAACACAGAGACAAAGCAAATGATTAAAATCTATTAAAAAAAAATTACAACTCTATTCTTTGCATTATCAGTTTGTGTAACGCTGCAAGAGTTCAGTTTATCTCTAAAGCCCTTTCACAGCGTCACAAACGGTAGAAAAATCATTAAAATGACACGAGTCAATGCTTGCAGATCAGACACCGAACAATAATGAAAACATAAACCATTATAAAAGCACAACCAAATCGAATTGGTTTCAAGAACAAAATATTTAAGTAAGAAGAACCCTCGATCAAGCAACATCTCAGTTAAATGTGCTGTCGGCAGACCTCAAAAACCAAAAACAAACTGCATTTGTTTTATAGACTAATTAAAACTCAAACCAATGTATAATAAAACACAATAACGAAATATCAGACAGCATCCGAATAAAATAAACAACACATAGAATATAGAAAGAAAAATAACATTTATAATAGGATATCTTGAAGAAAAATAATTAATACAAAAGATTGCTTTTACAGATCTTGTAGTGTTTTAACAAAATACAAATTTGGAACTTTTCAAAATACCCGACATGAGCTGGAGACAGCACCAACAGAACCTTGAGGCCCTGGTGGATCAAGCAGGTAAAAAAAGAATGGATATTGTATATTTTTAATCATTAAAGTGTATATTGGGAGGGGCTGGGCACTTGAGACTTAAATTTTTTTTGTTGATAAACTAATAGAAACAGAAAATAGAGTGGAGAAAATTTAATGACAATGCATTTGAAGTCAAGTTCTTTTTAAAAAGTCTAAAATATTATAATATTGTAAAATTAATTTAAAAAATGCACAAAGAAAACTGTACGGTTAAATTTAAAGTTTTGAAAAATCCAAATCAAGATTTCTTACAGAACAAAGCACTCTAGAAATATTTCAAATCATCGTCAAATGTGAATGTGGCAAAAATCTAAACTTATCACAGAAAACGTTTCTTTCAGCCTCGTACCAAACATCATCACAGATGGAACAAAAACAACTTTAAAATTGTTGGTCCATTTTCTCACATTACGGATATATTTTTTTGTAAAGAGGGCATCAAACAGCCAGTTCTCACAGATTGGTCTCACTGTGCAATAAAACACCAAATATGATCATCTCATATTCAATCACTGTTTCCCAAGAACTGTGCTGTAGCCTTTCAGTGCATCACAAGAGATCATCAGGTCTGCTGTGGAACATCCAGTCTCACCTCATGGATTCAAAACAAAGTGTAGCTATAGAACAATACCACACTCGTCCACCAGAGGAGCCGATGGTGTACACTTTCTACAAAAGCTGAAGTTACGCCTCATTTATGGTTAGAGTTGGGGGTTTGGGTGAGGGTTAAGTCTCTAATCACTGGAGGACCTCATTAAAAAGGTTAATGACACATCTGCTATCTCCAACAAGAGTTAAGATACAATTACAGAGTCATGCTAACTGTAATCTGAGGAACGTAGTGGAAGGTGTGCCATGAAGACCCTCCTCCTGTGTAACACTAGATGTTCATTACATTTCAATCAATATACCTTTTGTATTAGTGCCTTGGAATGCAAGTAAAGTGAAAACATACTGTGGCACAAAATAGTGAAACTTTAGCCATGTTTACATCCAAAGATGCAACTTAATTTTATGTGCAAAACTGGAATATCACATAAAATATTTACGAAATAAAGAACCGTTTCCATCTAATGAGTCAAAGAGAACAAAATCATCACTTCCTGAGAAACTGATGCCAAATATTAGAAGAAAAGGCTTTTTGCGTAACTTCGTAACTATAGTAACTTACGCGCAGTCATGTCATCTTGCTTTTGCAGGCTCTTTGGGAACGCAGCCGGTCGAGACAGTTCTGGGAGCTGATGATCCCGAACAATTTTGATGACAGAATTTTAGAACGACCGTTGAAATCGCTCGGTTGGTTCGTCCATTATAGTCTCTTGTTCCCGCTTTCAGTACTTACAACACGCAGTATTTGTGGAGGAAAAGCAGATGCGTTTCCAGCAGAAAAGTGTACACCTGCTTCCTCTTTAGCCGTTTTCTGTTGCCTAGTTTCAGGCTTGTCAATCATCTCATCAGATAATCAAGTTATTTTGTGTTCGTTTTCCTGTCGTCTAGCAGTTTGATTCTTTGGAAATATTTTTTTGTTTATTGTACCCTGACACTTCACTTTGTTAAGGCTCAGATTATTGCTGAATGATCACATTTACATAAAAAGTATTTTTTACACTGACACTGACAACTATCAGCATACAATTTGAATCCACCTTCCTCTTACAGAGGATTGTGGGTGATTTCAGCTGTTTAAGCATCCATCGATCTACACTTTAAGATTTAACTGGAAATAGTAACCCATCTGGTGATTATTGGGATTCACAATTTGGTCCAAAGGGTGTGAGAGCTGCTCTACTGTGCCACTCTGATATTTTCACAAGTCTGTAAAGTGTGTTGTTCTTCTGAGGTCCTCTTTAAATTTTAGTTGTTTTTCGTCAAAGGTTTGCAGGTTATACAAATGTGCAAGTTAAAATCAGAACTTGCCACGTATTCAAACATATTGTAAAAACACACTGCTTTGGTAAAATGTGTGAAAACATGAGATGAAAGAGTAGACCAACACATGAAAGTGAATCGCTGCCAACATGAGCGGAACAGAGACAGTTAAAGGGTTAATGTGGTAAGAGTGACTGTTACTGACCTGAATGAATGTTAGTGTGGCTTTCTGCAGCAAGCACTCAGCGTAGCAGATCTCCGCATGCATCTCCTCTACACACACAGACACACGGGTCAGGGTGCTAGCGCTAGCCCGCTCAGAATGTACAATCCAAAGTGAAGTATTTCTCTTAAAGGAGCCATATTATGCCATATTTAAAGCAGTTATAATAAATATTTATAATAAACTATACTAGCACTGCACAGCTAGTAACTTTCTAAATGTAATATTAATCTTAAAAAAACGTGTTTGAATCACCTCCTATTTTTGCATCTGCAAAACAGACCGTGTACTTCGTTCCTCGCCCAGCCTTGCTTTCGCTGCGGCCCTTTTGGGACTTGTAATTCGGAATCATGGGCGATGTAGTAGTGCTTCACAATCAAAAGAATCCACCGTAAACGTGTAGAAATAACAACACGCTTCACGCAGTTCAGTGTCTGTGCATGCTAACGTGAGATAAAGTTAATGAACAAAGTTTGGATCTATTTCAAGCAAATAGGTAGGGATTGAAATCGGGAATGTGTTTATTCTTTCTAATGGTGTTTCATTAACATTAGTAACTGATTTCAGGTGTTTTGTGCAATGCTGGGTTGGTTAGCATAACCACTAATATTGTTGTGTCACCATTTTTTAGGCAGCGATGCTCAATTCTAAATTGGTGATTGGGACAATGTCGTTTACCATCGCAATGTTTCACTATGGACATCGTTGATTCTCAAATTGCTAGACATTGCCCAACCCGAATGCCTATTACATTATAATGAACAGAAACACACTTTCTCTGATTGTTCTTTAGTGTGGGTCTGCTGTTCTTACCTCTGGGTCAGGCAATGCATTAATCTGATTGGTCAGTGGACGAAGGGTAGAACTATGGGCGTTGAAAGGAACATGAAGCCGTTTTCAGCTCACAAAAAAGGAAAACAGGATTACACAAAACTTTAGGCATGATTAGAGAACGAGACTAAAAGTTGCTAGGAATGTCAGAAAAGTTTTTTTGCATATATAAATGGCCCCTTTAAGCTCTTCTTCTGCTTATCAGTAACATACTGTGGGGGGTGCAATCTAAACAAGGAATCGTGTAAGGGGACTTTTCCAGCATGTCCCAAGTCTCCTCCAGGGACTTTTCCAGGGGGACATGCCCGGAACACCTACCCATGAAGGTGGCATGCCTGAACTTCTGAGCTCGATGTGGAGGAGCAGCCGCTCTACTCTGAGCTCCTCACTCTACCTCTAAGGGAGCGGCCAGCCACTCTGGGGAGAAAAGTCCTTTCAGCCGCCTGTATTCGGGATCCCATACTTTCGGTCATGACCCAGAGCTCAAGGCCATAGGTAAGGGTAGGAACATAGATTTAATGGTAAATCAAGAGCTTGGCCTCCTTTTTTTACCACGACGGATCTCTCGGTCAATCTCTCATTCCACAGTTCCCTTACTCGTGAACAAGAACTCGTTCACTTGGGGCAGGACCACTCCACCGACTTGGTGGGAGCATTCCACCTTTGTCCACACTAAGAACCAGGACCATTGATTTGGAGGTGGTGATTCTCAACCCAGTATTTTCTCATTGGGCTGCAAACGGCCTCAGTGCATACTGGTCCAGATCTGATGAACCTGATATAATCTGTGAAAAGCATGTGGTCCCTGAACCGGGCTCCCTCCAGTCGCTTGCTGCATCTGTGACAAAGGGCAGCCCTGCCAGAGTCCAGCATGCATTGGAAACAGGCACCATAAAGGCTATGTCTTCTCCAGATCCACCAAAAACATGTAGACTCCCATGTGTTCATGACCAGGTCGAAAACTGCGTTGTTCCTCTTGAATCGGAGGATCAACTATTTGGCCGGCTTGTTTACTCCAGTACCCTGGTATAGACTTTCCTGGGGGGGCTGAGGAGTGTGATCTCACTGTGGAGGGACCACCACCCTGGTCTGCCAGTTAAGAGGCACTGCTCCCGACTGCCACGTGATGGTGCAGATACACAAATACAGCCCCACAACATCCAGGGACTTGAGGAATTCATTAACCCCGTCTGCCAGGTCATTTCATAGAAGAGTCTACTTCTGAGCCCACAGTCTGTGCTTTCTCAGGAGAACCTTAAGTTCTGAGCAGATTAATTTATGGTCTGAGAGTACAGCATTAAATTATAGAAACCACACTCAGTGATCTTTCCCATCAGGGCTAGAACAGAGAGAAGAAAAAGAAGAAGTGGTGGCAAGTGGTCTATTGGTAGTGTTGGTAGTGGTCCAAGAACCAGATTGTAAACCACTTCACCTCCTGATGAGTGTGACTGGTGGGATGTGTTTGGTGGGGGGTAGGAAGTCGTAGGCAGGAAATGGCAGCCACATTCTGTCACTCAGTGAATGAATAATGCTCTGAAAATTGTAAAGCTTCTTTGAGCGTCTATATTATTATTATCATTATTATTATTTTTATTAGAAGAAGAGAACCAAACAAAGTCATTATCTGATTGATGGAGACCATAAAGAACTCTTAAGGGTCTCCTACCAAAATTACTTTTCCAGAACTGTGATCAGATCTAGGTAGATGTTCCATTTTCTGTGATTGTCACCTGTATCTTAATTAGCCCTTTTCCCTGCTCTTAGTTTCCTTGTTTTCCAATCTACAGTGGTACCTCAAGGTATGAAATTAATCTGTTGCAACGCCTAATCCATCCAACGGCTCTCAGAAACAACAGTAAAGGTAGATAAAAAAAATGGAAAACCAGAAAAGTCAAGTACATTTTCTTCAATCCTTAAATCTACACATTGTTAAGGTAATAAATGATAATAAAACAATGAAAATGTGGTGAAATGTCAGAGGAGGTGGTGGGAGTGGAGAACGAATGGCAGAAAACATTACAGCATTACGTACGAGAGTTAACTTTCACGAGATATTTGACACCAACACGAAACCAAGCACGTGTACACTGTATGCTATAACCAAGTTAGAGTCAAAGTGTCCTAAAAGATCTTCTTCCAATTCTTCTCTCTCCTGAACCTTTCCCCCATCCCTTATTCACTCCCACTTTCTGTCCAACACAGCCTTGTCCTGACGCAATTAATGTAAACTGGTCTGTGGGAAATACAACTAATACATACATTAAATGCTTCAATCCAGAGGAGGAAACACCACACCAGGTGTTTTACTACCCTGGAGATAACAAAACTGTCCAACTTAGCGAAACATCTACTCTCCCATGTGATGGCTTTTGAGCGAGACAGGACACTGTAAGTGTCCTAAAAGAAATAACTTTTATAAAGTGGAAACTGCCATTAGAAATGAAGGCTGAAGGTAAGACACTGTTTTTTCACACAGGTTTCTATTCTAACTTGCACTACAGAACAGAACTTTCTACTTTATAAACGTTATTTCTTTAGGGACGTCTTGACTCTAACTTTTGTTATGGGAGAGTGGAGAGCCACAACATGGAAGCGCTGCGTGACGTCAGACTTAACAAGCGGATAGAAGAGTGGAACTGTTGGCGTTTTTTGTATCTTGGAATTTTTTTGTATCCTGAAGCAAAATATTTTTCAAGAGACCCTTCATATCTTTTCATAACGTGAAGCATTCATATCTGGAGGTACCACTGTATGGCAGCAGAGACAGAGAGAGAGAGTACCCTCTTTGAGGCTTTCGGTAGAGTGTTTGGACATAAGGCTGGAGATGGAGCCCACCACCGAGTTCCTCTTCCTGAACCTGCACACACAGAGGGATCCCTAGGTCATGTGGTGCACTATACATTCTGATACGCTTTCTAGTGCAGAAACAAAATGCTCTTGTATGTTTGCTGGCCATCGATCATCTCTAAACATCTCATTTCAGATACACACGACCTATCTCTGTGTAATAGAGTCCATTAAAGCCCAGCAATGTGTGAAATGTATTGTAATGTACAGCTGTGCCTTGGGCCTTGTGAAGGACTGGGTGTTCCCCTGCCTCTCGCCCAAAGTACCATGAAAGTTGAACACGCGGGAAAAAAGATGAACAAATGAATGAGCTGAGCCTTGGTAATGTTTGATGTAATGCAGTGTCGAGTTATCGAATGTATTTATGGAGCGCTTTTATGCAGATGTTTTGAAGCAGCTTCACAGAAAGAGGAGCTTAATGCAGATTAGTTCTAGTATGAACATGCTTCCTTGGGCAGAATGACTAAAGTAAAGCTATAAGTCAATAAGTGACCTCTGGCAGGTGTGCAGGGCATCTCTGCTGGCACTCATGCCACTTTGGATGTCTCTGTGCTGAAAGCTCATGGTGGCCTGGAGCACCAAGATACTGCTGTAGCCCAGCGCGTGGTACATGCTCTCCTTACACCTGCGCACACACACACATGCACACACTGGACATGTAGTACAAACTTGTATCTACAATTGATGAATAATCTAACAAACGTAAGTGCCTTTATTAATGTGTAGATAGACAGCTGTAAAGATCCACAAATAGATTATATAGATAAGGAAAACATGTATAAAGTTAATCAATTAATCACCAGATCTGGAAAATGATTAAATCACCAGAAGATATGAACCTAGACCAAAAACGAGGAGTGTTCCTATAAGGTGGTCCTTCATCCAGTGGTGTTCTGCAGAGCCGTGTGAGTGAGTTTTACCAGGGTTTGAGTAGCTCCAGAGCTTCAGAGAACTTATTATTGAGGACCAGGTTGAGAGCCATGGAACACTCATCGATAGACGAGTGCAGGTTCATCTGAGACGCCCTGAACACAGACACAGAACACTTCACTTCCTCACCACATCCCGAGCTCAACCAGCATGAACACCAGGATACTCACACTGGGATCTGATCATACGCATCTTCAAAACAGTCCTGAAACACACACATGACAGAACATCAGGACAAACAGATTCACATTTAAGAAGGTTCTGGAAATCCTGTAGCTTGTGCACTGAGGAACGCTGTTTAAAGCTTAAATAAGTACCTACCCTGTACTTTCAGATTCAACAATTTCTCTGAGAGACTAAACTACCAAATACTCTCACATGTGCGGGCCATGGATTGCAGACAAGATTTGTTCATTTGCTCAAACACGGAGAAGTGATTTTCCTACAAATTCATTCCAGCTCGTGATGCAGAGCTCAGGAGAAAAGCTACAACAACATTCTAATGAACAGCGATCAACCACCGGTGATTCTAACGGTTAATTTCAGAGGAGTCCAGCAGATAGAGGACTACAGAAGAGCATTAATGAACAAAGAAAAGCCCCTCCCATTTCATGCTGTCAGCAATGGCTCCCCATGGAAGAAAAATGTCACAAAATCTGAGAAAGAAACTCATTTCTTGACACAAAAAGGTGAAAATCAGTAAATCTTTACATTCAGTCAAAATACTGCAGCAAAAGTGATCCAAAGATTTAAGAAAGATGGAAGAGGAACCATCTCACAGAGACGGAAGCTAACATCTCGACAGGAGCGTCTTCTGATGAGAGGGTTGAAGAACATCTCCTGCAGGTTCACTGCAGTTATCTTGAAGCAGTAGAAGCTAAATTGGAGCGAGCGTTTCCTGTGAAACATACGTCGCACACTGCAGAGCAGTGGTCCCCAACCTTTTGTGCACCACAGACCGGTTGATTGTCTGACAATATTTTCAAGGCCCAATCTAAAGGGGTCTAGTAGATAAAAACTAAATAAAATGATAAGATCAGCATTAAAAACTGTGGTATTTTCTCTATAATAATAATAATAATGAACGTAAATACACTGTGTAATCATGTGCAACATTATTAGCGGCATCCTCCTAACGTTATACCAACAACAGAACATGACATGAGAACACAACAGAAAAACATCCTTTCTGCCCCAACGCACCCTGGTCTCTATGGTAACGTTTAAACATACCTTCAAAATAAGACAACACAAAAACAAAGTGCATGAAAAATACTCGCCCCTCGCAGCAGCACTGAAATAGTGGGAGCCCTGAGCTTGTTTTGCTGCAACGAGACAGTCCCGTCTTGTGGAAATGGGAGACAATGAAACCCGAAGTGTGCTACTTTGGTCCAGTCTGCTCTGTAATTTTGTTTTGGTTGCTGTCACTGCAGAAAACCCTGCTTCACACAGATAAGATGACGGAAATGGCAACAGGTTTGCAGGAATGGCAACGACCTCAGGGATTTCTGCCATGAGAACAATGGCAGAGTTGATGTCTCGAATAGATGTTTGTCTTTGATCTCCAGCCGTTGATCTTCTTCACGTACTGACATGTTGGATTCACCTGGTTTGTTGACGAATGGGTCGTGGATCCATTCCTTGGCAGTTTGTGGATCTTTTGTGGTTGGGAAGAAGCGCTCGAACTCTTCTGACAGCATGGACAGGTGTCAGCTGGGAGAATGAAAGCGCACGCTCAGTCTCTTCCAAAGTCCCCGCCAGTGTTTGAAACATGTCAAATGCGCCTCTGTTCACACGCCGTCCCCACAAATCCAGTTTGGCTTTAAATGCAGCTACTTTATCTGCCAACTTGAACACAGTTGTCATTTTTCCTTGAAGTGACAAGTTCAGTGTGATGGAAATACAGACATTCAGATAGAGAAACTTCATTACAATCTTTTCCATTTCATTCAAGAGTGTACAGGCCCAGGGTCAGGCTGACCTGAGTTGAAGAGACTCACTCGCCCCCACCGCTCCTGAAAGCTGAAGTCAGCATTTCTTGCAATAAGCACATAATGTTCCATGTCCCCCCTCTTGTAAAAGTGGAGCTTCGTTCACACCCACTGATCTGAACTGTACAAAAACCCTGAACAAACTGCCAATAAATTCGTGACTGGTTGATGCATGATCTCCGTGTCGTGTTTCTTTCCTCATCATCTTGTGAGATCTCAGAATACTTCGTCTCGAGACAGAAAGGAACAGAGTCCTTCCATCACACTTGGCGCCCAACCTGTGGGGCCGCTCAGGCTGAGCCGAGAATCAGGAGCAGAGGCGGATGATCCAGCGGCCGTAGATCCCGGCTAAGAATTTCCCGTCAAGAGATAGAAAGACCTTGGAGCCCGAGCGACTCTTCTCGGCTCAGTGACGCGGTTTCTCGAACAAGGCAAGTGGGATCATTCTGTTCTTTTAACTAAATTAGACCAAATTTAAATTCGACAAGCTAAATTCAACTAATTAAGAAACTCTAAAAACAATTGCAAGATGAGCTCTGGCCAGAGTATTTGAGTTGCAGAGATTTCTCTCTAAAAAAAAAAAAAGTCACCGCTGACACCACACTTCATTGATTTCAGAGAAAAATGCCTGGTGCCACCAGTGAAACATGGTGGTGGCAGTGTTCTGATGTGGGGCTGCAGGAGAGCTGCATTTCATCGATGGCATCATTAACTCAACAATTTTCTACTCGCTACTGGAGGTGAAGGTGTTTCATCACTCTGTGCACTTGGTCGTCACATACTTTTCCAAAAAAGTGAACAACATTCAGAAGAAATACTGTCTTTGACGAGCACGCTGTATTCTGGAGGACTTCTTTCACCCTGCCAATGGAGAAACAGGGGAACAGCTTCTTTCCCATCAATCACCCAATCATTCCTCCCCTGGTCCAATCCCTTTAAATATTATATTATTACGTAGTTAAGGTTGCACACAACTCATTTGCATTACAAAAATAACGTAGTATTGCACAAATCTGTTTTGTACATATTCTATTTTCATTCCTATTTCAGACCCTTTGCATACATTTTTGAATACATATACAGGTCCTTCTCAAAATAATTGCCTGTGACAAAGTTCTTAATTTTCTGTGTTGCACTAATAAACTTTCTTATATTTCAGAATCATTTACACACAACCGAACTAGTTCAAGCCTTTTATAGTTTTAATATTGATGATTTTGGTATACAGCTCATGAAAACCCAAAATCTAAAAAAATTTGCATTTTTCATCCGACCAATAAAAGAAAAGTGTTTTAATACAAATAAAGTCAACCTTAAAATATTTCTGTTCAGTTCTGAACTCAATACTTGGTCTGAAATCCTTTTGCAGAAATGACTGCTTCAATGCGGAGTGGCATGGAGGCAATCATCCTGTGGCACTACTGAGGTGTTATGGAGGCCCAGGAGGCTTGTGTCTCTCAACTTTCTCTTCACAATATCCCACAGATTCTCTATGGGGTTCAGCTCAGGAGAGTTGAGAACCAGTAATACCATGGTCAGGAAACCATTCACCAGTGGTTTTGGCACTGGGAGCAGGTGTCAGGTCGTGCTGAACAATGAAATCTTCATCTCCATAAAGCTTTTCAGCAGATGGAAGCATGAAGTGCTCCAAAATCTCCTGATTGCTAGCTACATTGACCCCGCCCTTGATAAAACACAGTGGACCAACACCAGCAGCTGACACGGCACCCCAGACCATCACTGACTGTGGTGTACTTGACACCGGACTTTAGGCATTTCCCTCTCCCCAGTCTTCCTCCAGACTCTGGCACCTTGATTTCTGAATGACGTGCAAAATTTGAAACAGTCCAGTGCTGCTTCTCTGTAGCTCAGGTCAGGCGCTTCTGCCGCTGTTTCTGGCTCAAAAGTGGCTTGACCTGGGGAATGCGCCACCTGTAGTCCATTTCCTCCACACGCCTATACACGGTGGCACTGGATGTTTCTCCTCCAGACTTCCGTAGGTCCCCCAATGTCTGAAATCGCTCCTTCTCCACAATCTTCCTCAGGGTCCGGTCACCTCTTGTCGTTCAGAAGCATTTTCTGCCACACCTTTTCCTTCCCACAGACTTCCCACTGAGGCGCCTGGATGCAGCACTCTGGGAACAGCCGATTCGTTCAGAAATTTTTTTTCTGTGTCTTACCCTCCTGCTTGAGTGTGTCGGTGATACTCTTCTGGACAGCGGTTTTGAGTAATGAACAAGGCTGGGAGTTTTTAAAAGCTTCAGGAATCTTTTGCAGGTGTTTAGAGTTCATTCGTTGATTCAGATGATTAGGTTAAGAGCTCGTTTAGAGAACCTTTTCATGATCTGCTAATTTTTTGAGAAGGACCTGTATGTATCATATACCCCTCACCTTTATCCTGCACTTTACTGCGTTTGCACATCTGATTAGACCCAAACTGCATTTCGTTGCCTTGTACTTGTACATGTGTAAGGACAGTAAAGTTGAATCTAATCTAATTATCTAATATATTTATCATCTTAGCATTTGTAGGTCTCTGTATAGAAAAGAAATTAACTTAAGATCACGTGCATAACATGTGTCCAAGAGTTCAGACAAAAAAACCTCCTGTGGGTAACAACTGTTCTCAGATCAGTTGTTGCTCATTCAGACAGAATGTGGTAGGTGGTGTTAAAAAATCGAAGGTTTCTGCTCGAGGATCAGAGGTTTACAGTCAGACTAATTGTTCCTTCTGTTAACTGTTTTAGTTCACACCATGTAATCATCTCAGGGTGTGCGCGCTGATTACTCTTTTTAAGGTGTGTATTGTCTGGGATATTGTATGAAATATTGTTGTCCTAAGATTTAGAGACATCAGTTTCTGCAAAGTGTCAAATTTAAGACCTAGATCTGTTTGTTTCTATATATGTTTATCTAAAAAATGCCATAAATGACCTATAATCATTAAAAAATGTAAATGATACCTGCATACCACCCGTCCACACCCACTCCATGCCCATCTAATTCAAGATTATTGGTCAAACGTGCCGCCCCCTTCAAAATTATTGGTCACCTGTGCCCACCCTCTTTGAGATTATTGGTTAATCACTCTTCCGCTTACACTACAACGTGTTTCTGATTACGCAGATCGACACGTGCACGCCCACTCCATCCATACCCTTGTGTAACTTGAAGCTCTCAAAATCACACGGCATAACGCGAGGAGTCAACTGTAACTTAAAACAAATCGTAGACCACGTGACGGAAAACACATTAGGGCTTGTGTCACTTCCTTATATCCCAAGAGCCCTGAAGAATGATTTAGGGGACGTGGATGGAGTGGGTCTGGACGGATCGCTCCGTGCCGGCCTCTGTTAATCAGACCCCTCTTAAAAATTAGGACCTGTGAAATTCACTTTTAAGACTCCACGGAAACCATGATAAGGTGTATTTTAACATTTATTTTTCCTCACCTGTTAAAGGGTTAAAAACAAACGGCACATTGGTAAAAGTGGAAATGCTCTAAGCTAAGAATAAAGCTTAAAGCTAATCTGCTCAGCTGAACAACCAAAATCTCCAGCTTTCAAACGTTCACAAGTCCGTTTCTGAGCTTTTCCTGAAATGTTTTTTTACTGTTGTAGAGTATTATTGAGTCAGGTCGATTAATAAATAAGTTTATGATCTACAAATGAATGTGAAGAGATCCAATAAATAAATCAGATTCACAAACATAAATTTACTTCTATAAAGAAAGAGCTCCAAACAGAAAAGGTGAGTGGGATTAATTTGACATACAAATGTTTTTTAAAACGGTAAACAGTAGTGTTTTACAGTTTTCGACAAGCTGCTGTTTGCAATGATTTAATGATTAATGGTTAAGCATTTTCAAGCACAATGTTAAAAGTTCAGCAATTTAAAGATTTCAAGCAGCCTCTGGAACCCTGGGATCTGGCAACCCTGGCCTGGGTTAGCTCCAACCCCAGTCCCTGAAATCAATAATCCCGATCAGCCGACGCTCTGGCACAGAGAGGGTTCAGGATTTGGTTTCGTCTGAGGCTTAACCAGGAGATCAATGCGGGTGTGTGCTGTAGAGCTGTAGACTGGATTACATTCATTAGGAACCGATCACCGGCTCAGACTCGCTCTGATATCTGCAGGAGATCCAGCAACACACACACCGCCGGCAGTGGAAAACACACACACGGGGTCAATGACCCACACCCAATCACGCGCTCCTCGCCGCAGGTTCTTATCAATAAATAAACGTCAGCATGCACATGCGAACACAGCTGGCTTGTTTCATCTCTACAAAGAAGATGAATATAGCTCTAAAGAGGAGTGAAAAGCCGTGGAGCTTGAATAAGAACAAAAGTTGCATCTAAAGGTAAAACGTGAGAGAGAGCCAACTCTTCTGGATTTCATACTTGTCATAAATGAATATGAAATGTTTGGATGCACTTTAGTTATTTCCATGGCTTTTTAGAGCAGTACATGGAATTTGACTTTCGTACATTAGACCATAGTTGTGTATGGAAACATCGGTTATCCGTTTGTCATTGATGAGGTTTGTTTTTGCCACCTACCGGATCACACGTTCCTGTAGCAAAGCATCCATCTAAACGTATTTCAGGTTGAATTTCTCAATCGTCTTTATTTAGTTTGCTTTACGTTTACTGCCAAATTCACCAGCGGCTCAGGTCTCATTTTAACCCTTGAGATTCAGGAGGAGAGAAATGTCCACCTCAGGAGAGCCCAGAGAGTTTAAAATCACTGTGCGTCTTTATTGTGAGCATAGATGAACAACACACCTCTCTTTCTAGCCAAGGACCCTTCCCGGCGTAAATGAAATCTCTGAGGCACAGGTGATGAAGCGGAAACCACAGAAGGGGGCAGACACGGTGTTCTTAAGCGGAAGAGTATATACGTCTGGTTTGAGCAACGAGGAAGAACATTCCACGGATGTGGAAGATGTGACAGATTGAGAAGATGCTCCTCTTCTTTACAATTTGACGTGGAACACTGTGTAGTCTGTGATGGACCGGTGACCTGTACAGGGTGTACTCCTGCTTCTCGCCCCAGGTGCACCGGCAGAGCCCTGTGACTCCAAAAAGGGAATAGGCGGACTGGAATTAATGAAATTGTGTAGTGCTGTGCTACCCAGTATTGTTTTTGGCAGCCATCTGAGTTTTAGTCTCAAGGTCTTTGCACACTGAAGTCTGATTCTTCTGTTGCATATTTACAAACAAATATTTTGAAAATGTTTTAGGTCCACAAGCCTTCAGCACTGGATATTTTATCTCGTTGTGTAAAAATAGCAAAAACACACAAACATTGCAAATCTGTGACACCAAAAATTTCAAAAACATAAATATATATTTACTGGTTTCAGATTTCTTATTGATATGCATTTGCACTTTTTCACACAGAGCACGCTTTTTTATTTTAAACATTAATAATAAAGACCTTAGTTCCTAAACTTCATCATGTGTCTACTTGTGTTATCTTTTTACCAAAGGTATTCGTAATTGCCATTCGGAAGCTATAATCAGAGAGTTTCATTAAATTAGTATCTCTTTAGAAACACTATGAAGTGTGGAGTCCGTGAATGTTTTTTAGGCTATGTGTGTTTTAATTTCAGTTCATTTTTATGTTAAATAGTGAGTGTTTCCTTCAGTTACTTTAATAATGAAGCAAAGTACAAATCTGCATTCTTGACTAACGTAACCTTGGCAGTCCCGAACCAGATGCTCCATTAGCGTTTCCCTGGGGTTTCGACTGGAGGTGACCTCATGAAGCAGCTGATTGCAATCGAAATGCTTCTGTCAGATGAGCGAACAGCTACTGCATTCTCCTGATATCGTACTCATAAGCCTTCATGAGAGATAACCAGAGCCATAATCATCACAACAAGAACAGTGTTGCGAACGTAGATGCTATAAGAGCCTGAATGCCCTCGCCCTGGAAACCGTTTCTTCATAAAAGCCTTGTAAAGTTTTATATCTCACGAGATAATAGAGCTGCGTATCGCACAAAATCTGACAACGAACCCAATCATGATACAAGGGTGCAATACAATACTTTATGATACAGAAGCAATAGAGTACAATATTTCCTTTGATAAGTGTAGAATTCTATAAAACCTTTGGGACAGAAATGCCTTGAAACAAAACCTCAGAGAACAAGGAGATCTACATCTGCATTAACATTGACTGTCATGAACACTCGTAAAACGTTTTAAGCATAAATGTAAGCTGTTATAAACATATTTCACAGATTACGAGAAGAGCAGAAGAGTTTTGTTCTAAAATGTGATAACACCAATTCTCATAAAAATCACGAGTTACGAATATTTCGTTTAGATTTCATTCATCCATTATTCTGTCATTTATTTTCAGTGTAAATATATTAGTTCTGTTTGAATCAAAAAATTATTTTGTGCTAATTCCAAGAGCAAAATGCCATATGCTTTTAATGATTATTTTTTGTTAGGGTTTTCATGTGATTTTTTACTTATAGTTTTTTTTTCATTAGAGCGGCACGGTGGCGCAGTGGGTAGCACGGTGGCCTTTCATTTAGAAGGGTTGAGGCTCGCTGGTAACCTTCCTCAAAGGAGTTTACATGTTCTCCCTGTGCTTGTGTGCAGTTTCACCCTATGTGCGCTGGAGATAGGCACCAGCAAACCTACAAGTTTAGAGCTTGCCATAAGAATAAATCCCTTTTCCTAGCTATTTACAACCCCCCCCCCCCCCCCTTAATTTTTACAATTGAGTTTTTCCTCACAGACTTGTCTACTGACAGAGAAAACAAAGCTGCGGATCTGTCACAGCAAAAAAAAAAAAAAAACAATGTTTGAGGGGGGTTCAGTTTGGGAGGTTTAAAACAACTTTTATAAGAGCCAACAACAAGGTGACCTGGGTTACAGATACACGTCACATGAGCAAGCATTGAGCCTCTGCCAGTAGTGATGGGTGATACCTTGCTAACCATTGTCAGTCAAACAAGCCAGTTACACAGGAAAGGAGTAATCGGATTCTTAAAATTGCCATGAGGATTAAAAGCAAATGCTTTTGGAATGATTGTTCAGTGTAAAAGCTTTTTCTTTTTTTAACGGGAAGTGATCAAGCGTTTGGAAAAGCACATCTGTTGTCATCTCCATCTGAGAAGCTGAGCAGTAAAGTTACAGGTATGCTTGGGTCCTCCTAAAGCTTGTATCGATGCTGTGTTGGTTGTTTTTCCTCTGCGTTGCTGTACCTTCCTCTTGAGGCATATCAACCCTGGCCACGTATCCCCCGCTATCAATGGCTTTTAATTAGTAAAGATTATGATACTGCTAGTAGGGGTGTAACGGTACGCTAAAATCGTTTTCGGTTCGGTACAGTGTCTTGGAGAGCTTGGTTCGGTTAATTTTCGGTACAAAACAATAAGAACTTACATAATCTTTATTTTGAAAAGCTGCCAATACACAATAGAATTCTTGCATAAAATAAATAAAAGTGACACATTTGGGTGATATTTTAAATAAATTGCACTCTTTATAAAGAAAAACACATTTTTTAAATAAAAAATGAAATACTGCAACTAGTTAGGACCTGAAAACTTTTAACACTAGCAACAGCTTCAGCTTATAACTCAACAAAACTAACTATTCAAGTTTTAAGTTTTAGGATTAAAAAGATGAACCTATCCACATTTTCTGAAGAGAGCACAGATCTAGTTGCAGTGACAATATCTCCAGCAGTAGAAAATGTTAGATGTGTTGCCTGCCAGATCTCCGTGGAACAATGTCGGCATACAACTTTAAATTTATCCACTCGTCTATCCCCGTTATGTATTTTAACAGAGAAGCCAACGTGTTCCCAAACAGGAGACCGTAGGGAGGGTCTTCAAGCTCTGGCTTCTCTTTCTCTGTGTCCATTTCTCAGTTATTCGTGGAGCTCTACTGTGCGTCACTTAATAGCGTCCGTGCGGAAACTCGCCTAGGAACATTGTTCCGCTGCGCTTAATATCGCGCTTATAATAAATTTATATTTTTTCATTAAAAAAACATACCAAAATGGTACGCAAGTGTACTGAACAGAACAGGCCGCACCGAAACGGTTCAATACATCCCCATGAACCGTTACACCCCTAACCGCTAGCATAAAAACAGTACACAGACAATAAAAAAATACTGAACCATTGTTTACTTTCCACCAACAACAATTTCCATACTGTCATGTCAACTTTCATTAGTGAAACGAATCTCACTGTGATGGAGGCAGAGAGTTCTTCTATGTTTGGGAAAGGCTGAGGCTTAAATCTTTTTAAACACAAAGTCTTGGAGGGGAGTTTGTTAAAGCAGAAAACCATGTTCACATAAGTATGTGCTGGAGAAAGGCTTCAGATTTTAGTCTCAGGATGATCTGTGTGCAGTTTTATTCCACCATTGTGGTTAAATTTAGCTACTGTTAATAGTCACAAACAAATAGAAAGGGTAGTGAATTTGAACAGTGCACTAGAGTTAAACCATTAACATTGGTTTCTGGCAAAGTAAATGAGGCTCAAAGTGGGTGTTGCCAGCCATCACCTTTGTAAAAGTGTGCCACTTCCTGGTAATCGAAAATGGGAATAGATTCACAGAGATGTAGCGTGGGCGTAGAAACCACACACATGAAAAAGAAACAACCAACAGAAAAATCTAGTTCATCAGATGAAATAAGCTGGAATGAATGAAACCAGACGATGACGCATGATGAGACGGGCTGAAAGAACTGTTACTCATCTGCCCCTCAAAAAACCACGCCCATAAATATGTATAACTTTAAGTATAACATAATTTAAGGCTTACTCAATCATAAACTAGGGGGGTCAAATTCCTGGAGGGCCGGAGCCCTGCACAGTTTACTTCCAACCCTGATGCTTACTAACAGCCTGAAGGACCTAACAAGCTGCATCAGGTGTGTTTAGCTGAGGTTGGAGCTAAACTATTAATAAAAAAATAATAATTTACCCCCCTAGTGTTCATAAAGGTCAAATTGAGATCTAAATAAAATAAAAAAAACCTAGTGTAGCCAGGTGTAGAAATGAGTTTTTCAGCTCCAACGTTGGGCAGTTAGTTATACATTGGATTGAATGGAAACCGGCTCACTTCTGGAGGCAATCTCTAGCGGCCGATAGAGGAACTGCAGTATATAGAGGTTGGAGAGTTCCCCTCGGGGTTAAAGTCAGTTCTGTAACAATTTACAGCGTTACCTTCACAACATTTCAAGATGTGCTTAGCGTTACGTGCATTTCTAATTAATCGTACTTCAGCATGTTTGTTGAGCTTTAAAACGATCTTATTCGCAGGCTCTTTCTGACACTTTTATAGTAAGAATTTCATCTGAAACGATGTCAAGCTGCCTCGTGTCTAAAAGCCAACCTCGTCTGTTTTCTGAACCTGAAGCCTCTGAAGGATGCGGTGCACACAGAAGACTCATTCTCACTCTCCCCGTCTGATTAATATTAATAAATAAAGCTTATGAAAACTTAAATGCAGCTGTAAGGTAGGTTTGATGACGTCACAGGCGACGTTGCACAGTCACTGCGTTAATGATGTTATAAGAAACACGGAAAAAGTACAAGAGAAACGATACGGGAGATAACGTTAATTACTATCATTTACATCGCGGCGACCACTAAACTACATGAACGGAAACACGAATAACGTTAAACACAATCAACTTCCGCGTCAGAGAAAAGGGACTTGGTCTGAACGGTCGTGTGCCCTCAGCAGAGCCGGGCACGGGTTTGACTTTGTACCTTAGACTATAAAAAAAAAGAAAGAAAAACGGGGTGATTTTATTAGTAGAAATGTGACACTCACCTCCTCCGGTTCCGCGCTGTCCTCTCCGGTACTGACCCCTGCCATGACGCGTTAGCTCCCTGAGACCAGCTCGCAGTGGAAAAGCTGCTTTCGTTAGCAACGACACATCTGGATCTAGTGTCCTCTGTAGAAAACAGCTGTTCCTCGACCCGGAGTTTAGGTTCTGTTGCGGTACCGACGCTGAATGTCACTCTCCGGGCTCGGAGGCGCGGCGGTAATCTCAACTGGACACTCCCACCGAGCCACGCAACACGGTTTCTTTAACGGTCGACATTTAAATGCGAATTTTAGTTCAAATGAGGCAATATTTAGTTATCTTGTGAAATAAATTCTCGTGGTATTGAACTACACAACCTACTCTTTTACTGACGAGGAGGAAAACCTCCACTCATTAATATTAATCGAGTCCGCGGTAACCTTCGCTGGTAATTAATATTCATGAGCCTTTTGCTCACATATACTGGGCTGAGCTCGTTTGTCAAGACTTTCCCGCCCACTTATCAAGACCAATAAGAACGGCGTGCGTCATATATTTCATTATTTATTCATAATTTTTGCATACATAGTTGAATCCATAGCTTTTTTATTAGTTCGCAAACCACATGGTTACACAACGCGAAATATAAACGAATATTAAAAAAAGTTAATAAAAAAAACAATAGTAAATTTTATATTTTGTATTTCTTCTGTTAATCACTGTAAGTTGTATCATTTTTAAAAACTTTGTCTTTATATTTCCATATGCGTTCCTTTCTGCCTTATTACTTCCATTTAATACAAATATTATCTGCAATATCATTTCACTTTGATAATGAAATTTAGCTCATTGATTCATTTGCCTGCTTATTTACACTAGGTCCTTTAGGCTTTTCGCCTATTTCACATGCCACCATTATAAGAATGAAAGAGAGGCTTGGGTGGAAAGAAACCCAGAGATGGTATACTTTTTTTTAAGTAAAAAAAAGGATGTCTTACTGCTGACACTATTGGAATGTGTTGCAGTGTCTGACCATTAATGTAAAACATATAACATTACTTTCTATGCTGGTCATTTAGCTTTCAATAAAATTTTCAGGATAAATGATTAAATATCATGGCAGTAGTTCCAGAGTTGCTATTGTAGGATTACACAATTAACATCAGTTGTAAGCTATGCTTTTCCTACATAACTATTTAACAACGGCCAAAAGTTATGTGTTTAACTTTGTATTTGGTACTTAAGATTCATCAGTTAATGACTGTGATTTACAGAGAATTGCTTATTAAGATAGACAAACTGTTTTTAAGTCTTCTTCTTTTCCTTTCGGCTGTTCCCAGTTTAGGGGTCGCCACAGCGAATCATCCTTTTCCACCTAACTCTGTCCTCAGTATCCTCTACTCTTGCACCAACTACCTTCATGTCCTCTTTCAGCACATCCATATATCTCGTCTTTGGCCTTCCTCTTGACCTCTTGCCTGGCATTTCCATCTCCAACATCCTTCTACCAATATTACCACTATCCCTCCTCTGCACATGTCCAAACCATCTCAACCTGGCCTCTCTGACTTTGTCTCCAAAACAACCAACCTGAGCTGTCCCTCTGATGTGCTCGTTCCTAATCTTGTCCATCCTCGTCACTCCTAAACTGAACCTCAACATCCTCATCTCTGCTACTTCCATCTCTGCCTCTTGTCTCTTCCTCACTGCCACAGTCTCCAACCCATACATCATAGCTGGTCTCACTACTGTTCTGTACACCTTTCCTTTGATTCTTGCTGACACTCTTCTGTCACACAACACCCCTGACACTTTTCTCCACCCACTCCAACCTGCCTGCACTCGTCTCTTCACCTCTTTTCCACACTCCCCGTCACACTGGACTGTTGACCCCAAATACCTAAACTCCTGCACCTTCTTGACCTCAGCCCCCTGTAACCTCACTGTTCTACTTCCCTCTCTCTCATTCAAACTCATGTATTCTGTCTTACTGCGAATGACTTTCATTCCTCTTCTTTCTAGAGCTGACCTCCAACTTTCCAGGTTTTCCTCCACCTGCTCTCTGCTCTCACTACAAATCACAATGTCATCTGCAAACATCATTGTCCACGGAGATTCCTGTCTGACCTCATCTGTCAACCTGTCCATCACCATAGCAAATAAGAAGGGACTCAAAGCTGATCCTTGATGTAGCCCCACCTCCACTTTGAACTCCTTTGTCTGACCTACAGCACATCTCACTGCTGTCTTACTTCTCTCATACATATCCTGAACTATTCTGACGTACTTCTCTGCCACTCCTGACCTCCTCATACAGGACCATAGCTCCTCTCTCGGCACCCTGTCATACGCTTTTTCTAAATCCACAAAGACGCAGTGCAGCTCCTTCTGACCATCTCTGTACTTCTCCATTAACAATCTCAGAGCAAAAATTGCATCAGTACAAACTGTTTTTAAGTAATACCAGCCAATGTATGTTGTCCTTGTTGGGGTCTGGTGGAATTAGGTAGGTGCTACTTGATTTACAGTCTTTTGTTATCTGATCATGCTTTGAACTGACCACTCCTTTTGTGGGCAGCCCCCAAAGGTTTCCAGTGTATAAGATACAAAGAAAGAATGTTTTAGTTGTGCTGTGTTGAAAGATTTTGGATGACTGCAGCTCTGAAAATTAAACCTGTTCTGTTACCCCAAAATCTCCTGGTCTTCGATTCTGAGTTTCCTACACTATCAATGCCATGCTTGTGAGCCTCTACTTTGGGTTTCTTCCCCCCGAAGCCTCTCTTTCATTCCTAAAATGGCAGCCAGGTAAAATAGAAGAATACTGTTGCTCAAATACAGGGTTAGGTTAAGACTGCCAGGAGGCATTATTCGACTGGAGGGGTGGTAGATGTCGAACTATTATAATATTTTTCATGTATGGGTTAGGGATTAAGTTGAACTTGCGAGAGGCAAAAACCATGAAGTAGTTTATTTTAAAATTATTATACAATAGAACACTGTACTATAGAATGACACCAAAGATCAAAACTTATTTTCAGGTATTTGTTTAAGAAACACAAATATACACATTTTCTTACAAATAACGAAAAAAATATTTATAAAAAATAGTGTAAAACAATAATTTTAATAATGAATACGAGTTCAGACACATGGTGACTATTATTTCACAGTCCCTCTGACTCAGTCCTGACGGCGCTCTACTGAAGGATGTGGTGCAGGGGTCTTTTTCAAGAGAAGAATGTAATTACGGAACAAACTAAAAACTCACTACTTGTTTCTTTTTTGCAAATAAATAAATTCAACTGGAAAACTAATTTTTGGGATTTTTTTAGTCAAATGAATATTAAATGTAATAATAAATTAAATAAATATAGACATGAATGACGAGCTTTTCCAGAACATAGAAATATCAGACTAAAAGAACAACAATCTTAAATAAAAAAAAAAATAAATACATTTCTGCGGCTGCTAGTAACTCTCGTTCTTGTGCTCGGTTTCACTGCATATGGATAGTGAGCTTTTTAAGGTGATGTGTGGCACTTCTAGACCACAGTCCCTTAGCCAATCAGGAATCAGAACACATTCACTTTTCGTATTTTGTAAAAAAAAAAA
>SRMA01027026.1:156780-304411 GCA_007224835.1 Danionella cerebrum
ATATATATATCTCACTATATATATATATATATATATATATATATATATATATATATATATATATATATATATATATAGCTAAATAGGGAGGGTTCACTGTATTTAAATAAACTTGCTCAAAAGAATTTAGCATTTTCATTTCTACTTTTGCTCAATATCACAACAGAAATGAAAGCAATTATTCAGATCAATAACTCAATAAATCAAAGCAGCTGAAGATGTTCTCAGGTCAGTTTAATGCGATCAGTATCATTGAATTTACAGTGAACACACAGTGCTTTAGAATACAAATCCGTGGCCAGTTCCGTCGTATTTTCCAAACTGTAATTCTCCTAACCAGCATTGTAAGTCCATTTCAAAGTGTTTAAACCAGATCTTTCCATTGTTTTTCTTTCTTTGAGAGGATCTTTTATCAGGAGCCATTGATGCTGGCAGAATTATTGTAGTTCAACATCTTCTTCCTGGTGTTCTTCAGAGGATTCTATTAGCACCAACAGTGAGTGAATGCTTCGTACTTACTGCACGTAAAGAGACCTTAAAACCTCCGGAATCTTGATTCATCCGCAAACATGAGAGAAATCCTCTCCTGCTCACAGAGTGCCTCTAAGACGTGAGGAAGAACCGTTTGAGATCACCACTGCTATCTGGACAGATGCACACCGACTCTACAAGCTTCAGTAACAGGAACAGCGGTAGGGATACTCGTCACATCAAACTCAATGAACATCTGAATGGAACGGTTCAGTCTTGACAAAAAAATATTTAATATTCATCATGTTCATCTCAATACAAAATCAGAAACTTCAAAGGACACTGGAAACTGATGTTGAAGGACAAAGGAAACTTAGAGTCTGCCCTTGTTGCTGTCGCATTGCATGGGGGAGGTTCCATGGTGCTTTGCTCTTGCTCAGGTTACTTTTCGTGATTTGTCGCTCACACCAAACCCAAATGTTTTCTAAACACAAGCACCTTGAGATTAATGCAGCAGGGACGTCTGAATAATAAGTAGTTTTGGGTCGACTGATCCTTTATTTCACACGCAAAACATGGACTAATGAAAGTTTCACTGAAAAAAAATTATAAACTTTTTGTTTAAAATGTAGGCACTTGAGCTCTACAGAAGGAACACAACAAGGAAGCCAAGACTTCTCAAACAGAGAAAGAGGGGCTCTTCCGGACCACGAGAGGACTAGCTGTATGATGAGGGTGAGCACCCACTTTCAGGAACACTGATGCTTGCAGAACATTGTGCATGAATAAATAACTGATCACCACCGCTTTCATAAAAACACTCTTTCGTAAGATGATAAAAAGCCTAATGTTGAGATATTAACAATAATAAATGAACAGTACAACCACCAGCAGCAAGAGGAGCTTCCAGAAGATTCTTCACGTCAGCTCGGGTCTGTGATGGAGACAGAGCAGAAATGAACAAAAACTGTCCAAACACTGGATCACTCGGCAACACTTGTGTTGTTAGCACAACAGCCTCGGATCTCAACACGTTCCAATAAGAAGTTCAAAAATGAGCACCTAATTGTTATTAGCGTGCACTAGCATCACATTCGCATTTTCATTCATTCATTTGCCAGCCCACTTATTCCAGCACACATTGGGCAAGCAGCGGGGGTACATTTAGATTATTCAATTAACCTGCCGCATGTTTTTGGGATTCTGGGGAGTAAAACCGGGGTAAACCCGGGGCAAAACTACAAAAGCACCGGGAGAACATGCAAACTCCTTTCAGGAAGGTCACCGGCGAGCCTCAACCCAACAACCTTCTGACTGGAAGGCCATGCCACTGCATCACCGAGCCACCCGGACATTAGCATTTTGTATTTGTGAAATGGTACAAATGAGCATTTTGTTTTAGATAAATGGTACAAATTAGTATTGTGCAAACTTTGCTTAGAATAAATTTTATCGATTATCATTTTGTTTATAGGATTTCGGTACAAATTAGCATTTTTTTTGCATTAATTGGTATTCATTTGCATGTTGCTCACATGAATCAGTATCAAATAGCATTCTGTTAAGGTAAAGTGGCAAAAATGTGCATTTTGTGAATTAATTATTAATTAGTATCAATTAGCATTTTGTAAACATGATTTGCTACAAATTAGCATTTTGTAAACATAAGATGGTTTCAATTTAAATGTGTTTTCATGCCAAAATGCTACAATAAACAAGAGATTAATTGTTGTCATTTGGGACATAATATGATCTTTTTCATAAGTGTATATGATTTATTAGTGTATTGACAAAATTACTGTAACAAACAAAGGTTATATTAAATATTGACACTTTGTTAAAAATTGTCCCTTTAGGGGTTCACACATTTTCAACCAATATCGAAAATAATTGATTAATTTAGTTTTATGTGGATCTGATACTGGTCTAACCAAATTAAATTATCTAAAATAATTAAATTAATTATAATTAATTATCAACTGAATCGATATCTTATCTCAGGGACGGGGAAATGGGGAACAAATTTGTGGAGAAAAAAAAAGTCTTTAACTAGTCGTGCAGCACAAAATACCATTGTACACATTTTGCAGCCGTACATCATTAGTTGAGAAAGAACGGATGATGTCTTACCTGTGAGGAGGCTGTTCTGTGGTGTTCAGAGCTGCAGTCTCAGCGCGGACCCCTGTCGAGTTCAGAACTGAACATCGAGGTAGAAATATAGACATTACACCTTTCTACAATCAACCTCTTCTAAAGGCAGCGTGAGAGAGTGTCGTCCTCACCAGTGTGTGTGTGTGTCTGCTCCTGCAGGGTGTGTATGTAGTCGCTGCTGAGCACCTCGTCTCCGTCCCCGACCAGATAGATGTTCTTAAAACGATGGTAGAGCATGGAGGCTTTGAACATGATGGCCTCGCTGCCACGAAACCAGCGCATCTGCAACACAACAGTATCAGATGAAACCCGACTCGAGACCAAGTAATCCTTTAATGAAGGGTGTGTACTTTTCGGAGGGTGTCGATGAGTTCACTGTGATTCTGGATGTTTCTGGACGAGACTGGCACGGTGCTCAATTCATCCAGAGCCAACAAACACTTACTGACGTCCTGATGTCGAGACAGAGAGAGAGAGAGAGAAAGAGTCCTGGTTTTAAAACTACTTAAATGTATAAAGAACCATTCCTTTTATTCCGTTACTAAATTTACTGGAGCAGGAATGACGTGTACAAACGACAAAGGCGTCAGAGTGGTATATGTTAATACTCCTCATCCATCCACAATTAAATGCATTCAGATGCCGCAATTTATTTATTTATTTTTATTTTTTTACGACATGCCAAAATTACATATAGAATTTTTACGACTTTTATAAAATAGATGGATAATTTTAAAATCTAAGAAATAGAAAGCACATATTGCGTAAAAATGTAATAAGTAGAAGTAAAAAGTACTTTGTTACGCGACACCTCTGATTAAAAAAAGATATAAAAGAAATTTCAAGTAGAGTTTTCATGTCAGTTTACATTTATGCATTTTCCAGAACCGGAGAAAACCACAGGCAGGTTTAAGGTTATTATTCTGGAATAATGATTTTTTTTGTTATCATGTGCTGTGAGTTCTAGATGACTCGCTTGTGGTTTGGTGTTCTGACGGGAGTTCCTACTGGATTCTCGAGGGTCATTGAGATCCTGATGTCTCCATGAAGCCGATAAAGCAGAGAGTCTGTGACGGAGAGCGAGTGAGCTGAAACACACAGAGGCGGGGGTCAGAAGCTCATCTTGTGTTTGGGTTCTTCGTCTGGAGTGTGTATGTGCCTCACCTCGGAGCTCTTCCTCTGGGCTGCTGCTGAACTGGGGTCTACACACACAAACAAACACTCTACGTTATGACCACTGCAAACAAAATTACATTTTTTCAGTTTTTGATGTTCGCATATGGTTCCACTCACTCAGAGCTCTTCTTCCTCCTCTCAGTCTCCTCTCGGTCATCTTCAGCACTTTTCTTCATCTTCTCACAGTCTTCTCTCTCTTTCTCAGCTCTCATCTTCTTCCTCTCCGACTCCACTCTTTCATGCTCAGCCCTCCTTTTCCTCCTCTCCTCTATTTCTTTGTGAGCGGTCTTCTCCCCTCTCTCTTTCAGAGACTGTATTGTTCTCCCCTCTGTCTCGTCTCTGTTTCCCTCAGTGCTTCTTTTCCTCCTCTCAGAGTCTTCACGTTCTTTCTCAGACCTCGTTTTTCTCCGGTCAGACTCATCCCTGTCGCTCTCGTGACTCCTCTTCCTCCTCTCAGAATCATCCCTCTCCTTTTCAGACCTCATTCTCCGCTTGAAGATTTCATCTCTGTCTTTCTCAGACCTACTCGATCTTCTATCAGTCTCCCTTCTCTCTTTTTCAGATCTCCTGCTCTCCTTCTCCATGTTCTCACTCTCTTTCTCAGATCTTCTCCGTTTCCTCTCGCTTTCCTCACAATCTTTCTCACACCTCCTCTTTCGCAAGTCCATTTCTTCTCTTTCTTTCTCAGCCCTTCTTTCAGTCTCCTGTATTTCCCTTTCTGGCCTCCTTTTCTCAGTCCCCTCAGACCTCATCATCCTCTTATCTATTTCAGACATCTTTTCCGCATCTTCTCTCTCTTTCTCAGAGCTCCTCTTCCTCCTCGCTCTCTCCTCTGTGGTGTATTCGTTGCTGGACTGAGCTCGTCCACGGGTGGATGTGACCAATCCCTGGAGAGACTTCAGGACACTCTGCCTCTTCTCTGCCAGGGTCTTGATTCTCTGTCAGTGAGATCCCATCAACATAAAGCACACATCACACACCAACCAAAATCAAATACAGTTCTGACTTCTGAAAAAAACAAACATTGCTTAATTAAACATACCTCTTCCTCTCTGCTCTTCTCCTCTTTTTTCTCTTGCTGGTAACTACTACCCATAGAGTTATCACTTCTCCTCTGCCTGGGTTTCTTATTCATCTCGTCATCTTCTGCATCAGGTTTCTCCACTTCTGTGTTTTCTTCATCTTGCTGCTTCGTTGACTCAATCTCGTTCTGCTCAGTCATTTCTATTGCATTTTTCTCTCTCAACTCCACCTCAGTCAGATCCACCTCTTTCTTTGAAGTCAACTCCGTCTCATTCTTCTTAATCAACACAGTTTCAGTCTTCTCAATCAGCTCCATCTCAATTGTCGTCAACTCTGCTCTGGGTTTATTCGTCAAGTCACTCTCTGGATTATCAAGAATCTTTGTCATCTCTGTCTCATTACGGTCATTGGTCAACTCTGAATTGTTCTTCTGAGTCAACTCTGTTTTGCATTTTTCTGACAACTCCATCTCGTTTTTCCTCAATCGTTCTATATTGCTATACTTCACCAACTCGGCCTCAATAATCTTTTTCGTCAAGTCAGTGCTGGGCTCCTCAGCTAATTCAATGTAAGACTCCTTGACTAATTCTGTGTGAGGCTCCTTGGCCAACTCAGCTTCAGGCTCCTTCTCCAACTGAACGTCAAGTTCCTTGTCCAATTCAGCATTCGGTAACTCAAAGTCTGCCTCCTTTGCCAACTCGCAATCAGCCAGGGGCTCGTTCACCAAATCAGGTTCAGTATCCTTTGCCAACTCGACATCTAGCTCCTTTGCCAACTCGCAATTGGCCAGGGGCTCATTCATCAAATCAGGTTCAGGCTCCTTCTCCAACTGAACATCAAGTTCCTTGTCCAATTCAGCATTCGGCAACTCAAAGTCTGCCTCCATCGCCAACTCACAATCAGCCAGGGGCTCGTTCACCAAATCAGGTTCAGGATCCTTCTCCAACTGAACATCAAGTTCCTTGTCCAATTCAGCATTCGGCAACTCAAAGTCTGGCTCCTTCGCCAACTCACAATCGGCCAGGGGCTCGTTTACCAAATCAGGTTCAGTATCCTTTGCCAACTCTACATCTAGCTCCTTCGCCAACTCGCAATTGGCCAGGGACTCATCCATCAAATCAGGTTCAGGCTCCTTCTCCAACTGAACATCAAGTTCCTTGTCCAATTCAGCGTTCGGCAACTCAAAGTCTGGCTCCTTCGCCAAATCACAATCGGCCAGGGGCTCGTTCACCAAATCAGGTTCAGGCTCCTTCTCCAACTCGGAGCTGAGCTTTTTCGCCAACTGAATGTCAAGTTCCTTGTCCAATTCAGCATTGGGCTCCTCGGACGGCAACTCGGAGTATGGCTCCATCGCCAACTTGCAATCGGTCAGAGGCTCCTTAACCAACTCGGCGCTGGGCTCCATCACAACCCTAGCACTGGGCTCATTTGCACACTCAGTGTTGGGATCCTTTGTCAACTCAGAGTTGGGCTTGTATGCCAAATCAGTCTCGTTCTTCCTCTTCGACTTAGCCTCGTTCTTCCGTGACTTAGTCTCCACTCTAGTCACATTCTTTTTCTCTATCTTCTTGAAATCATTCTTTTCCGCAACCATTTCAGCATAATTTTCCACAGCTTCATTCTTTGCCTCTTCTTTGTTCTTAATGTCTGTAGTTTTCAGTACATCTTTCTTCATTTCCAGCTCTTCCTCTTGGGTCTCTTTCTTTTCATCTGCATTGTTCTGTTCAATTTCATTAACAAGTTGTTTTCTCTTAACCTCTGTAAATACAGCAGTTGAGTCAAGTTAGGAAACTATTCTAATAGCAAGTTGTCAATCTCAAAGCTTTCATTTTGGTTATATCTCTCTATAAGTTATTAACATTTGTTAAAACGAAGAGTGCATTCAGAATGCATTCCTCACTGCATTTTCCACATTTCTTAAGTTACAGTCTTAGTTAAAATGAATAAAGTTAATTGTCCCTTCGATTCAACAGATAATAAAACAGATCATTTGAAAAGCAATAGATTACTTTTTTGAGCCAGTTCTTCTTTGCAGTGCTTCTCAGGCAGTAGTGCTGCAGAACCCTTTTCAGATCCCAGAGCAACCTCACTTTGTCAAAAAGCAGATTTTAAAAGAAAATACTTTTAACCCTGAAACAATCACTGTAGTTTTTATTATTTCATCTGCTGTACAGGTGCAGGTCACATAAATACAGTTTCAAGTCCAGAATGATCTCCCAAGAAATGCCCATGTTGAAGAGGAGATGCCACACTCTTATCAGCTAACTTAACTCTTATCTCCTGCAAAAGCCTTTAAATGGTCTCCAGGTCTAGTTCTGTAGGCTGCACAACTATGGAGAAGACTGCTGACTCGACAGTTGCCTGAAATCTGAAGCATTTTGCACAAAGAGGGCAAAACACAAAAGGTCATTGCAAAAGAAGCTGCTGCTCACAGGGCTCTGTATAAAAGCAATAGAGAGGTGAAGGGAATAAAAAGATGTGGAGAGCAATATTGGAGAGTATTGTGAAACAAAAACCATTCAAAAATCTGGTGGAGATTCACAAAAAGTGGACTGAAAGTGACATAATGAGAAGGTGTGGAGTGAATTTTTGATCTGAATTTAAGTACATCCACGGGCACTCGCACAGCTGAGACCAAACACACCATGAACACACTCTGAGCAGTGGGTGACTGCGAAGCTGCAGCTGGAGTCAGTGCTTCATGCACACACAGACGTATGCAAGACATGGGTTTAGCGGTCACCTTCATTGTGTCAAGCTTAACTTGTGTCTCTGGAAGTTTTCTATAGCATTTTCTTCTGAAATCAAGGTCCCGGAGTCTTGAGGCGGTGGAGAGGCACAGAATTCACGTTGTTTGAGGTTCAGCTTAAAGTTTCCACAGTCAGTGATTGTTTAGGGTGCCATGTTGTCTTCTGGTGTTGGTCCACTGCGAGTTCTGAGGTCCAAGGTCAATGCAGGCATCTCCTAGGATGTTTTACAGTACTTCACACTTCTTACTGCTGACCTTCAATTTGATTTGATTTCTCTTTCTGCCCAAGGCAAGTTGTCTGGGTACTGTACCCTGGCAGCAAGCCAGTTCGTTTTAAACCTATGTCACAAAATTTTTCTTACTAGCCAGTCAAGTTTACTATGGATTTAGGGTAAGCCATTGTCACACTAAAGTGCAGCACTTTTTTGCACGCCATTACTGGGTCAGTGAGTACTTTTCCCATGTAAGAGAGCGGCTTTCTGGACTCTTTGATTGATGCATAATATGGGATGCCTGTTCAAATTCAATCCGACAATGGCCCTTATTTTACAAAGTCAAGGAGTGGGCTGTTGAAAGAAGGGTGTAATGGATAACTCTGTATTATCCTCAGGCTGCAGGGCTGATCAAAGGAATGAGTGGTTTGTTGAAACATCAACTGAAATGAAAACATGCTCCAAGGATGGGATGTTGGTAAGGTTGAGGGACTGTTTAGCAGATGCACGGAACAAGGAGCTTTGAGAACATTACCAATACAACCACATCTATTGTCTTGCATCCACAGATACCAGTGGTCATTGGTACCTGAGCTGGAGGTCAATATCCTTCAGGAAATTTTAGAGCTCAGTTTGGAAATAAAAGAAATGATTGCGTTGGTGGAGTTACTGAGGGATTACCAGGGTAATTCTAAAAAAACTGATGACTCCTTTACTCTCGGAAAAAGGGGATCGAGTAGCAGAATCAAACCATTGCACATGGGCAGATCAAAAAGCCAACATTTCTCCCTAAGAGAGATGGGAGATCAGCTTGGATTCACTGATGTGAGTGGGGTCTAACAACAGAAGTCCGCTAATGTCAATGTACCTTACAGCTGTAACTTGTACTGGTAAATCGACATGGGTATTAAAAACAAATAGAGCACAAAACATTTTTTTCTCACTGAAGAACTGGATACTTGTTTCTACTCTCCTCCCTTATCTCTGTTCCTGCTGGATCCATTGTGTTAGGTCTGTCTGTGAGAGACTCTCGCTGCCCTGCTCTCCATATAAAAGGAACTGTGGATCTCATCAACTGGTCTCTGCATGCAATCGACATAATTTTCTCTACAAGGAGCGTGGAATAATATTTCCATCTGCCCTGAGGGAACTGCTGCTGGCTATACGAAGGTCACATGCGGGAAGAGACTGATCATGTGCCTGATTGCTTTGTCCCTGGAGGATGTGGAAGACGGGGATTCCGATGATCGGATTATGTGGAACTCTCAATTATCAGCGATTATCGAAGGCAGTCACTGCTTGAAACCCCACTAAGCTGCCGGCTGGATTGAAATGGCGATGCGACACACTTTGTGGTCTTTGACCGCAACCTGGACATCATCGGAGAGAGACTGACGGCTATGCAACAGATATTGGATAAAATGGAGACCACTAATGGACACTAAAGAAACTGACAGATACTGACCAAAACCTCACAAACACTTCTCTCTAATTCAGTTTTCTCTGACAAGGTCATCGTGGAGTCAAAACACTCCAGAAATAGAGCAAGATAATGAGACGCTCTGCATTCCTTCTCAAAGACACAATGCCTCCACGTGCTTCTTCCAACTGCTGTAATCGGAATGGTCATAACCAGTGCTTTTTACCAGCTACAGAAGACACGGGGGACTATGCACAACTCTCCACCCTACCCCGCCTCCTGCAATGTTCTTAGTCCTAAAGGGACATGAATGCCGCCTGTTTTGGGTCTCGAGATCCTTTTCAAATGCTGAAAAAATGGGCGTATACAGCTCCGCAGGATAGGTGAGTTCAGGGTGTGGCTTGGCTTTGGATAACAAATATCAAATATAAAGGCGTGATCACAGCAGACAAAACAAACACATTCCTGCACTAAAGCGGGATTGTAACCTCATTATTAACCGCATCATAAACTAAGTTGCTTTGAAATGTTCAGGTCCACCACTCTCCAGTTCTCATAGATTTCTCAAGGAAAATGCTTGCTTCAAATCCAAATTTTGACATGTCTGTTGCTGGTGGCTAACCAACCGCTCGAAGCCAGAGTTTAGCCCTGACTTCATCACTTGGAAAGCCATGTACAACTCAGCACCTTTCCAGGGAAACAAACACTTGCAACCCATTCTGAACTCCAAACTACTGCGTGGTCTTGTAACTTGACCAGACATGTCAAGAGTTAGGCATTACTAATAATTAATATGCCGCGTCTTCTCAAAGGATAAAAGAGGTCTGGCTCATGAATAAATAAAATACAGAAGAGTCAAAGACGTCTTATAGGACAAAGACGCATCACTTCCTGAGAAACTGATTTTCAAACAGAAAGTCAGAAATCGGGAACAAATTAAACAGTTTTACCCACAATTAAATGTAACAGACAATACATTTGTCCTAAATAATGTTTTATGCATGTCAATCACTGAAAATATAATATTGTTTATATCCTGTGTTTTGTAGTCTGATATGTGCTCGATTGCAAAGGCTTTTTTAACCCCTGCTCCACACTGCCCTCTTTAGGTAGATACATGCAGCTAGAAGACAACTACCTTCTGGACAACACACAGGCAAATCTCTGACAGGATTGTGCAAAAAGCAGTCATTTCTTTCATGAAAATATAGTAAATGCGAAATACTTGATACTTGAGATTTGCAAAAATCTAAACTACATTTTTGTTCATGTAATCATTCTGTGTAGAAACCTTTTTTAATTAACGCTGTAACTTGAGAAATGTGGAACTGCCACAGTGTTGAGTAACTGCTTTAAAACGGTGGAAATGTTCACCTGTGGATCTGTCAGAGCCTGAAACCGGAGCGTCTTCCTTCTCATCAGCATCACTGTGATTGTGTTTACGTTTGAGAGATGATGTCATGGTGATGACGTCATCAGTGACCTCAGCAGAAGAGCGTGTGGCCCTAAGGCTCTGAAAAATGTAAAGACTTTATGAGCTTTTTAAAATAAAATCACGGAGCAGTGCGCTAGATAACACAAACATGGCTGGTGGTCAACATTACTGCACAGAAACACCTGGTCATAACTTTTGTCATACGTTAGTTTAGAAAGTTGTTATTATGAATTTCTATAACATTAAAGCCACACATCAGTGACGGTTCATAGAACCACACTGAAAAATGATTGTTGCTGGATGGGAATAAATCTTCTGGCACTGAAGGAGCTGAACAAACCAATCCGTGCCGTAATCAAAACTAAAGGCTCTCGAAGCGTGTGACTTTTTTTGCAAAACTTAGCTTTTGCAAAGTAGCGCATGTTCTAACATGAACACAATTATTGATCATAATAGATGAACAGATCAATGCCTTTGTAATGGAAATATTAAAAACAATACAATCTACAAATGTTCAAAACAACAAACAGTAAGAGGAAAAAATAGAAAGAGCTTTCCAGCAGTGTGTAAGAGCTCTGAGTTTGAAATGTAAAAATGCTTTGCGTAAGTCATCATTCAAACTAAGGCTGTGCGATATATCGAAATCAAACGGCAGTGATGCAATATGCACCGAAGCACATCAGGCACGGTTGCAGCGGTCACACCATATGAAGAGCAATTCCACAATAAAGCACTTTTTGACTTATTTCAGCAAGGACAACTGACGAGGTTAAGCCCAGCCGTTTCCATTCGTTCGTTTGGGTTGCATTTTTCCTATTTGAAAATGTAAAAAACGAGATCCTTTCTCAATATCGTACAGCCTAAATCCAATTAATTTAAAGGTAGAAAGTATATAGTGAAGTATGAAAACACTACACCCCTGCCTATAAATGCATACACAGTACTGTATAGTTACCATGGCTGTTTCAACATGCTTGAGTTTAACCACCAATCACAGTAGATTACATCACAGAAAGGGTTTTGTATGAATGCGTCGTACAAATAAAATGTATGATCTGGTATCTGCATCAATGTCATTGAACATTCCCAAAACCAAACAATAAATGTTTTAGAATCATAATAGAGCATCTAATATTTAACAGTACGAAAAAGGTTGAAGACCATCGTCGCAGAGGATTGTTTGGGACAAAGGCGTCTAGAATGTTTTCGTGCATGTTTTACCTCATCTACACTAATCACGATGTAATTAAAAGAATTCCAACCTGTTTGTGGTTAAGAAGAGCTGTACTCCTTTTCACAGTCCCGGTGCCGTTTTTATCCAGGATGGCATTTCTGCGAGAAGGTCGAGCAGTCGGTGCAGAGCTTCCAATGGCTAATATCCTCATCTTTGCCGATGAGGTTCCTCCTCGTTCATGTGTGCTCATGGTCGCTGCAGGTGCACCTCTAAAGCGGCTAAGTCTTGGTTCTGCATCACCGTTCTCAGTGGTGGGCTCTGCTGAGGTGTTTCTCACTAGCGATTCTGTATTCCCATCTTTGTTCTTCGTAGCAGGTTCTGGTTTTGCTTTGCTGGATTTCTCATGAAGGGCCTCTGTTTTGGAATCTTTACGGGACATGCTGGGGTTGGTTGTTTGACTTGGGGTCTGGACTTTCTTCTTTCTCTTCTCGAGTTTCCATCTCATATGACTTTCAGAAAGACGCCTCACCTGTGCCGCTTTCTATCACAAAAACATAGCCGTCATTGATTCATTTTGTTTCTGAGTGAAAACATTCTGCAAAGAAAGAGCCCCTGAAGGGTCTGGCAGTTCATTTGAGTTAAAGCGACATACGAAATGTAGCCCTTGACCTTTTGACCCTTGAGACCCACACCAGGGTCATTCTCAATCTCCCACATGCCTTCCTCGAAGCCGCCACGAGGGTTTGCTGACCCATACTTCTCCTTGTTTGGCCAGTAGTGGGCGATGTCTTTGGCGAGCAGAAACGTTCTGGAGTAGAAGAAATGTTGTTAGTTAAAGGATTGGTAAAAATGACACTCCAGCTGAACGCATTAACACACCGCATCCATCTGCTTTAGGATAAATAATCTGGAATCTTCCAGCCCAACTTTTAACAGCATCATTTCCAGGAAGCGTGTGATCAGTTTTGAATGGTTTGGCATGCATCTGCGAATTAAGTTTACTCACGTTGAGTGTGTTCCATAAAAGAATATGGGAATCTTATTTTTGGGGGCTTTTCCTTCACCAATCTGTGCAAAAAGAATAAAAATAAAAACAGCTATATTTGAAGTAATTTACATGAAAAAACTGACCCTGGAACAATAACAGTTACAGCACAGGGATTGTTCGAAGCTCAAACAAGTAAAGATATATGGTTCTGACATTTAGACAATGTTTGTAAATGATTAGCAACCCAATGAGGCTTTACAAAAAAGCATGCAAACATTATTTAATGTGGATGCACATGAAACTTACTCTGGCAGGCCAGAAAGGGTAACCCTTCATCTTGGCAAAGACTAAATCACCAGCAGAAAACGTGTCTGTGCTTTCATCAGGCTTCATCTTCATATGCAAGAAAACAAAAACAAGAGTTCAGTACAAAACGTGGCTAAGCAAAACAATGACATTCATCTACACAAATCAATCCAGCACACAAAACACATTGAATCACATATAACGTACATTTTCATTCTTTGCGAAAATGTGACAAAATCATCTTTCCGTTGCTTTCAGCATGAAGTAATAGCCATGTTTAGCTAGCTCATGCTAGCACAAGCCCATTGTGGGATTGTTGACTCACCATTGAAACTTTCTGCACGTCAGCTCAATCAAAAAGCATTGTATAAAATTGATGATTTTAAAACGAAACTAAAATTACTCTAAGAAAGCTATTTCGGCTCCTAGATGAAGCGGCACAGAGTGCTGCACGTAAACGTGTCTCCCCTCAGCGCTTGAGGAATGGATCCGTCCGGATCCCGCTCAGAATACCAGTGGAATGTACCACTTTAACTAAGGGATGGTTTGCTTTCAAAAAAATTTACAGCTACAACTAGTCATTTGTGTTTTCACGTCATCAAAATAAACCACTATTACATTTATTTAATATTTTTCACTAATATATAACATTTTTTATTATTTAAATTTTTTTATTAACCGAACAAAAATCGAGTTAATGTTAAATTATTTATTAATTGTGTAAATGTTTTAAAAATGTTAATACGAAAAAAAAACATAAAATCAACAAAAATACACTCAATGGTAATTAATTTCCCGGTTTTTTCTGCTTGGAGTTGTTGTCATGGTGAGGATGAAAATGGCGTCAGATTCAAACGCTTCACAACAAAACACCGTGATTCCTTAACCTCTTCTTGCCGCGTAACTGCATTATTAAATAAAATACGCGTCTATATAAGCATCTTAAGGTGAGTATAACCTTTCCTTTATTTGTTATTTTATTTCTACTCGATCATTTTTTGTTGTTTAAGCCCAATTTTTTTGTTAACGCTACTTTCATTCAAAACAATACAGACCCAATGGAGATTAAACGTTATTGTAAAGTTACACATCATGCAATAGTTTTAATATAACCACCAGTAAATTACCATTAATGTATTCTGTAATATGTGTGACGTTAAACAGTTAACCTTACTTTTACTGCAATTGAAAAATTCCTTTCGGAGCACCTTAAAGGGGTCATGACATGTTGAGCTTTTTGTGGCTTTTATGGTGATGTAAAAGAGTAGATTGAATCAGAAATCGAACTGTGGACGTTCCAGAGTTTGTTTCTTTTACAAACGTTGAAATTGACGATGTTACACGAGACCCATTGTAACGTCATGGGCGCACATGAAGGGGCCGATTTCCCCTCCACTGGAAGTGATGCACTATCCACAAAGCAACACATTCTTTCATGATATCCAGAAACAATTAACAATATTTAATTGTTTATTAAAAGTGTGTTACATGGAGGAATCAGCCCATTTTCGGTCAACAATGAACACGGTCACAACAACAAAAATAGATTTAATTTACTTGTTTCTGCCGTGGAAACGTGAGCCTCTGTCAAGGTTTTATCAAGTTTTTTCCTCCAAACGCCTTTACAGCATCTATCGATGTCTCTTTTAAACTCGTTGATCGCAATCGTAATGAATCTCTCTAATCTCCCTCACATCTACCGTGAGCGTCAGACTGTAACTTTGCATACCAGTCATGAATATGCAAATCAGTTACCAATAGGTGAATAACTGGGAAATAGTTACGAAGTAACTCAAATCTCAGCCCACTTCTGGAATAAGAAAGATTCAGAAAATGGAGTGATTGAAAGTGACTTTAATCAAAAATTTGACTTTTTGAGAAAAAGAATATAATTTTATTAAAAATAAAAGAATGTCATGACCCCTTTAAGTAACGTTACCAGAATGTTTAGTTGTTTATGGTATTGTATGTGCGTTTTACGATTAAATTGCATTAGTTGACAATATTGTTAACTAATATCTTACAAAGCAGTTTACAATTGTTAATTTTCACGTGTAAAAGTACTTTGTTTAAAGATGTCTAGAAGTTTCATTAAATTTACCAGTTTTATTAACGTTACCATCACTGTTATTTAATATACAGGTTTTTAGGTACAGGGATTTATTCAAAGCAATCATTGAGCTTGTAGAGCGCAGGGCTGAGTTTGCTCAGCGAAGAATGTACTTTATTCCTATTAATATGTTTTATTTCAAAGATATTCTTTTCTTGTTTACACCTGCTGTGTTCCAGATACGAGTTTTGTGGGACAAAGTCATGGCGAATGCTTCCCATCCACGTTATGACAAAAACAAAGAGACGGTTTCTCCTCTCCGAGCATCCCGTGATCAACAGACTTCAGCTGCTCCGCACAGAACAGAACAGGAGACCAACAGGTGCTTTCTCATTTTATTCATCTCTCGGAGGCTTGGGCCTGAGTCTGTAAAGCACACGAGTGAGTGCTGATGCTGTTTCCAGGCTCAGAGAGGTGATGGAAGGTTCCAGCCGCACTGCAGAGCTCAGGTGGAAGATCAATCGGCTGGAGAGAGAGATGCTGGACCTCACCTCCAAACACAATCAAGAGGTAGAGACTCTTTCTGGTGGAACTGGAGTCAACCACAGTTGGGAACTAGCAAAAACCTGCATAGTTACTGTGATACAGCAGGCTTTTGGACATTGTGGTTATTAAATATTTACTTAACGTTTATTACACACTGAGCCAGGGCTGATCCTCACTGATGTACACACATTTATTAGAGTAAATGTGAAGTCTGCCCTTCTAAGCTTGGTGTACACGAAACGATTCATCAGAGGTGACTTAAAAGAAGCGCATCGATTGTCATCCGATTCAACACGGACCAAAAACAGGCTGTGAGCTCACAAGGTACGAGTCACATTCTGTAGCTCTTTGTTTTAGCACACAGCTGTGGAACTCCTGGAGCTGACAGGTAGACATATGTAGATGCACACAATGAATGCTTACAGCAGGGATATCCAGACTTTCACAAAGAACGCCAGCTTACATGAAGTGAAAACGAGGCTCTTTAAACACTTCATTTATGAAGCACAAATTAATCTAAACAAGTTTTCTAATAAATGTCTTGTGTAGACTCACCAGCCTCATTATTAGGTACACCTGTCCAACTGCTCCTTAATGCACATTTCTAATCAGCCAATCACACGACAGCAGCTTAATGCATTTAGGCATGTAGACATGGTGAAGACGATCTGCTGCAGTTAAAACCAAGCATCAGAATGGGGAAGAAAGATGTTTTAAGTGATTTTGAACGTGGCATGGTTGTTTCTGCCGGACAGGATGGTCCGAGTATTTCAGAAACTGCTGATCTACTCTGATTTTTCACACACAACCATCTCTGGGGTTTACAGAGAATGGTCTGAAAAGAGAAGTTTTGCAGTGAGCTGCAGTTCTGTGGGGGACTCACAGACTCTCGTAAAATGCTGCAATCAGCTCCTGGGTGTTTACATTTTTACTGGTAGCGCTCTTGATATTAAATTGATTAAATACGTACAGTGCTGTTCGGCCCAGTGGTGTAGTGAACGGTGCGCCGAACATGTTTGTACGCTTGGGCAGGCCGAAGTGGCTTCGAATCTCAAACCCATTGTCATTTGCCATCCTTCCCACTCTCTCTACCTGCTTCTCTTCCTGTCTAGATACTGTCCTGTCTGGTAAAAAATAAAGGCATAAAAACACAAAAAATATCTTACAAAAATTAATACAGTGCTTTGTAATTCAGTGAAAAAATACTCCTTTTAAATAATAATTCTTTAGATGCCATCTCCATTCGAGTGTCAGACAGCAGAACCACGACTTATGGTGATATCTACTGCCATCTTCTGGTGGAATATAAAATAGCTGTTTGTATTTGTGTATTTCATACTATGTTCAACAGCGCTGCAAGAGTGTATTTTACTTCTTTTATGACAGAGGCCGCTGCAAGTCTGGCCATGGGTCCTTTCACAACCCTAGTCTGGCTCATAGGGACTAGGGTTGCACATCTTTCAGGGGTAAACAATAAGATTTGCATCTGGATACACAGGTTACAATTCGGTTTGAAAACAATATCCTTTTATTTTAAAAGTGATCCGATTCATTATAAGAAGATTTATTGTTTATTTAGTATTCATTAAAAATATAGCAGTGACTAGTCAGTGTTCAAATGAGACTTAGAGCATTAGTTGAAAATGTAGAGTAGAGGTAACACGTAAGCAGTGGTCATTCTCTCTCATGTAATCACCTGACTCATATGAAAAATAGACGTAAAACAGCATAAACAAGAATCAATAATCTAGAAATGACTTGCTGATTCAAAAGCCTGACCCCGGTGAAGCTGTATGTTTAACCAGATATACGCTTGCATCAGTTTACTCCACTTTATTTTTTGGCTCATTTTCCCTGAGAATATTTAGTGTTTTTGTACTTTTTCAGAAGAACATCCCAGGGAAAGCAGAAACTGATAAAAATGTGTTAATTCTTTCAAAATTCTTTCTGCTAAATTCACAAATGCATTTGTGCTTTAGGAACCTTTGAGTTTCATGGTCAATGGTTTAAAGGGAGTTCTACAGCAGCGGCCGCTGTGTTGAACAGAAAAAGCTCAACTAGATTCGATGTGGCCTGTGCTCAGGTGTCTCGGTACGAGGCGCAGGTGGCTCGAATGCGTGCTCAGCTCGAGTGCGGCGAAGCTCAGAGACAAAGCCTCGAGTTGGAATCAGCTGTCCTCAAGAGAGACACTGCGGCAGAGATGAGGAACGCTGAGGAAAAGATCAACCAGATGAGGACGCACCACCAGCGGGTCGACGGTGAGAGAATTTACACACGTTTGGTTTAGAGTAATACTGATGTGTGTCTGTGTGTAGCACTCAACTCAGAGCTGCGTCAGAAGGTCTCAGACCTGCAGAGCTCACTAGAAATCAGCCAGAAAGCACGGGAGGAGGACCTGCAGGGCCTCCAGGCTGAGCTGCGTGAGAGGGACCATCTGCTGCTGAGTGCTAGCACTGAAGTGGAGTGGCTGCAGGACGAGATGAGACGGCTGGAGATGGTCACGCAGGTGCATGATGAATTCATCGCTTTAACATTACTATTCACTTACCATTCAAAAAATATAGACATTTATTCCTTCTTCAAAGTCAGAAACGGGGTCCAAAAACATCCAATTATTCAGATATTCACATAAAAAAAGTTTCAATAATTTATCTTTATCTTTAGTTGTGCACAGCTTTCGGAACCGTTTAGCGTCTCTTGAGAAAGAGAAAATCGTGACATTTCAATGTGATGCCATTACTGAAGTTTTTAAAAACTCAAAACACTGCTTTCTAAAGTCATTCCAGGTCCTTGTTCTTCCATTCTTACAAGCAAATATTATTTCTAAACACTCTCTCAAAGTTTCACTGATGAAACGGCTCAATAAGAGCGCCCTGCAGCATCCGCAGTAATGCGTATGCTAACAATAGTGTGCGTACTGCACACTAGCTACGCTAGTAGCTTTCTAAATGAAGCTCTGACACCATCCTCATCAGGGAGTCGCATATGCACGTGTGCACCCATCAATGGTAGCCTCTAGTCAAGCTCTTGCTTAGTATGAGCCCAAAGGCATTAGGTGGTGTCATACCGTCATGTTTTTTTTTTTATCGTCGATGGTCCCAACACCCTGAATCTACCACAGGGCGCGTTCACACCTCAGGTTTAGCCATATGTGTATAAAACACTTGTGTTCTAGGCCCTGTTTACGTGTTCCTGCTTATTTTGAAAACTGGGATTCTTCTGCGCGGTTATGCTGTTCTTCCACATGTAAATGTTGCAATGGTTTTCTGAGTTCTGGCTGTGGGGTTTGTCATTATGGTCACGCTCTGTGTATGGGGTCATGGTTTTGTTGACATGGACTATGAGTAACGGAGGCTGAAGCATGATTCGTGTTGCTGTTTACTCTGCTTTCGAGGCTTACAGCACACACAGGATTACATGCAGGTGCTTCCTGTTTAATCACTGTGTTTTTGTAAGCTCAATGCTAAATGCCCATTTGATCATTACATACATTTAAAAAAAACTTTTTCAGTTCCATTTAGGAAAATGTTTTTTTTTTTTTTTTGTACAATTTTCAATATTAGACATAAAAAATTAAGGCACACGTTGAACAACAAAAAAACAATAAAGACACATATGAAGAACATTGTTTGAACATAGTGCAATTCTCTATGGTCTCGGGCATGTCACAGAAGCACTTTCGACTCTCTGTGGTCTCGACCTCAGCTGTCTCTGATCTTGGTCTTGGCTGCGCAGGCTGTTGGTGTTTTCCAAGAACAAAGGGCAAGCCGCAAAGGCTTTCACGAAATAAAACGACATTATAGGCTATGTTTTCAGTCTCTCTTCAAATAAATCCAATATATTGCAGCATATTGTTTTGTGTTTTCTCACCAACAATGTGAGCGCTCCGTAACGTTTGGTCATGCAGCACAAGAGAGTCAGAAAATCACCTGTTATTCCTTTTTGAGCTTAAAGAATTTTATCTATGTAACTTCCATGAAGAAGAAACATTCTGCTGTGTGCAAATAATTTAGCAAAACTGCAATATCAGAGACATCTGGAATAATGTCTTTGTTCACCAGACAAAGTGAAAGCACTGAGAGATGCAAGAAAACCTTTCACAAGATTTAACAGTTCATTTTCAAACAATGTGAAAAGGTCCAAATCTCAAAATGCCATACGATGTAAACGGGTTATAATGAAGACCAAATTTGATTTTTACAGGAAAAAAAGTGCACTAACTTGTACAATTAGAGCAACGTCTGTTGTTTGTCGTAAAAAGAAAAGTACGGTAATTGTCACTTTTAACGCTATTCTGTTTTTGAGTCTTGGCCTTGACTTCCTTGGTCTTGGTCTCTGTAGTCTCTGATCTCTGCGGCTTATTTATGTTCTGCTGGTTCAACCATCCTCAGAAGTCTGCAAAACATCGCTAAACAAGTCTTCAGTCATCCGTTTTTTTTTTATTATTTTATTGAAACCTTTTTAAAAACACTTTTCTTTCATTATTCTGTAAGTTTCGTCCTTGCAGAACTTCCAATCTATCTTTCAGGACCCAGCAGTGACATCACACGCAAACCACCAGCTTTACAATAGACCCCCTCCTCTAGAACTTCGTGTTGGTTGAACGGTGGAAGAAGGGTACATTAAAACCAACATCTCTCTTTGTGTAAGAACAGGAGAAGCAGGAGGCCCTGCGGAGGCTGAGGAGCGAGATGGAGAGGTTGAGGAGAGATGGGGAGAAAGAGTCAGAGAAACTGAGGCGCAGGTTGGTGGAGCTGAAGCGCAGCTCCGACCGTGAGGAAAAGCTGCGCTCAGACCTGGAGGTGAGGATCCAGGACTAACATCCTCATCATCATCAGCAGCAGCAGCAGTAGTAGTAGTAGTAGCCGGGTGATCAGAAGGTTGAAGTAACACAAAAGCATCGTTATGGATCTACTAATTGTCATATCTATAAAATAAAGGATGAGATTTAGAATTTTCAACAAAGTTTGAGGGACACAAATGATCATTATAATTCCCTTTGGTCATGTTCATCTCCAGAAGAGGCAGGGCACAGATGCCACATTTCTGTGTAGAGCAATAGAGAGAAGCAGCAATGTCACATGCAGATGTTGGAGGGTTTGGTTCTTCAAGACATTGCTTTGACTCGTACACAGATTCAGTGGCTGTGCATCATCCAATAATCCTGGTCTGAAAACAGCTGGGGTTTAGGAAGCAGGTGTTGTTCCATGGCAACACAGACGTAAACCCTGTTGCTGGAAGTATGTTGGCATCTGTTTCTGTGTGTGACAGGCATCTCTGCAGAGGCTGAAGGATCTAGATCAGAGCCTGGAGGCAGAGCAGGCTGCTCACGCGCAGACCAAACTCACCTCGGACATCATCCAAGTGCGCATCCAAGATCTGGAAGCTTCTCTGGAGCAGGAGAGACGGAGCCATGCAGAGCTGTGCTCCGCTCTGGAGCTCTGGAAGCAGAAGTGTGAGGGGCTGGAGGAACAGCTGGCTCGGGAGAAGGAGAACACACTCCGCATGAGTCACAGCCACAAACAGTATGTTCCTTTATTTCAACCATCGGGTCCCCGGTGAAAAACAGCATGGCATTCTAATCATGGTCTACGGGTGGTACTTGAAGACTAGGAAGAAGCTTTCTCAGTTTTACACTCTACAAACTGAAACACTTCTAAATAAAGACTTGGTTACATGGAGAGGTTTCATGGCTGTATGTATTACACAGCAAAGCGTTACAGCACACCGGCTGAATCACGTGGTCTCCTGCTTCTTTGAGGTTATAAGTCAGTGGTGGACAAAGTACACAACCAAAGTACTTGAGATACACTCAAATAAATATTACTCCAGTAAAAGTGCTCCTTTCAGTTTTCACTTTCAGAGTTAAAGTACCAAAGTATTAGCGACATTATCATTCAAGTAGAAAAATAAGTCAAATTGGACCACAAGATGAATTTTATTCCAACCAAATGTATGAAAACACTAAATATTATAACAATTCTGGCAAGAATAAAATGGAGCGCTGACTTCACAGTTCTCATAAGATTGTACAGAAATGGAAGCATCATTTTTGGTGCTGCAAGGAAATCTTACCTTAAACTCCTGGATGTCGCTCCAGGGCTTGGGAGCATTTGGGACCTCTCCTATAGAAAGCCTTTACATAGAAGCAAATGAACCTCCATTACACATCAGAAGAACTAAACTAGCCCTCCAATACGTTACCAAACTGAAAGCAGACCCCTCAAACCCAGCCTATATCCCTACCTTTTTCCCCTGGTACAAGCAACTATACAAAGTTAAAAAGAGATCTATAAAACCATTTGGAATTTGCATCAAATCTTTTTCTCACTCATTGAGGACTAAAAACCAGATACTACATCAGACAAGATTTTTGAAAACCACACCCAGGACCCATTGGGGAAATTTCAATAAACATAGAGTCAGCAAATTACAGAAAGAATGATACACATCCCAACTTTTACAAACAGTTATACTTCAACATCAGACGTTTATACCCAAACCATTCTCCATTATTCACAGATGGATCAAAATCAGAGACTCAAGTTATCCGCCTTCCAGACAATAGTTCCAGCTTTTCAGCAGAAGTGTACATCTTGTTACTGACAGTAGAACGGATCGAAAGATCTACTCGAAGGAACTACACTATCTTTTCTGATTCAATCAGTGATATTCATGGGATCAAATCATCCGGCTATCACTTCTATTCTGATACGTAAAAGTAAACCAACTTTATCTGAAGAACTTCCACATCATCTTCTGCTGGGTCCCCGGCCATATTGGTCTAGTAGGACAGGATAGGGCAGACTCTGCTACCAAGAAAAAGATCACAGAGATATCCCAACGATCAATTCTACAATCAGACCTGAAGCCTGAAACTTCCCTTACTCAGACGGAATGGGAGAAACAACAAAGAAATAAGTTATAAACCTGAGATCAGAAGAGAACAAGTCATCTTTACAAGAAGCCAAATAGGTCACACAAGACTGACTCACAGCTTGTTACTTAAAGGAGAAACTGCCCCTAAATGTAAACACGCTTAGTAGATGCCACCTAGCGCCAATCGAAACAATTCCAAAGAGAGTGGCTCGCGCATGTGACCTATTACGTTTCTATCCACTCATTAAAACAAAACTCTCTAATTCTTTTAGTTTGTTACTGCCCACTGCTGGTTGAGGTAGAGAGTTTTGTCCCTGAGCGCCACCAAGCCGTACTCTTTCAATGTCACCAACATAAGTTGCGTGAACAGGAGACAAAATCACAACATTGCAGCCAGTCATTGCAGTCCATTTGCTCCCGTTGCTGTGTTGGCATGCAGCTACTGCAAAGCCCTGTAAATCAAGCCTGGTTTCTTTTTTAATCTTTTCAACACTGCTTCGGAGTTGCTTTAACTACATTCAGAGATGAAACAAACAATCAGTTTATTTTACTTTGGATGTGTTTTTTTTGTTCAGAATGGAGGCGGAGCATCTGACAGAGAAAATTAGTCAGTTGGAGGAAGAGAAGGTGGCAAAAGCTGATCTGATTGCTCAGTTGGAGCAGGAGAAAGCAGCATCGGCAGACCTGATTGGTCGGCTGGCTGAAGAGAAGGCGACAACAGCTGATCTGATTGGTCAGTTGGAGCAGGAGAAGGCAGGGTCGGCTCAGCTGTCTCTAAAACTGCAGGAGCAGGAGAAAGAGTGGGCTGACAGACAGCAGAACTACAGCCAGGTACAACACTCTGTTACCTGAGTTTAGGCATTGTTCTTAAATTTACCTAATGGTTATAGAAATGATCAAAGTATTTCAGTCTCCGAACAAAATTATTAATCTCTGATGAATCTCCAGGCACAGGAGGCTCTGGTTGGTGCCCAGCACTCTCTTCTCAGCGAGGTCCAGCATGTGTTGCAGCGTTTTCAGCAGCAGGGGGCGACACAAGCTCACCTCAGAGGTTAGTACTCAGGACATTGAACAGTTGAGCTTCAGTCAAAAGGTTTTAGTCGCTTTGTCGAACTGAGTCATTATAAACAAAAAACACTTTCTAAATCACGTTTTAATGCTGTTGAATGCATCATGTCAGTTCAGAGTTATTTGATCTTATTTGAACTTTATGAGAAATATTCAAGGTGTCATTTTGTTTTAGTTCAGACAGGAACTCTTGACTCCTCCGCTGTGCTGGATGTCCTGCAACAAACTCTACACCACTACAGCATGCAGGTACAGCACTCTTCGTAAATACAGCAATGTGTCACAACATGCCTGAAATGTGTTTCAGACCCCAATAATCCTGCTGAACCGAGTCTGAAGTGAAATGAGTAACATTGTACTGAAGTGAGTCACAGTAAAGTGACTAAGTTCGTATCTCGGGGTACCACTGTATTTAATCCGTTCCAGGGTTTCTTTCGGATCTCGAACATTTTGTATCTTGAAGCAAGTTTTACATGTAAAACGCCTAATCCATGCAACGACTCTCAGAAACAACAGTATAAGTAGATGAAAAAAATGGAAAACCAAAGAAAAATCAAGTACGTTTCTTCAATCCTTAAATCTACATTTTGTTAATGTAATAAATGCTAATAAAACAGAATAAAACACAAACAAAATACCGGTACGTAATACGTACACAAATGTGAAACCTTACCTTGAGAGAAGAGATGTGTCGGAGGAGGTGGAACGGGTGGCAGAAAACATTACGGCACCACATTAACCACTGAAAGTTAACTTTCTCCAGATATTTCACAAAGTACTAACACAAACACGGTTTCAAGCACAAGCGCAGACAGATGGAGAGATGCTTCTGAGAACGCGTGACTGTGTTTCTCTAGCGTGCGCTACAGAACAGCACTTTCCACGTTATAAACGTTATTTCTTTAAAGACACCTTGACTAACATTTGTTAAAGTACATTATTAATAATCTATACATAATGTTTTGCTCTGTTGTTGAAGTGTTTTGAAGCGCATCAGACTCTTTTTGCACTGGGAGATAGGAGCGCAAGAACCCGGAAGCGCTACGCGACGTCATGACGTCGGGCGCAAAATACAGCAGAACAGCTTGTAAATGTTCGTATCTCTAATTTTTTTTCGTATCTCAAAGCAAAAAAATTTCCCACCATTTGTATCTCGGGGTACCACTGTACATCTGAACTGAGTCACATTTTTCTGAAGAGTCACAACAAACTGAGTCACATTGTACTGAAGAGTCACAGTAAAGTGGCTCATATTTATTTGAACTGAGTCACATTGTATTGAAGAGAGTCATAGTGAAGTGGCTCATATTTATTTGAACTGAGTCACATTGTATTGAAGAGAGTCATAGTGAAGTGGCTCATATTTATTTGCACTGAGTCACATTGTATTGAAGAGAGTCATAGTGAAGTGGCTCATATTTATTTGCACTGAGTCACATTGTATTGAAGAAAGTCATAGTGAAGTGGCTTGTATTTATTTGCACTGAGTCACATTGTACTGAAGAGTCACAGTGAAGTGGCTTGTATTTATTTGCACTGAGTCACATTGTATTGAAGAGAGTCATAGTGAAGTGGCTCATATTTATTTAAACTGAGTCACATTGTATTGAAGAGAGTCATAGTAAAGTAGGTCATATTTATTTGCACTGAGTCACATTGTATTGAAGAGAGTCATAGTGAAGTGGCTTGTATTTATTTGCACTGAGTCACATTGTATTGAAGAGAGTCATAGTGAAGTGACTCGTATTTATTTGCACTGAGTCACATTGTACTGAAGAGTCACAGTAAAGTGGCTCATATTTATTTGCACTGAGTCACATTGTATTGAAGAGAGTCATAGTGAAGTGACTCGTATTTATTTGAACTGAGTCACATTGTATTGAAGAGAGTCATAGTGAAGTGGCTCATATTTATTTGCACTGAGTCACATTGTACTGAAGAGAGTCATATTGAAGTGGCTTGTATTTATTTGCACTGAGTCACATTTGTATAGAAGAGAGTCATAGTTAAGTGGCGCATATTTATTTGAACTGAGTCACATTGTATTGAAGAGAGTCATAGTTAAGTGGCTCATATTTATTTGCACTGAGTCACATTGTATTGAAGAAAGTCAGTGAAGTGACTCTCATTTATATGAACTGAGTCATATTTTACTGAAGAGTCACAGTGAAGTGACTTGTATTTATTTGAACTGAGTCACATTGTATTGAAGAGAGTCATAGTGAAGTGGCTTGTATTTATTTGAACTGAGTCACATTGTATTGAAGAGAGTCATAGTTAAGTGGCTCATATTTATTTGCACTGAGTCACACTGTATTGAAGAGAGTCAGTGAAGTGACTCTCATTTATATGAACTGAGTCATATTTTACTGAAGAGTCACAGTGAAGTGACTCGTATTTATTTGCACTGAGTCACATTGTATTGAAGAGAGTCATAGTGAAGTGACTCATTTATATGAACTCAGTCATATTTTACTGAAGAGTCACAGTGAAGTGACTCGTATTTATTTGAACTGAGTCACATTGTATTGAAGAGAGTCATAGTGAAGTGGCTTGTATTTATTTGCACTGAGTCACATTGTATTGAAGAGAGTCATAGTGAAGTGACTCTCATTTATATAAACTGAGTCACATTTTACTGAAGAGTCAAAGTGAAGTGACTCGTATTTATTTGAACTGAGTCATATTGTATTGAAGAGAGTCATAGTGAAGTGGCTTGTATTTATTTGCACTGAGTCACATTGTATTGAAGAGAGTTATAGTGAAGTGGCTTGTATTTATTTGCACTGAGTCACATTGTATTGAAGAGAGTCATAGTGAAGTGGCTTGTATTTATTTGCACTGAGTCACATTGTATTGAAGAGAGTCATAGTGAAGTGGCTTGTATTTATTTGCACTGAGTCACATTGTATTGTAGAGAGTCATAGTGAAGTGACTCGTATTTATTTGCACTGAGTCACATTGTACTGAAGAGTCACAGTAAAGTGGCTCATATTTATTTGCACTGAGTCACATTGTATTGAAGAGAGTCATAGTGAAGTGGCTTGTATTTATTTGCACTGAGTCACATTGTATTGAAGAGAGTCATAGTGAAGTGACTCGTATTTATTTGAACTGAGTCACATTGTATTGAAGAGAGTCATAGTGAAGTGGCTCATATTTATTTGCACTGAGTCACATTGTACTGAAGAGAGTCATAGTGAAGTGGCTCATATTTATTTGAACTGAGTCACATTGTATTGAAGAGAGTCATAGTGAAGTGGGTCGTATTTATCTGCACTGAGTCACATTGTATTGAAGAGAGTCATAGTGAAGTGACTCTCATTTATATGAACTGAGTCACATTTTACTGAAGAGTCACAGTGAAGTGACTCGTATTTATTTGAACTGAGTCATATTGTATTGAAGAGAGTCATAGTGAAGTGGCTTGTATTTATTTGCACTGAGTCACATTGTATTGAAGAGAGTCATAGTTAAGTGGCTCATATTTATTTGAACTGAGTCACATTGTATTGAAGAGAGTCATAGTGAAGTGACTCTCATTTATATGAACTGAGTCACATTTTACTGAAGAGAGTCATAGTGAAGTGGCTCATATTTATTTGCACTGAGTCACATTGTATTGAAGAGAGTCATAGTGAAGTGGCTTGTATTTATTTGCACTGAGTCACTTTGTATTGAAGAGAGTCATAGTGAAGTGACTCGTATTTATTTGAACTGAGTCACATTGTATTGAAGAGAGTCATAGTGAAGTGGCTTGTATTTATTTGCACTGAGTCACATTGTATTGAAGAGAGTCATAGTGAAGTGACTCGTATTTATTTGAACTGAGTCACATTGTATTGAAGAGAGTCATAGTTAAGTTGCTCATATTTATTTGAACTGAGTCACATTGTATTGAAGAGAGTCATAGTGAAGTGGCTCATATTTATTTGAACTGAGTCACATTGTATTGAAGAGAGTCATAGTGAAGTGGCTCGTATTTATCTGCAATGAGTCACATTGTATTGAAGTGAGTCACAGCGATCTGACTTGTTGAACTGAGCTGATTTATATCAGTCTCAACTGAATCAGATTGTATTGAAGTGAAAAACTGTGAACTGACTCTTTAAACTGAATCATTTTGATCTCAACCAAACCGAATTGACTCTTATTGAACTGAACTGAATCACATCGAACTTGTCTCTAATCGCCCAGCTGTGGAGGTTGTTTGAAGCAGAATCCGGATGCAGAGGTAGCAAAACAAAGAGTCATATTTTTACATTTAGGGTTCAATCTAATCGAAATTATACAATTTTGATCTAAACTTAAACAGAACTGAAACAGATCTTTATTTATTTAGCTCCCTGCTCGTGGACCTGCAAGCATGCATTGTTGGTTTTACTTATTTAATTTTCGTGTATGCTCTTTGTGTTTAGCTACAGGAGTCTGAGATGGTGATTCAGAAGCTCAATCTCGAAGTCAAGGAGAGGGATGAAACCATTTCTGTCCTCCAGATGAATGTGCAGGTATGTCTCTACAGATTCTTACAGGCGTGTTGTTGGTTCCTCTGATCAACTAATGGTCATTGATGAGCCATTGAACATCTTTCAAACAGCTTTTCCATTCCTCAGATATAACATGCAGGGGATGATCTAAGGCCAGCCGCGGTTTCGCCTGTTTTAATGCATTAGGTGCAGGCAAAGAACAAGCTGACACGAAGCAGAGTGTGTTAAAAGAGTCGAAGCTGCTGGCCACGGTCACTAAACTTGCTAAAGTTTTGACCAATAACCTGGTGAGATACATGACTGAAACAATAAAAGCAGCCGCTGTCTGAAGCTTGTTCTACTGAACTGAGAGCCACAAGAGAGCTTTTATTTAAGTGAGAATCACAGCAGTTTTTAGGCAATGATTGCCTCGGGGCTTAAAGTTTGTCTGACGAAGTTTGTCAGAGACTTTTACGATGATGCGCATCAGTTTAAAAGCACATCTGACACGTAACGCTTAAGAGACGTCTGAAAGTGTTCAAGCTACTTTTACACATCAATCCCACCCTCGTGTCTAACATTTGAGGTACAGCCCAAAGTACCTCAGACCCTTGACCCCGAAAGGGAGCAAGTCATGATCTCACACGTTTAAGTGAGGAGCAAGAGAAAGTGACACAATTTGGTTCCGTCCTTAAAAGATGTCTAATATTTTTCGGGAGGAGTCCTTAAAGCAGGTTCTTTCCCCATGTTCGTACAAGGGATACCATAATACTCATTTCATTCAGAACCGAACAATACGCCTTGTCTGTTCGATACAGGGTTTTTCAGTTTCTCACTTGAATAATTCCAGTATGTATTTAACACATCTGGTGAACTTCTTGTTTACGGACTTGAAGCCCATTTTTGGAGCAACAATCCAATCAATGAACTGCTTCTTTTGTAAATATCCAACCACAACCTGCTTAGTCCATTTATTGGGGTCACGGGGGTCTGCCGGTAACTACCTCCAGTGCACATTGGGCGAGAAGTGGGGGTACACCCTGAACAGGTCGACAGTCCATCGCAGGGAAAAAATATCCAATCAGCAAGTGCTAAAGTTAGAGGAGGGCGGGACTTCTTGTTTTCCTTTCCCGGAGCTTCCTCAGTCAACTATTCATATCCAACTAGTTCAGAGAGACGCAAGATGAGTTGTGCTACACTAGTACAGTGGTGCTCATTACGTCGATCGCGGAGGTGCTTCCGGTCGATTGCGGCGTGAAATTGAAACAATATCAGCCGATCATCCATCCCGTCACAGTTCAGTAAAGTTATCTGCAGATTCACGGATTCGGTTTTCTCTCCTCAGTAGCTCGAGACCAGAATGTTCTTAGTAAACAAATAATTCCTATTTTTAATCTGTGCTACGTAGCGGACAAACTACAAAACTTTTTTTATAATCAAAACATGTTTCCCTCGGCATTAACAAACACATTACCGTCTATGAGCAACCCGCTGACATGGAATCGCTTAGGGACCGTCTGCAAATGACCAGATCCAAAATATGTTTTACCCAGAATATGATTCATAACTTCATTCTAAATTGATGTTACAACCAAAATCAAGCAACGCGCTACTCCTCACCTGCATATTGTACTGCACGACTCAGTTTCAATAAAAAATGTAAATATTTATTAGAGCATCATTTTATTCTTGATTATTTGGATCAAAGCTCAATTGCTCCCATAAAAATCACTCTATTACCATCAATTCAGGTCACACACAACTGTTCTAATGATTCAATTCAGTGCAAGTCATCAAATTAAACTCAGGTCATTATAAAAAATTTAAATAATTAATTATTATGTGTGTTTTGTCAATTCTCAATAAAGTTGAAAATAATTTTGTTGATTGATGTTTTACATTTCTGCACTAGTACATACAGAACACTGTGCTGCAGCACTTGCTAAGTTTTCTATATATTGTTTATTTAAAACGTTTTTGAAGACCTGTTTTGATGTTTGATTCAGCAAAATAAAGTGAATTGTATCAAGCACTTATTTTTTATTCTCTTCATGGGATCTACACCAAAACATAATTTGTTAATTGCCATAGAACAGAAAACTGTGATTAAAAACAAGAGGTATGTACCGAACCGTGAGCTCTGTGTAACGTTACAAGCGTTGTTCATAGGGCGGGTACAGATCTTCGAACCCCTGAAAAACTGTTGGAGATGAGATCCATCTGAATATGTTGTGTGCAGGAGTGTGAGAGTCAGGGAGCGTCTGTGAGCGAGGAGGTGAAGCGTCTGCGAGTTTGTGTGTCGGACGCAGCGGTCGACCTCCGCAGACTCGCAGAGCAGCTGCAGGAGGAGAAAACACAAAGCGCAATCGCTCACACGCAGCTCCACACGTGGCGTCAGCAGCAGCACTCACTGAGCCAGGTATTACACCTCTCTCTGGCTTCCAACTGAATGAAATTATGTTTTACTTATACCCATGAGAACTCTACTGTTCTGCTAAAATGTTTCTTTCTTAAAATAATTGAGGGCTGCAGTAATAGATTTGTAAACAATATAAAGTATCATTTTCGAGATTACGCAAGCAAAAGAGCTCAGAGACTGAAGGACTATTCTACACAGAACTTAAGGGGGATTTTCTACAGTGTCACAAAATAGAACAAAACAGGAAATAACACAAAGGTTTAAAAGAGAAGCACCCCTCGAGTGTGGGTTGGCTCTGCACACGTGATCAGCAGTCCCTGTGTGTGTGTGTGTGTTGTTGTGCGTGTGCACGTGTGCATGTGCACGTGTGTGTGTATTGTGGAGCGATCAGAAGGACAATAACATCAGGGACTGGCCAGCCATTGTGCCCCATACATCACCTTCAAGGATACTATATGTTTAGGACTGGAGGGCTAGTCTCAACGCCCAGGGCTGATGGGTGGGGCTGCAGATCTGTGGCCCCTCCCTCCATCTACAATGAAGAAGACTATTTTGCAGAATGTTGTGAAAAGTTTTGTTGTTGTGACAAAAATTTTAATGACAAAGAATCGTATATACATTCCAAATATTTTTTTATTACACAACAATCCTGAATTTCTACAAAAAAATACAATTCCGAATGGCAGTTTTTGTTAATGCAAAATCTCTAAAATTGGCAACGAACAGTTTTATAACAAATAAAAATTCTTAAATCCCCAAAAAGCAAAGACAAGGTCAAAACAATGTGCAAATTGTATTTAAAAAACCCTTTGAAAAACACAAGCCATATCACAGGGTTATCCCTTCTGTTGGTAGCACTGATTTGGGGTTTGTCAAATAAAACTGAAAGATGAATTTGAATTACCTTGCACATGATGTCACAGCTCTTGTAATGTTTGTTTAAAACACAAAATATCAGACCTAATACCCTTCACATTATTAAAATTAAGCAATAGCTGGCTTGTGTCATTCCTACTTAATTCAAAACAGCCCCGGGGATTGACACACGCCCGGTGCAGGGACTTCTTATGGTTTAAGGGGACAGCTCTGTTCGTAATGAACCGTGCGTATGAAGTACATGATGGTGTGTGTGCAGGAGCAGCTGTCCTTCCTGCACTCTCTCTATCAGCGGCTGATAGCAGGCTGTGTGCTGGTGACGCCTCCTCAAAGCATGCTGGGAAGCTTCTCCTGGGAGGAGCTGAGCTCGCTAGTTCAGGAGCATGTGGAAACCCTGACCTCTGACCTCTCCTTGGCCAATCAGAAGGTGAGAGAATTTGGGGGAATATTTTTGTAGAAAAGGCTTCTGTTCAGTGTAGCGCTGACATTCAGGACAATGAAAAATTCTCAGAAGAGTGTTGAAGGTTCAGACAGAGAAACGTGAATGTTGTTTGTATAACTAGGTTTGGGAGGAGCTCATCAGGACTAGCAGATTAATCGCAGGTGGCCTCAGTACGTCCAATCGGTGCTATGAAATAAAACCCATTTACAATCAACCGTCCCGTTTTCAGCAATAGCTAACTCAGACAGGCTTCTTCCCTTCTGCGGACCCAAGCTTTCTCCCCACCGCCTCAACGATCTCCTGCTAATTCTGCTGCATACTTCACAAAGTCATGTTGTGCCGTAGGGGGACTGGACTGTTCAAAGGCTTCGCCGGGCTCTCTCAGAAGATCAAGGCTTCCAGGAATCAAATAAAGTGGAGCACTTTCAAATCTTCTGCTGCTTCTTCTGCATCATTGCCAAACTAGTGCAGATTTCCACCAGCCACAACCTCTGCATCTGCTACTGCAGCCTCGCTTCAACCAGCCTCCAGATTCATTTTCGGCTCCACCTGCCGGCTCCAACGCAAGAGAGATTTTGTGCCGCTCTTTCTCACACACCAGCTCCCTGCTACTATAAAACTTGCAAAGGCCTGCCTGACCCCAAGGCCGATCCTGCCTGACCTCCACTCCTCCAAGTATCTCAAATCATCAGGACACAGATCCTAGCAGAAGTTCAGGCCATGCAGAAGCAGACTTGAATCCAAAACCAGTTCAACCCATTTCTGAGCTAATATTCCACCTTATCCACGCCTTTAACCTCTCTTAAACGTTTCTCTTGACGGTATTCTAAAAACAATATCCCCTAGAACTATTCTGTGATCTATCACAGCACAGAAGCCATCCAACCTGCCCTTTCCTGATGTCTTGCTTCTCCCGTCACGTCCTTCATCTCATTCCTAGGAGCATTGACTACACAAACATTTCCACGTCATCAGCATTAAACAATCCTCGTCTAACCATGTTAATCAAAAGCCTCCAACACTGTCTGCCCTCCAAGCAAGACACCAGACATCTAATCATGTTAGACCATCAACATCCAAACTCTTAGGCTCATACTCTTGAAGCCATGTTCATTTTACCATTTTCACACTCGTAAGATGTTCTAAAATCACACAAAAATGGATCCCGCTCTAAATGATCGGAAAAGATCCGGAACATGCCTGGCCCAGCTCAGTTACATTTAACAACCTGCAAGTGGTTTCAGGTGGAGCATCTGGAGAGCGTCTGTGAGGGTAAATCTGAAGAGCTGGAGTGTGTAAGGGCACAGATGAGAGATCAGAAGGAAATCTGGATCAGAGAGAAAGAGGATCTGAACGCGCAGCACTCTCATTCAAGCCGACATCTGCAGAAGAGGATTCAGGTATTTCTGATCAATCATCTTACCAGGAGAGATCATTATCTCCATTACATTATTGGAACTCGTTTTATTCGTGCTACTGACAGGGAGATCTCAGGAAACATTCTGAGCTGGAACAGGAAGTGACACGCCTTCATGCACTGATCACCTCGTGCAGCCGTGAGGAAGCACGGTTATTAGCGGCAAGCGCTTTGCTAGCTGGAGCTGTGCGTGGCCTGAGCCATCAGCGGGGCATGCTGAAATCCCAGAATGCACTGCTGCGGGAGCAAGTGCATGAGGCAGAGATCATGAGGTCGGAGGTCACGAGGCTGGTGCAGGCCTTGGGTGAGCCGGAGGTCAGAGCTCAGAGGTCGCTGAGGTTCCGGAGGTGTGTAAGGGTAGTAATGGCAGCGGGACGTCTGAAAGCACTGGGGCGCAGAACGAAGGGTTTCTTCAGGGTTCAAGTGGATTTAGGAGCAGATCACATAAAGGTGGGTGATGTCCGTCCTCCCCAGCCAGCATCAGAACGCCATCAATCTCTAAAAATGGTTATGTTCCTTCCCAGACACTGATCTGTGTGAATCCGGGCGGGGAGCAGACCGAGGACAGACTGAGAAAGATGCTGAGCTCCTCCGAGCTGCTGGAGCTCATACACAGCAGCATGGAGGATGTACAAAGAGAGATGACGAGAAGTGGTCAGAAGAAAGGCCCCATTACTTCTGGTGCGTAGTGACACGTTCTCTCTCATTCAGTCGACTGTGGGAACCCGCTCTCAGGCTGTGACTTGAATCATTATCATTTTCCTTCTGGGTCTGTTTATTAAGAGAAGGCACAAATACTGAGAGATTGTTATTTTTGTTCTATTCATTGAAGACCATTAACAGAGATTTAGGATTTTGAGGATTATATGTATATCACAAACGTCATGTTTTTTTGTTTGTTTGTTTGTTTTTTAGGATAATTGCATTGTTTTGTGCATTTTTGTGCTATTTGCCAATTTGCAATGGTGATCTTGATCTTTGGAAGTTCTCAGATTCTCTCTGGGATTAACCCTTAGGAGTCTTTTGAGTGTTTTTACCTCTTTAATAATTTACCTTTAAAACTGTTTTGTGGCAGCGCTTGATATCCATTTTTTTAGAACAACCCCAGCTTCTTTTTTCATCCATATTTTTTTTTTATTACAATACACAAAAATTCCACATAAAACATGGAATTGTACATAAAAAATACAATTGAACAATAACAACAATCAAAAGTATTGAGACAAAATAAAAATGTATTGATTAAAAAAAAAGCAAAGCCAGGTCAGACAAACCTCTCCTAAACCTTATACACTGTTCCAAGTATCTATGCTGTTACTATTGTGCAAAACACAATCCATCTCACAGGCATTGCATTTCCCAGGGGTATCCCTTCTTTTCCCCACTAGATGCCACTGTTTGGAGTCTGACAATTGTGCATTTTTCTCACATTTTATTGGAATTACCTTGAAAATTAAGATAAGTTATAACTATTTGTTATGTTTGTTAAAATCAAAACATAAGAGTTTTTTATTCTTTGTCCGTGGCCATGGGTTTTAGATAATTGTCATTGAATAAATATCATATCAATCATTTTGTAATTCTTATCGTATCTTTAGATTTCCATAAACAATGTCGTGTTCCTTAAGTCCTGAACAGATGGAGGTCTGTTGGTGTTACCGGCTGAATTGTTTCCCCAGGGCATGTGAAGGACTCTGGTTTGATTCCAGCTGCTCAGAGAGGATGTGAGATATTGCTGCAGCAACTGCTGCAAGACGAAGAGCCTCAGGACCTAGTGCATCATGGGAAGAACGTGCTCCAGCTCACAGCTGAGAAGGACACTGCTCACCGCCACAGCAACAGCAAGGTGAAGGACCTAATACAAGTTCTACTCATCGGCCCCCTCCTAATTATGAGTGACATGCTCCAGTTTGAAAGTCTTCTGTCGTGTCACGTTAACAGTCTCACCATTTGGCTGATCTTCAAGCACCGAGAGAGTTTTAACATTAAAAATGTATTCAGCGCTTAACTTCTCATCGGCTCGTTTTTTTCATGGTGTGTTTACTGACTGAAACAATCCTGGTGTGAGGGGTGCCACCGTAACTCTGGTGCAGACCAGACAAGCACCAGTACTGCCGGTGACATGCCAAAATCACATGATGGGAACCACCGAAAGATGGTGAGAAATGGCGTCTCCTCCATTGCGTAATAAAACTCGTACAAAACTAAGGAACTCCCGGAGCTGCTTGAACATGAGCTCTCAGGAGATACACAAAGGCTACAGTCATGCACGCCTCCAGAACACCGCAAACCTTCAAGAAGCCCACGTCCACCAAAGAACCAAGGGAACGAGTATGAACGCCTCAAATCAGAACCCTCAGGTTTTCGCTAAAATGTTCCATCAGAATAGATGTTATGGCAGTGATGGTGCTGCAGCTTGATTCAGATTCAAATGTTTCATTGGACGGTTACAATAATACAACACACTAAATAATTACAACACCACCGGACATCAGCTGAGCTCAAGCAAAATAGAAAAAACTGCAAAGTTCCTCATTATTCTTCAACATCTGCTTCCAAAATCCCAACACTCATCTGTGCAGGGGACCAGAACCTTTACTGGAGAAATCCTTCCTGTAACTTTATACTGTGTGTCAGCTATTGGTGTGAAACTAATGCTCTTTATAAATGTGAAATGTTATTCATTATAATACGTCTATTAACGTGCAGTCTGCTCCCGAATGAAAAAGAAGATTCTGTTTCTTTTTCTTTTTTGTATAGTCCTAACTGTGACCAGAGCAACTGACCTGGGGTCTGTCTTCTCCTTTATGAAACAGCTAATCGCTAGCCGAATGTTTGTCAGCTTTTCTACAAACGTTGCATAGTTTAAACTTTAACTAATCGCATTAAACAGCTGCACAGGGAGCAGGTCAAATAGAGGAGAATTCTTGTGAGATCCATTAAAACTGCGGCTGCACTGTAGATATTAGATCTGATCGATTAAAACTCCTTTTCCTTTTATTCCTTGTTAATAAATAGATCATTAGAAATAATCTCAACTGCGACGCAATGCCCCTTTCAGAAAAAGTGTGCAAAGCAAATGTCTTACAGAAAAGGATATTGAATCAGTGAAAAAATGTAAATATAATGTGTGAGATTTGCAGGGACATCTGCTTTTCCGCCACATGGCACCAAATGTGTGTTGTGTATGTAGATGTTTTGGTTATAGATGTGTTTGTGCAGGTTCTGATGGCGTCCCTTCAGAAGCACATCCTGGAGTTCACACGGCGTCTTCATTCAGCGGAGCTGGAGCGCAGGAGCCTGAGGATGGAGCTCACGCGCCACACACACTCAGACTACCCGAGCGCAGCCAGAGACACGCATGCAGTGAGTCACACGGGCTTCTGGATATTTCACGTGCCCCATTGTGTGTCCCTAACGGGTGTGTGTCCCTCTGCAGCAGTTTCAGAGCGTGTGCGAGCAGCTGAGCCGTGCCCTGGAAAGAGAGCAGTGTGCTCAGGCTCTCCTGCGCGACCAGGCCCACCAGCTGCAGGAGCTTGGCCTCAGCATGGAGCTGCACACTGGGGACCAGTTGGAGAGGGAGAAAACACTCAGTCAGGCCGTGCAGGTACACAACACACACGCAATCGTTTTCAATCCCCTTTGCTTCACCACAGACAAGCCAATAAATTAGTGTCCAGGATGTCAGACAGAACATTCCACAGACCTTCAGAACCAGTTTATCATCAGACCTGCTCCACTTGAGAGAAAATCCAACGATTTAGATTCAAATAGAAATTTCAAGTGTTCTAACTTTAAAATGACATCAGAAAATGGACAATATGGTCACACCTTCTCAATATTTGTAGAGATATCCTTCGATTAGCATAATAGTGTGGTCATGGAGGCACACAGCGTTTGGTGTAGTTGAAACCCAGGTCACTTGACACCGGAGTGATCGCCATGGTTGGGAGATTCGCAATGAGTGATCGCCATGGATCGCCATTCACGAGATCAATCATAACCCAATCAAACATAATGATCAATGAACCTGTTTTTGGTCAAAAAAATGAACCCATAGCCTGATTAATGCATCTATAATATTTGTTAATAGTTAATACTTTCTTAACTGATATTCCCATCATTCAATGTGCCACTGGCATCAGAATCAGTCGTGCTCATCTCATCTAGAAGATAAATGTACAGTGGTACCTCGCGATACGAAATTAATCCGTTCCAGGGTGGTTTTTTCAACTTTTCTTCACTCCTTAAATCTACACATTGTTAATGTAATAAATGATAATAAAACAATGAAAACAAAATAAATGCACAATAAGTACACAGATGTGAAACCTTCCTTGTGAGTGAGGCGATGTGTGTTCACGAGTTACGGACACCAACACGAAACCAAAAAAAATAAATAACATTTATAAAGTGGAATGCGCTGCTCTGAAACACGTTACAGGAGAAACCTTTAGCTTTCATTTCTTTGTCGCTAGATTTAGTGACTTTTCAAAGCTCCTAGCGACTTTTTTTTATCCTAGCAACAAATCAAGTGACTTTTCCTGGTGTTCCTGGGAGCTTTCACTTTTTTCCAGCATTACACTTAGCTTTGGCTGCATTATTTCCAGGTTCAGAAAGGAGTGGGAATCACACCCAGAGTTCAGGGGTTGCCTTTTATTGGGGAGAATTCGAGGACGAATAAATTTACATTTATTTCACATTACATGTGTGTTAATTTAATAAAACTTTTTCTGTTGGCATTGGTTAAGAAAACCATTGGGGAATGGAGATTGCGCGTCACGTGAGGTTTATGCAAATTAGATGGTGACATCATCAAACGACTTTCAAACGACTTTCGAGTTTCCTTGACGCAGTGTAATACGAGTGCGTACGTATTTCAGCTCCACATTCCTCGGGGAGAGTCATGAGCTCTGTAGTGAAAGGTATTGGTCTCATCCACAACCAGCAGAGTCAGGGCCTCAACCATATCAGGAGAGAGGAGAACCAGCTCTTTTCATCCCCTCTTGCCCCTGATCCCAACCTGACTGCGGCCACACCTTGATGTCGTGAAGTGCTGTCCCTCTCAATGAAGCCTTTTTCAGACCTTTCCTTTACATCTGCAGTTGAAAATAATTATTTGGGTTGAAAGTGTTGCTTTTGTTAATTCAGCACACTTTTTGAGGAGGTTTGAATTTGGGAACGATCTTCATGAGATACAGATGAAGGCACTGCCCATCCTCAGTGAAAGTCATAGTAGACGGCCTCATTCAGTCACTAAAGCAGCGTGTGAGATCATCGCAGTCCACTTTGTGTTGCAGAGTTTCTGTAGTTGATATCAAATCTTTGTCCTCAGACATCAGCGCTCGGCAGTGAAGGATTTCACAGATCTTCTTCAGAGTTTTGTAAATGTGTTTTTCATCATCATCATCATCATCATGTCCAGAAACCCTCTTAACTGCTTGAACCACTTTAAAAAGATTGGCAGGTTTCACAGCTTCTTCGAGACTGCTCTTTCTGTGCAAGGTCAATAACAATCTACCAATTTCACGAGGTTTTGCCTAAATTATTAGGGTCATGTCCATGTTTGTAACAACAGTGAAGTCGTTCAGGTTCCTGGGCACCATCATCTCCCAGGACCGGAAATGGGTCACTCACATCGACTCCATTGTGAAAAAGGCCCAGCAGAGGTTGTACTTCCTTCGTCAGGATCTACTAAAACAATTCTACGCTGTCATCATCGAATCCATCCTCTGCTCCTCCATGACTGTCTGGTTCAGCTCAGCCACCAATCTGACCTCAGAAGACTGCAGAGGGTAGTTAGGTCTGCAAAGCACACCATTGGCACACACCATTGGCACAACCCTTCCCAATCTCCAAGAACTGTACCTATCCAGAGTGAGGAAAACTGACAAAAAAAATCCATCTTGACCCCTCACACCCTGCCCACTCCCTCTTTGAACTGTTGCCGCCCGGTCGTCGCTTTAGAGCTCTTAACACCTGAACGACCAGGAACAGTTTCTTCCCTCAGGCAGTCCAGGTCGTCAACAACTGAAAAACGTTCATCTATATTATTCAGTCCATCTTTGCACATATTATCATTTCCACTTGTACTACTTAATGTCTATTTTTGATTTTTATCTTAATATAATTTGTATCTTATCTTGAATCTGTTGCACTGTAGTGCCTCTGCACAAAAACACGTTCCTCGTATGTGCAAACATGCCTGGCAATAAAGCTCATTCTGATTCTGATGTTTGTTAAAGAAAGACTGTGAAAGCTGAAGAACACCCAACTGAAACATCATCTTGCTTCATTGCACCCAAAGATTCCAGACTCCTTGTGAAGTATGCTGACAGAAAGACGATTCCCCAATGCTTGCCAGTCCAAGAACTCTCGTCCTTCCAGTGTGTTCTTCTTCAGCATCAGGCTTTGAGTGACGTCTTTTCAAATGGTGCCACAAATCTCTACAAACTGTTGTGCATCACGTTGTCTTCTAGGCGCATGTTTAAGATAATGCTGATAATTGCCTTTATTCCTCAGCTTCTGCAGCAACGATATTTGTTCTTTTGAGTACACCGGAAGTTAAAACATCAGCTTCGATCAAATGACGTGCTAACTTTGACTGGGGTTTCCCACAAATGTAACAAACGTTCTTTCCCTCTGTTGAATTGCTCTCCCTTCGTTCATCTCTTAGTTCTGTGGAAGTGGACGACAAATCACTGCACAATCAGAGTTTTCATGTGCTTCCCTGCTCTTCTATACTTCTTCATTAGGCATACTAATATTCAAGTCAGAAATATCTGATAAAGCTTCACTAGAGGAAGCAAACTGTCCATCAGGAGAGAAGCTGAACCGCATCTCAATGGATTTCGCAGAGCTGCCTGACTGACTGTGGTACATAATCTTCATCTGATGGCTCGTCGTCCTCTGAACTGATTTCCTATCAACAACACTCTTCATTAATAAAATCACTCAAGATCCTTTTCAACTCTATTGGCTCAAATGTTACTACTCATTGTTTAACTGAATATCTAGTCATCTAGTAGACATCATGTAGTTATTGACTTGGAGGTCTATGATATCCATGACTCATTACATGAACATTACAGAACAAATTGACTCACAAAACCAAACACTGATGCTTTCAGATTAGTGTCTGTTTAAAAACGTAAAAATTCATAACATCAAAATTTTCTTGAGATTCGTAACATAAACGTATCGTGTTTGTCATAGAGATCTCTGTGATCAGTGTCATTTGTGTTCTTCAGCTTCTTTGAGAGTAGAGCTCATCAGAAGAGATTTGTCCGTGATTTCCAACACAAACATCACAGGCTCTGTCATGTGAACAAAAGAGCCAATCACATTGCTTTGACAGAAAAATTGTGTTCCTGAATAACGATTTGACTGTGTTTGCTGGTCTCGTTTGAATATTCTTACTGAGCTCCCTTTTAATGTGACCATGGCATGCAGACAACCATAGGGGCTCTGGGTGAAAACTGGCGTGTACTAACCTCTGCTTATTTTCCCTCATGTGGAATTCACTGACCGAGTGTTTGTGCTTCAGAGAGCAGTGTTGAAGTAATTGTTTGCTTGACTTCGTTAAATAAGGTCTCTGATGATCATTGTTAACGGCGGGAGCACAATGTGTGGTTTCTAACGTTAATGAAATTCTCACCGACGGCAAACTTATGAAGATAACGTGCGCTAATTGATTTGTTTTTACCAACAGCTGGAATTTCATATGTCCGCATTAGTTTGGTACAGGTTTTTTTAAATCTAGAGAAAAATTGATGATAGAAACGCTAACCTGATCCGGTATTAGAACGGCATCTTTCTCCAAAAACAAACATGCACAGAATCCAGACAGATCCAATCGCTGTGTGTCGCATTCTAATCTAAACAACGCTTGTGTGACGTATCAGTGTAGCTTTGGAACTCTGTCACTTAACTTTGCTTTTAAAACAGGAAGTGCCAAACTGGAAAACTAACTTGTCTCTTGTTTAAAATAAAGTAAATATTTCAAGTCACAGTGCTAGCATGTTAAAAAAGTGTTTGGGGGTGAAGTGGCCCTTCAACACTCTGTAAACACTCTCTCTCTCTCTATCTCTTACGCTCTCAGAGTCTGTCTGAGGCCAAACTGGAGCTCAGGAGGAGAAACCAGAGCCTGCACATGCTGGGGAAGCAGCTCAGCCAATCAGAGCATGACAAGAGGCAGCTACAGGAGTAAGAAGCACACACTGACCGTCAGAGATGGTGAGTATTTGATCTGAGAGTACTTCTGTGTGTTTCAGGGACCGAGAAGGTCTGAGGAGCTACATGAAATCAGTGGAGAAGCTGCTGAACCAGGCAAGAGCCTGAATACATGAGTCTCTCACTCGTTCTCACACTGTTTGAGGTTCTTTCTGTCTTCTGTCGATTACAACACCACCATTCTTCTTGTGTGCTCTTCTGTTTCAGCTGAGGGAACAAGGAATGTTCTCCTCTAGCGCCTCGACTTTACATGATGCTCTGCTTCTCTCCAGAGCTTCACTAATCCTGCCGCAAAGCATCATAGAAAACCCAGAGCTGGAGACTTGTCAGGTACAAAAAGCAGTTATTTGTATTATTACAATTGCCTGTATCCATCCTCTCCATTGGCTCTCAAGAGGTGATATGCAAATGACATGGAAATGATTATCTCATAGCCACTCCCACCACACGCAAAATGTTTATATTTAATGCATTTTTTCAGTGCCCATTTGTTTAGGTTCCTATTGTTTTAAGTAGAAAATATATTTTGTTCATTCCTTTTTTTACTTTAAAATTATTTAAATCTTCTTCCTTTTCCTTTCGGCTGTTCCCAGTTTAGGGGTCGCCACAGCGAATCATCCTTTTCCACCGAACTCTGTCCTCAGTATCCTCTACTCTTGCACCAACTACCTTCATGTCCTCTTTCAGCACATCCATATATCTCGTCTTTGTCCTTACTCTTGACCTCTTGCCTGGCATCTCCATCTCCAACATCCTTCTACCAATATAACCACTATCCCTCCTCTGCACATGTCCAAAACATCTCAACCTGGCCTCTCTGACTTTGTCTCCAAAACAACCAACCTGAGCTGTCCCTCTGATGTGCTCGTTCCTAATCTTGTCCATCCTCGTCACTCCTAAACTGAACCTCAACATCCTCATCTCTGCTACTTCCATCTCTGCCTCTTGTCTCTTCCTCACTGCCACAGTCTCCAACCCATACATCATAGCTGCTCTCACTACTGTTCTGTACACCTTTCCTTTGATTCTTGCTGACACTCTTCTGTCACACAACACCCCTGACACTTTTCTCCACCCACTCCAACCTGCCTGCACTCGTCTCTTCACCTCTTTTCCACCCTCCCCGTCGCACTGGACTGTTGACCCCAAATACCTAAACTCCTGCACCTTCTTGACCTCAGCCCCCTGTAACCTCACTGTTCTATTTCCCTCCTCTCTCGGTTCAAACACATGTATTCTGTCTTACTGCGACTGACTTTCATTCCTCTTCTTTCTAGAGCTGACCTCCAACTTTCCAGGTTTTCCTCCACCTGCTCTCTGCTCTCACTACAGATCACGTCATCTGCAAACATCATTGTCCACGGAGATTCCTGCCTGACCTCATCTGTCAACCTGTCCATCACCATAGCAAATAAGAACAGACTCGAGGCTGATCTTTGATGTAGCCCCACCTCCACCTTGAACTCCTCTGTCTGACCTACAGCACATCTCACTGCTGTCTTACTTCTCTCATACATATCCTGAACTACTCTGACGTACTTCTCTACCACTCCTGACATCCTTATACAGGACACTTTAGCTAGCCTCTTCTTCTGGATGATATCTTGTACTTCCTCATTCCACCGCCATATTTCCTTATCTTCTTTCCTCCTTCCAGCTGACACACCTAGCACCTTTCTACCTGTCTCCCTGATCACTTCTGCTGTAGTTTCCCAGTCATCTGGAAGCTCCTCCTGATCACCCAAAGCCTGTCTCAGCTTCTGTCTGAATTCCTCATAATCGTCTCCCTTTTTCAACTTCCACCACTTGGTCTTCTTTTCAATCCCCCCCCCTCTTTTTCCTGACCACCAGAAACATCCTACACATCACCATCCGATGCTGTCTGGCTACACTGTCTCCTACCACTACTTTACAATCTCTGATCTCTCTCAGATTGGCTCGTCTACAAAGGATGTAGTCTACCTGCGTACTCCTACCTCCACTCTTGTAGGTAACTCTATGTTCCTCCCTCTTCTGGAAATAAGTATTAACTACAGCCATTTCCATCCTCTTGGCAAAGTCCACCACCATCTGTCCTTCTAGGTTCCTTTCCTTAACACCGAACCTGCCCATCACCTCCTCATCACCTCTGTTGCCCTCGCCAACATGCCCATTGAAATCTGCTCCCACCACTACTCTCTCCCCTCTGGGAACACTCTCCATCACCTCATCCAACTCACTCCAGAATCTCTCCTTCTCTTCCAACTTACAGCCTACTTGTGGAGCATAACCACTCACTACATTCAACATCACCCCTTCAATTTCTAACTTCAAACTGATCACCCTGTCTGACACTCTTTTCACCTCTAAAACATTCCTCACTCCTCCTTCAGGATCACTCCTACCCCATTTCTCTTCCTATCCACACCATAGTAAAACAGTTTGTATCCCCCTCCAATACTACGCGCTTTGCTACCCTTCCACCTGGTCTCCTGCACACACAGAATATCTACCTTCCTTCTCTCCATCATGTCTGCCAGCTCCCTACCCTTCCCTGTCATTGTACCAACGTTAAGAGTCCCTATTTTCAGATCTACACTCCTGCCTTTCCTGTTCTCTTTCTGTCGACGAATCCTTCTCCCTCCTCTCCTTCTTGACAAACAGTAGTCCAATTTCCACCGGCACCCTGTAGGTCAACAGCACCGGAGGCGGTCGTTGGTAACCTATATTTTATGGCCGATACCCGTGCTGATGCAACCCTCTCTATTTATCCGGGCTTGGGACAGGCACATAAGTCACTGGAAAACCCTGTGGCTAAATAAAAAATAATAATAATAAATGTACGCCTTAAAAAGTCTTCCATTCGCTAAGTATTAAATTTGCAGTTCTAGGTATTAAATAATTTTTCACGGGTCGTAACTTTCCGATACTTCAGATCGTGTGTTTGGTCAAGAGTGATTTCCCAGCATGCACTGCGCGTGCCGGCACACTTGGTTGTTTAACAAAAGTGGCTGCCACAACCATAATTAAAACAATTTTTGTCATTTTCAAAGGTATATAATGAAATAATGAAAACACAAGTTTTATGTTAGTTTTCATGTAACAAATAAAAATGTCAGAAAAAGTAAATAAAATCAGTAAAAAAAAAACACTAGTTTTACATGCACCACTGTCCGCCATATAACAGTGACTGCATTTGCTCTTGAGACGAACTTCTTTATAGTTGCAAAATGCATAATTTCGTATTAGATTTCATGTCATACGTGCAAATATAGGTCTGAATTTTCATAACATTAACAGTTCACAATGAAGCCTATGGTGTACGACACATGTTTATGTGTTTAGAAAAGTACAAACAACCACAAGTTCTTCTTTTGCTGATCCTTCTGAACCAGTTCTTTCGATATTCCAGGAAACTAAAGGTTCACATGTCAGATTTTTTATGCTCCTTTATCTCTGGAACTTTTTTAATCTTTTATAAGATGTTGGTGGATAAAATATAGTATTTTTTTTCCATTTGTTCACAAATCTTCAAGCAGCAGATATTGTTTACATTTTTAGATGTCTTGGTTGAAATATTTCTATTTCATAGATTTTATAGTTCATTTATGGCAGTTTGTTAGATAGATCTTGATTCTTTAAGAATGTGGTTCTGGTTGTCTTAAAAAGGTCTTAAATTTGACACCTGCAGAAACCCTGTATTATGAATAATAAGTAGCTGTATCCTCTAATCACCCGGGTTTGTTTTTGGCAGCATCTGGTACAGTGTTTCATGGAGCTGTGTTGCAGCATCTCAGAGGAGAGAGAAGATTAAACTGATCCCTGGAGAAGAAACCTCTTTAGCAATCATGAATACCCTGTTTCAGTTTCTCTGTCCAGCCCCGTTAGAGGATTCCTGTAAAGCCTCTGGGTTTTGAGGATCAGGACTCTTACGGAACTCTGAACAACACACAGCCTCAGCATTTCTGCTCTAATGACACTGATCTCTGTTTAATCCTGTCGCCTGGGCTAAAGGAGTGATTACTTTTATTTAGGAGGTGACTGTCATGATAATGTGATTAAAGGGTTAATCACATTAGAGGGTTTTACTTGGATGTGTCTGTTGATTTCCTATTTCTGTTGGTCAGAAAGTGCTGGTCAGCAGCAGCTTTGAAGATTTATTTTCACACAGTTACAGTTTCCTGCAGTAAGTTCTGAAAGTGCTGAATTGGAAGATCTTTCAAATGTTTTTGAATGTGTACATGGAATAAGAATCAGCTAGTTAAAGTACTGTCAGGAATCCAGTGTCCCCAGAAGAGACAAATCCAGCAATCAAGAGCACTTAATTAAATCCCCCTGAACCTCACTGAATCAATCATCCAATCAGAACAGTCCTACCATCTATCTACCTCTGTTAAAAGGCTCATCCTCAGTTGTAAGAGCTACGGTTCACGCACCCTGACTCTCCATGATTGCTCCTAGCCTTCTTGGAATTCTCGGCCTTGGGTCTGTGTCAAACATCTCTCCATCTCCTTCATAGGATTACTCTGCTACAACTACTCATCCGCTACTTGTCGTCTCCAAAGTCTTTGTGGATTTCCCGGTTCTTGGCATCTGCCAGCTGTTGACTACTAAAGTAACGTCGTCTTTAAGGGATGTAATATAGTTGTAAATAAACCATTGTATATAGTTCCTGATCCCGTGGTCCTTTTTCCAGTGCACCATGACAGAAGATCTAACCACGGCTAAAGACATGACCAAAAGATGGCAATAAACAACATGGCCGTCACCGCTACATCTGTTCTACAGCAAATAGAAGAAACACTGGTTGCCCTGAAGGAAGTTAGCATGGCCGCTAATGTTCCTGCCTCATGCACAGGGAGACCCATTAGCTCAGCTTTTACACTGGTGAGGATCAGGGTTGTTGCGGATTCCTGTTACAAGTGTCATTATACATCGACATCAATACATTGTCATTGTTTCAACTCTTCTTTTCACTCCTCGATGAACGAGCTCCTGTTGGTATCGTCAGTCTTACAAAGTCGTACGAAATAATCAAGGACAAACCCAAGAGATTTAACTTTCATTAATACTGAAGAAGAGCACCACGGTGGCGTAGAAGGTACAGCCTCTATCCACCATTAACATAGTATTGTCTTCGGCCCCAGAGGTTTCCCTCAAGCAACTTAGTTTCGCTAAAAGTATCTGATGAAAATAACATCAATTGAGATAGAAACCATCCAGGGAATCCACCGAGCAGGGTTACAGTAAAATTCCAGACCTCTCATGAGAGATGGTGCTGCAGGATTCCACAGTAGTTTTCTATTTTAGGAAGACCTACACAATCCGAGACTCTGCTGGCCCCCTTCTGAGATACTATGCTGGAGTCCTTACTGTATGACAGACTCTCTGAAAACTGCTCTTTCAGAAACCTGTGCAGCGAGGATCTACTGTTGTGGAAAGTCTTTCCTCTGAACCAGTCTTTCTACCAGCAGACTATCAGGATTTCCAGGATGTGTTTAATAAACAAGAAGCTTTTCAGATCCCTCCTCATCGGCCATGGGACTACAAAATCAACCTGCTACCCAATGCCCTCATATATTTTACTGCTCTCCGAGGAAAACATATCTCAAATAAGCCTAAGCAAACAATCGTATATTCGTCCATCAACTTCTCATCAGCAAAAAGGATAAAGGTCTTCGTACCTCTGTAGATTACGAAACACTAAGTACAGCCCCCTGCCTTTGATTCCATAGAAGTGTCACAAGACACTATTTTCTCCAAGTCAGACCTCAGAAGTTCCTACAATCTCATCTGTATGAGATAAGATGATTGGAATCCTGCTTTTGTCACCCCTAGTGGCCATTACGAGTATCTCATCGTGCCATATGGGCTCATCATTTCCCCTGCTATTTTCCAATTCTTCATAAATTAGATTTGGTCTACTTGAATGATATCCTGATGATATCCCACATACCTTTCACTTGAATAAGGTCCTGCGAAAACTCATAGCCTATACGTAAAAGCTGAAAAATAGGAATTCCATGTCTCTATGTTCCCTTTTCTGTGATATCAAATTGGGCCACTAGGACTAAAACCTACATGCATAAAAGAACTCCAGCATTTCATAGGCTTCATCAGTTCCCTTGACCTCCCCGGTAGTGATGCGCAGGTCATCTCTTAACTCACAGACCCGCGAGTTGTAAAGATTTAGATACAGTGGTGTGGGACAGGCCAAATAATTTTACAAAAGCGGGACTCGTGGGTTAGAAAAATACCTGACCCGTGCATAACTACTCCCTGGACAACCCCGCTCTGAATCTCCCTTTGAAACCTTGAAAACCTTGAAAGCTCCACCTGACAAACCTTTTGTTTTAGAGGTAGATGCCTCCATCTCCAAAATTGCAGCGGTGACTCCAATATTGCTGACCTAGTGTGGAACCTAATGTCCTAGTATGTCCGTAACTGCTCAGTCTGTGCGATGTATAATACTTTGAGACATCTACCTTCCGGGAAATTTGTTCCACTTTCCATCCCTGGTAAAATCCATGGTGTAATGGTCCATGGTGTAAATTTCATTACTGACCTGCTCTGTTCAAGAGGAAATACCTGTGTCCTGGTAGTAGTAGAGTGTGACCTACTTCCTTTTAAACCTCCGAAAGTTTATTCCAAAATGTTTTCAGATATTATGGGATACCTGAAGAAATTGTAACAGACAGAGGACCACAATTCATCTCCTAGATGTCTGTGGCAGGCCTTCTTCCAGAGGTTTGGAGATGGTCTAAAATTCTCAGATTGAAAAGCCAGATTGAACAAAGGATCTAAGAGCTTGGACATTACCTTTGGCAACACTCCCACCAAGATCCAGCTGGAGTCAGCTCTTCTCTTGAAGTACATTCCGAATTCCATTTGTCAAGAGGCTACACTCCCCCTGAAAGGAAGAACCTTCCAATGTTCCACTGCTTTTATGTAGATACTTGAAAGCAGCAAAAAAAAAAAAACGGAGCCTAATGTAGATTAATTCTAAAATGAATATGTATTATAGGTCAAAGTGGCTTGGGTATAGTTATGAGGGTTTAGTTATTTGGTAGAAACAATTTAGAAGAATTCTCCAGATTTTTGGATGGCTCTTGCTTGACGATTCTTATTGCTCTCATCCCTGTCACGTATGCAGCTTTTCCAGTCAATTTCCTCATACCACTTGTTCTATAACCTTAAGGATTTGCAATTCTCCTTCAATATTTCAAAACTTACATGGGTATCTAGAGATGAATAATATTAATCCTAAAAACGTAACTGATTTAAGCTTCAAAGCAATGGCTTGACTGTGACACACAGAGATCTGTGTGTGTTAGTGGAGAGTGCTGGATGGTGGATATCGTTGGATAAATCAAGAGGTTACAGAAAGGTAACTGCCGGCCATGACTGGAGGGGCTGCCGGCTGACCATAAATTCGCTGTCCTGAGTTTACAAAAGTACAGAAAAGATCTTGACTTCAACTGGGGCTTTTTCAGGGGATTTCTGAGGAGTCATGATGTAAATCGTTGTATAAAAGTCAGCACCCAACTCTCCTCTGCAGACTCTTGGACCACAGAGTTTCCAACGTTTGGGAATTCACAGCTGAGGGACACTTCAAGGAGCACGGAAAGGGACATACACTAGAGAACTTGAACTTTGGCTGAGAACTGTATTTCTTTTTTTTATTATTTTGTTATAAAAAAAATCACCAATTAAAGAAATGTAATTGATTAAAACGACTGTCTATTAAATATTTGTTTTTAAGATGTTAAGACTTTTATTGAGAACAAACCACAGAGGAGTCTTCTGACCAAGTTTTAAGTAATTGCAAATACTTGAATCTTAGGAAAGGTTTCTAAACCTAACCGGAGAATAAAAAGGTTAAAGGTGTTAGAGTTAAAAAGATACAAAGATACATCTTCTTAAAGAGAGTGTCAGTGATGGTCACCTCATCGTCACATCAGTCACAAGTGTTACTAACTAGATGGGACACAGGCAGCTTAAAATGCTCCACAAACCATAACTTTCTCATGATATTGATGTACCAGTTTTTTGTGTTATTTTTTGTTTGTTTTTGTGTTTTACAAATACATAAACCAAAGTTGAGCATTTGTTTTTAGTCACTGGTGTTAAAATAATTCTGGAGCTCCCCCTCTATGAGGTGAAACTGTCCTTGTGTAGGGACCCAGCTAATGGAAAGTTCATGGATCAGTGAGGGCCTCGATGGACTCGAAGACTAGAAGAGATTTAGAAATATGTGTCACTGAGAATCATGTTTACTTTTTGGTGAAAACAATTGTGTTTGCTTCTTTGGGTGCTTTCTCTCTCAGTCAGGTAGATGGTCCACACAGGCCCGTCGCTCTCTGATCAAACTGGGACGTTGAATTAGGATTTTCTCCTCCTCACTCTTGTTCCTCAGGGGGGTTCTGGTTTTGGCTGGGTCACCTGCGTGACTCCTGAGAATTCACTTGTCTTCTCTCTTGCTCTCTCTTTTCTTTCTTTCTTTGTATTAAAGAAGTAGGTTCCTCTCCTCCTCCGGTTCCTCAGGGGTGTCCTGTGATTGGCTGATCAGGTGCTGGAGGTTTGAAGGAAACCAGATCACAAGCTCATGTTTGATCATCATCCCCCTCGTGTTTCCTGCTCCAGAGCGTCCCATCAACTCCTCATTAACTCTATGTCTCTCTCTCTGCTCTGCTGCCAGAGTCCTGCTTTGATTTCCCAGGTTTGTCCCCCAGGCTGGTCCTGGAACAGTTCCTGGAGTGTTTCTGTCCTTTATTCTGTTTGTTTGCATGATACTCTCCCTCTGTGCTTCTCTCTTCTCCTCCTCTCAGTTCTTCTTTTTGTGAGTACTCCGCCTCCTTCTTCAGTTGCTCTTCAGAGCAGCATCGCTCTCAGAGACCCAGAGGTTCTGGGTGAAGCTCTATTCACCCTAATCACATGGATTCAGAGCGAATCCTGGCTGTAGTGATATGACAAAATTGATCACCGTTACTTGCATTAGTAACAAAAACACTTTTTATTGTTTTAAAATCCATTTTTCACCATTGGTTTGGTCACGAGGGATGCTAATGTAACTGTTTGACCGTTTTGAGAATTTTTTTTTCACCACTGTAGCCCCGATTCCCTCTAAACAATCTAATTGAAGCTGAAGCAGATGAGACAAGACTTTGGCAATCACTGTAACAGTAGAATCCCCTCACAAGTTTTCAGTTTAAAGGTCTTGAAAGAATATTTGTGATGATATTTCATGTATTTCACCGGGATATCCATGAGGTTCAAACCACCACCTTATCAAAAATAATAGCCAAAGTAATCAGGGATGTGCTGATTGCGAATGTGTGGCTCTCGGAAGTGAGCGTGAAGAGCCAGCTCTGTAGCCTGGAAACCATCTCGCTCTGGTTAAGGGGATGGACAGAGTTTCTTTTCCTGAAGGAGGGAACGGAGATGTTTTTGTCATAGTAACGACTTATTGGAAACAATCTTTGGGAGCGAGAGTAAAATACAATATTTTAAGGTGCTAATGATGCACAGATCATTGTGCAGCTGTAGGTGATTGATCATCAATCAGATCGTTATAACCCCCAGCAGAACCTACCATCACTCTGTTTTTCGAGGAGCCGAACTAACTTAACTTTGTGCACCTCATATCAAGGAACGGGGGTTCACAATCCAGTGGGCTAGCAGCTGCTTTGAGGGCAGGAATCCGGGTCAGGGGATCTCCAGACCTGGATTCCAGGAAGGACTCATTGACAGACAGTGCATGGAGATCTCCGACCCTTTGGAGTGAGGCCAAGTCAGCGAGAGTACTAGCTCTACTCTACTGCTATAGCTTAAGGGGGACATCTCTGGGCATCTAATGTGACAGGAGGGTCCCAAGAGGGTACTAGGAAGGTCTATAAAGCTGGTGGCTTCCGATCGATTGTCCTTTACCCGGGGGGGTGAAAGGAGGATTTGCGGGAACATAGACTTCGAGGGATGAAGGGTACAGTCCTTGATCAAACACCTCCTGGAGAAGGTCAGTACACTCATAAGCAATGGGTCCATTTCCAAGCATAGCAGGACCTTGTGGAGAGTGCTAAGGCATGGTCTAAGGTCCAAACTACCGAAGATGGTAGGGAGCTGGGGGCCGCCACAAAGATGTTAGGGAACAGGGGAACCACCTCAACGGATGCGCCATATGCGCAGATTAAAGACTGACCTGAGTGAGCAGGTCTCTTCAGGGAAATGGGCCAAAAGAGGGAACGGTCACAATCGATTAAGTTCTGAATTCTGCTCTGTTGGGCCAGCGGTGCAACAGAAGCAATTTCGTGCTCATCCTCCCTGACCTTGCATAGAGCCTGTGCTAGAAGGCTCACTAGAGGAAATACATATTAGCGTTTGTTCCAGGACCAGCAGTGCGCCCGTAATCTGTTCTGAGAGGAGCCAGGGACAGGGAGTAAAATAACTGGCAATAGGGGGTTAACCAGGGAAGTGATCAGGAGACCTGCTGTGCTGCGTCGACCTTCTCCCATGTCTGCTGAACATCCAGGGGGGTGTCTCCATTCTCCTGTTCTGGGCCTGAACCTGAGCGGGGGAACCGCCATCCCGTTGCTCATACCAGGGGGGAATAGTCATAAGAGACAAAGTACACGGCAAACGTCAGGGCGAGTAAGTGCAGGTGACAGCAGTGTACACAAGTGTTGACGAGCACCAGCAGTGGCGGCGATCGTGGACATTTTGCCATCTTGTTACAGACCTCAGACCTTCGAATGATGCGTCACTGACAGACGATGTCAACCTGTTCGCCATGACCAGCTTGGGACTTGAGAGCAAACCCATAGCTGAGTGGTCAAACGGCAATCATTTTTCTTACACGCTTCTTAGTGTAAGCCTTGTTTGCTTTCATGAAGATGAAAGTCCAAGAAGATGGCTCATTCTGCACAGAAAGGGGCTCCTCAAACGAGTTGTCAAAGGAAGGAAGCTCAGAGGAGGGCAATCTCTTTCAGCAGTGTGCAGGCAGAGGGAGGTTCCGGAGCAGACGTGGGGCCAATGCCTTCTATGACATGGAACCATCAGCTCACCCAGACCTTCTGCCTGTTTCCTGATCGTGCAGAACTTGACTCAAGATATCCACAGTGACACCGAAGAAGCCTCTGGAGACAGTTTTGGATCTTCGGTAAAAACTTCCACCATAGGTGGTGTTCTTGGACTGCCAAAGGGTGGACATCGTGCGGCCAATGTTGTCTTCCACACCCTAGGAGTGGAACTTTATGGACTTGTTGGCTGTCACGAAAACCTGTCATTTTGGGATTACCCATAGAGTTCTGACTGTAAAAGAAGGAAGTCCAACAAGAAGAACATTCCACTCTAGATATGACCAGTGCTTGAACTAGAAGTTGAGATAACGAGCTATCATGCAGTAACTGCAAAAACAGCCAGATCTTTGCTCAACGTAAGATAGAGGTCATGCTGAATACAGGTTCAATGTCGTCAGCAGAGCAAGGGTAGGAGAAGGATGATTGGATGCACAGAACGTTATTGAAGAAAAGAGGACTGAGAACTGATCCCCAGCGAGCAGGTGCTTGGTCTTCGGCACCTCACCCCTCCAGCGGACTCTGAAGAAACTGTCAGCGACTCACTCTCATTTAAACCCCAGCGTTTATAAACACAAAATCCATATAAATCCAAACCCCCGAGACACGAGGGTACACGTTGGACAGGTTGCCAGTCGATCGCAGGGCAACACGCACACATTCACACACACACAGTCAAATTTAAATTATTACACAATCTAACACAGGGAAACCGGAGTTCCGGAGGAAACCTATGCAAGCATGCGGAGAACATGCAGGAAGGTCAACGACAAGCCTCGAACCGTCAACCTTGATACCCTGATAATTCTTCTTAATTTAAGAAAATCAAATCGGTTTTTAATGTAAATTTAAGCTTTTTCAGCTTTGCTCGGATTTCCTTTTTTACAGTGAAAAGCTAAATGACAAACTCATGAAATCTGGAAGCTGATGAATTTTTGTATGAAAATAAAAGTTAAAGATGAGAAAACGTTTATATGTGTGAAGATTTCTCTCAGGAGTTCAGTAGTGAAGAGATTACTGAGGAATAGATTCAGAGGTGTGCGGACGCTCTGACAAGGGCTTGTACTTTTCTCTACTCGAGGCTCATCGTGGAGGGCTGAGGGATCCAAACTCTCTCTCTTCCCCTCTTTCACCCCCTCCTCTCCATTCAGGACAAAGCCGGGGTCTTGACCAATCAGAGACTTCGCTTATTTAGAGTAGGCAGGTCTATCATCTTTATATGGACCAGGGGCTCAGAGAGATTCTCAGAGGAGCCCAAAGCAAGATGTTTCTGCAGACAGGAGAAAAGTGAACATGAACTCATGTTTTCAGAGATGAAAAAAATCTCAGGAAGAAATTTAGGATAAATTTTAACAAGAAAACTCCAGAAGGTGATCATGAAGAAAACTCGTGCAGACGAAAAGCTAATGATTAAAACAAAGCGCATTGTAAAACTCTTGTTCTGATCTTCATTAACTCCAGATCAAATCTATCTGAACGAGGAAAACCCAAACAACCGTGTGACTGGGGATCCAGAACTCACCAAACATGGGGACGTGGACTCCCTCACTCCATCAGAAGGTAACACGCAGCAGCTCTCCTCTTTACTTTTACCTGAATCCCTTCAGGCTGTGCATGTGTGTGCCTCTGAGGTTTTGTTGGCTGGTCAGAAAATAATCAGTTTATTTTTTGTTATCTGAAATATCAATTGTTTTGTGTTTTGTTTCTGTCGTTACTTAGTTTTCATATTGTGTATTTCTTGCTTTCATGTGTTTGTACCGCTCCGCTCAGCAGCAGTTTCATCTAATGATGAGTTTGCCAGCGCATTCTTTCAAACAGATAAGGGAAGGCAAGTTTATTTGTGTGGCACATTTCACACACCGGGAAATTCAAAGTGCTTTACATTGGAATAATGCAGCTTCTAGTTTATTTGATCACTGTTATGCATTTGGTGACTGAGCGTTTGTTCGGTGACATCTATTCTGAAGGAGGCCGGCTTCAGAACTGGTGAAATGTGTTCTGACTTTCTAGTTTTGGTTGCCGGACCGACTTGATCTGCTCTGCTGGTCCATCCAGACTGACACAGAGCTCTATTTGATACTGGTGTCAGATTGTTCCGTGGTGAACTGCAATGACTTCTGTTTCTCCCAGACCATTCCTCCCATTAACTCCAGGGTGTGTGTAGTATATATAGTGAACATCACCTGTACAAAACCAGAGGAGAGCTGCCACCTGTTAGCGTTGACAGTGCAGCAAATTCTCCTTAACAACACAAAATTATATGTAACATATAACATAAATTATATATAACATTTTATTCTAAATTACTGCAGCTGTTCATCCCGGTTAAATCGCGTTCTGATCAAGTTGCCTTTGGGTTGTCAAATGCACATAGCTGCCAAAAATTTACTTTACGATTTACAAATGTGGTTCTTTTGTCAGATTCCCCAGACACTAACCAGTCCTGCAGCAACCCCTTTGCTTGTCATTTCTTTGTATTTCAGCAGTCTGTAGAATGGCTTCCCTGTAAAATCAGTTCGAGCAGTCAGTCATACAACAGCTTTCCTTCACTCGTACGCTTCAGAAACTGCTTTGATGTGTCCTTGACCTTGCTCTTGTTATATCTGCTTGAAATGATCTGCTCTGTGTGTTTTTATATATTTTCAATCGATTATAAAATAAAAGCTTGAGCCAAAACTGGATTCATACGATGCTCTGTCAGCTCCTCTCCTGATCGTGGGATCCCTGCATGAACACAAAGCAAACAAAGATGAGCTTTTCCACAAACGTGAAGTTCATTCACTTGTCATTTTACCATTTTTTGGGGATTGAGCACCGAAAGTGTGGAGAACCCTGTTGTAACTGCTCAGTGTATTAATCTTTTGCAGCATTCTGTGCATTTTTTATTTTCCCAAATCAAAACTGGAGAAAAAGTGGGTGTGAAAAGTTTGGAAAGTGGCTCTATATCTGCTCCTGATGCATTTTAGCTGAAACTCTGCTAACACTTCATCGTTAGTGAATGAAATTTGGCACACGTGTGTAGTGTACCAAGACTTAAATATAAGTAATATGGATTTCATTTCCAAAGTCGACAAGAAAACTCCTGTCTGAACAAATCTATATAGCAACCTACAGTTTCAGTCACAGCGCCACCAAGTGCCAACATGTAAATTTAAATTTTCTTCATTCATTCATTCATTCATTTTCCAACCCACTTATTCCCTTTTTGGGGTCACAGGGGTCTGCCGGTGCCTATCTCCAGTGCACATTGGGCGAAAGGCAGTCCATTACAGCCATTTTCTTCAGTTTGTTCAATTTTCAAACATGTCCTTCAAACACTATTTCAGACTTTGTTTGAAGAACATGTTTGAAGCTTATAACACTTATGCAAAACCTACAAAATGTTAATTAGGGCGACGTTCTAAAACAGACAAGAATATTTTTGAACATTTCCAGGCTAGATACTTTAACGCGCTCCTCCTATAGATTTAATGTGATCACTATTAAGTCTCATCTAAAGGTCTCAGCAGTGGTAAATTGCGAAGCTTTTTTTTTGACATTGTTAAGCGGCTGATGATCTGTTAAATTTCCACGTTCTGCCATGAAGCAGGAAGTTGTACAGTGTATGATCTGAATGAAACTTGGCAAATGTGTTTAGAGTCCATGTCTGAACAGACTTATCTACAGTGTCAGTCATAGCATCACCTAGTGGCCAAAATGAATATCCACTTTTCTGCTGCTTTTTACTGTGTTTAAAATACATGTGTGAAATTTGAAACACTTATGAAAGAGATTAAAATCCTTTAAAAAGTGAATATGTTTCCAAAAGCGACAGGAAGTTATTTAGCAAAAACACTTGCCGAGCTCCTCCTAGAGCACATGTGTCAAACTCAAGGCCCGTGGGTCAGATGTGGCCCGCCATGTAATCTAGTGTGGCCCGCAAGAGCTTAAAAGGTTTGAGTGTCTAAAAAAAAAACAATGTTTCTACATCCATACTGAAACTGCAGAGCTGCCAACTCTCACACATTGAACGTAAGACTTGAGTGATCTTTCACGCCACACGCTAAAATAAATTTCAAGATGTGAAATGGGCGGAGCTAATAGTTTATCTGTGATCTGTTTCTGGAGCCTGATGATAAAAGATGATGATCGAAATGCATCGTCTTCAGTCTGTGAGGTTTTTTTTCGCTAAACAAATTACAAAAATGCTATTTTTCTTTATTCACTTGGACAGTTTGATCCTTCATTAATGGAGTTATGTGGGTTTTCATAAGCTGACAAAAATCAAAAGGATTTATATTAGAACAACAAGCATACAATTGTTTCTATGCAACTGAATTGTCACTTGAATAAGTTATAAATAATGAGTTAATTTACATTAAGCAGTAGTTACATTTATTTTACATTACATTCGATTACCTTGTTTTACATTTATAAGTTACATCTGGCCCTTTGAGGTCAGCCATTATGCTAATGTGGTCCTCTGTGAAAATGAGTTTGACATCCCTATCATAGACATTGAATCTGTTAACATCCAACTCCATCAGTCTTATCTTAAAGTATGTGGGATGTTAAATTCCGAAGCTTTATGCACAGGGGCCTTTGAAAGTTGACAGTTTGCTGTGTTGTTATAAGTTATAACTCATCCATACATTATCTCAACTCTCCCAAAGAATTTTGGCCAAAACTTTATTTTAATTTTAATATTAATTTAACGAGGCTCACACAAAAATTATTAAACCCAACATTTTCAGCCTGACAGAGCAGCCAAGAGGAAGGTTATTGATTTATGCCATTTTTTAAACCATGATTTTAGTTATTTGTTAAAGAGTTGTGAGATGAATGTAAATGAACAGAAATATCTCGGTCGGTTCCAGCTGCAGGGAGTTTCTTCAATGAATGAACTGTTTGTGTTTTCAGTGGCACTGCTCTGTCTCTGGCTGTGTCTGCGAGGGCTTTCTTCCCGGCCGTCGACTCTTCAGAAGCTGCGAGCGCTGCTCTCACGGCTGGCTGCCACACGGTCAGCACCTGTCTGCTCTTCTCTTTTGGGTTTGCTGCTGCTGCTGCCAGTGTGTGTGTGTGAGGCACGAAACGTTAGGGTTGGCGGATTCTTCACGTTTTCTTCATTGCCTCTTATATTTTGATTATCCCTCGCTTCCATCTGTCTGTTGTTTCTGTGCTGCTTAGGATCAGCGGAGCTCTCTGTTCAGTACGCTCTGGCATCTAGTGTCCTGTAGAATATCTTCTGAAGCTGGGAGGACATTATCTGTTCTGTGTGGATATGTCTGTGTTCTCATTGGTCTATGATGCCGTTGAGGCCATCTGATTTACATTTCCAATCCCCCACCCCCCCAATCCTCCTCGTTTAGCTTCTGAAAAACAACCCCATGCCATAAGCCCCATCCAGCAGATTGCCGATGCCGACTGATGAGCACATCTGGTGGACCAACAAGTGCGACTATAACGCTACTCCTTTGGTGTAGCGATGGCCGCTTCACACCAAAGCTTTCTTTTTCTTCAGTGACGTGTGGCTTGGAATGCAGCTGCTCGGTCATGGAAACTTGTCATCTCTCCTCCATCCCACAGCAGCCAGCCTCCTGTGATTCTTTGATGCCCTACATCACAATTACTCAAATAAACTCCCCTAAAGCTATAGCACCACTGAAACTGTTGTTGGAATTGTTAATATTAAAGTTGGTAATAATTGTGTTAATTTGCTGATCAGTTAAAGCAGTTTGTGCTTATGTTTGTATTAAAAGTGCCAGCAGTAGCCTAGCGATTAGAGAACTAAATCTGGTTAATCGTGAGATGAAGAAGCGGCAGGTAATGGAAGCATAAATAAATAACTAATTAACAATAACTTATTGAATAGAACAGATATAAAACTTAAAACAGATACAAAAATTACATTTACAATAATTAAACATAAGATGTCTGAACCCCAGCGTTTAATATTTTATATTCCTGCCTTTAACATCAACGGCAGGCTAAAGTTTCTTGAGGTAGTTGGGGATGAGGTTCTCTATCTTATCTTCTTAATCTTCGGTAAAGCAGCACATTCTTCTCGGCAAAAAGTCTCCAGCTCTTGTAAATTCTTGCATGAACGGCACGTTTGAGTTCCTCAAAGAGTGCTTCAGTGATATTGAGATCCACTCCAGAGACTTCTCTTTGTTCTGGTGGAACCAATGTGGAGTGGGCGTGGCCTTGTGTTTGGGATCATTGTTGTCTTGGAATGTTCAGTAACGTCCCATGAGCATTCCGGTGGATAATGCACATTTTCCTCCAGGATCCTTTGAGAACATTCCTGTGCCTTTGGAGCTCACACATCCCCAGAACATCAGTGACTCGCCTCCGTGCTTCACAATGTAGCGTGTGGTCTATCAGGAGCCAGAAACTTTTGATCAGGGGCATTTGGAAAGTTTCTGTTGTCATTATTATTTAAAAAGAGTAAACCACAGTTTTTTGACAGTAAAACGCTATGTTTTGAAATCAGAAACTTATGAGCACAACTCTAAGCGATCATCAGCTGAAAAAAGAACATTGAGAATGATCAGAAAAATGACAAAAATTACAATTTGACATGGAAATAAATAGGTAAGTATTTGAAGCTAAAAGTTACTTGCAGAGTAGATTTTAATGATGGAACGCCACTCTCCAAGACAAACACTAACACAAATATCATTTGCTTAATCTTTTATTACGACTAGCATCATTTAACTATTTTATTGATGGCTTATGTGAGGCAAAAGGGTGAAGATGCAAAATCATCACCCCCACCCTTGATAATATGCCATTTACCAGTATCGCTGAAGGAGTTTGCAAACCTCTCTCTCTCTCTCTCTCTCCCCCAGCAGCTCTCAGTGAGGACTGTGTGAGCTCTCAGCTGGAGCCGGTCGAGTGTCAGAGTGTGTGTTCACTTGGAAGTCTGATCCTGCTGGGCTCACACTCACTTCCTGTCCGGCTTAGAATCCTGCTGGACCGCCTCTTCAGTGTCCTTACACACTCTCAGGTGATCAGCATCCTGCAGACGCTTGGCTGGACACTCCGGGACTACGCTCGTGGCTACAAGATGCAGGTACGCCCTCCTCTAGCACACACCTGCTGGTCTGGAGGATCCAGCGTTTGGATGACTGTGTATCTCCACTGCCGCAGGACTCCACGGGGAACATTCTGGATCGATGGAACTCTGTGACTCCAGAGGAAGAACAGATGATTTTACGACAGTTTCTTCGTTATGGAGAAACCAGGTCCATTGTGGAAATCATGATGGAGGAAGCTGACTCTGAACGTTCTTTTACAACAGACTTTATCTCACCAGGAGCCAGCCTGAAGCAGACTCAAGCTCTACAACAACCAGCCCTACACATGTCAGAAGAACATGAACCCAGTTATACATCACCTCTGGAGCAACAGCCTTCGACAACAAAGCAGCAGCGCTTGAGAGATGTCAACCTCGGGAGTCAAAATCCTGAGCCAAGATTTCAAACAGCACCAGGAACACGGATGCCCCAGAGCGCAACGAAAAAATGTGAACAAGACGAAGTACAAATTCTCCCTGATGGAGAGAAAAAAACCCAAAACTGGTCCTCGTCTTCTTCGAATAAATGTAGAGTGAAGTGTGACGCATGCGAGAAGACGTTTTACGATAAAGGAACGCTGAAGATTCACTTCAACGCGGTTCATTTAAAAATCAAGCATCGCTGTACGATTGACGGCTGTGAGATGATGTTCAGCTCGCTGCGCAGTCGAAACCGACATAGTGCAAACCCCAATCCGCGTTTACACGCTGCACTCGAGCGTACAGCGCGACCATTCATCAGTCGGCCTGCTTTCCATAGAGAAAATTCAGTTTCCATAGCAACCAGTGATTTCATGACTGTCAAGCAATCTGAAATTTCAAGGGGTGGAGCTAAGGGCTGTGTGACCAATCAGATTGAAGTTACCCAAGTGATGGCCAAGAAGAAGAAATCACGGAAGTCCAGCACACCGCTGAAAATTAAACAAAACCACCAAACAATGTTACCGAGGCAACCAGTCAATGCTCTCCATGGCAACCAACCTCAAATAAGATTTACAAATCAGCTCTGCGACCACAAACAACTTCAGAAGATGTTGTATGGTTGCCATGACATTAGCTACAATGACAAGAAAGGTATGAATGACAAATGGACAGCAATATGGCAACCGATGGCTGGAGTCAAAGAGGAGACTTAAAGGTCGTCACCATGACAACCTCCATCACCATGCGACATCTCTAAAGTAAACCGTGACTGATGGTTCCTTCACTGTTTATAGAATTCTGCAGAGGTCACGATAAGAGTCTAAGGCAATCACCATGACAACACATATGTAGAGCCCGTCTCCGTAGCAACATGTGGATTCATGAAATGGCACACAAACACATTGATGACGGCCCTTGATTTAACTTCAGGGATCCCATTTAAATGTGAGAGGATATAGATTATTGCAACTTTATGATTTAATGTTCATTGGTTATCTGTGGATACTCCTTAGCTTAAAATCAATGAACTCCTAAATAGCAATGTTTCTTGTTCCACTGGTATCACTTGAAAAGTGTAATGATTTAATCAGGAAAATCTGGCATTATTATATGGACATTTTTTTAAAATGCTCCTGGTCTAAATGGATTCCATGACATATGCTAAGCTAAGTTAAAGGTGCTATCATCCAGATCTGGAGAGCAGATGAGTTAGGAATTAAATGGTTCAAAATCTTGCTTATCTTCTCAGGGGACACGGGGAGTAAGACTAGGCATCTTTAAGTGTATTGGCAATTTCGTCATGAGGTATTTGTTCACTCCATTTCGCATTATAGTGAATATTGTATGTTGAAAAAAATATGAATAAATGGCATTAAAATGTATTTTGTGTGTGTGTGTGTGTGCGTGCGTGCGTGCGTGTGTGTGTGCGTGTGTGTGTGCGTGTGTGCGTGTGTGTGTGTGTGTGTGGGGGTGTGTGTGTGTGTGTGTGTGTGCGCGTGTGCGTGTGTTTTTGGTTGTTTTTGTCCATTCTGCTCGATGGATATCAATAACATCAGACTCTTGTGAGAGATGCTGAAACCGTTGCTGTCCTCGGTGCTGAGCACTATGTCTTTCAGCGTCAAACATCTCCAGGAAGCTCTCACTCTTTTTCAAACGCGATGGAAATGGGACGCGCAGGTTGATTTGTGATGTTCTTGAGGACCAGATGAGCTCAGGGCGGGTCATCTGACGTCACGCAAAACGACCACGTGACCGGAGCGAACGCTTGGCGAGTCCGTGGCAGCGTCCCTAACGGATATTTTTTACCTCGCACCTCCATAAATTCTTCCATTTAAAAGGAAAAGGGAGAAAAACACAGAGCAGAGATGTCTGTGGCGGGGTTGAAAAAGCAGTTTCATAAAGCGACTCAGGTGAGCACAAATTCGGCTTTTTTCGGAGATGATTATGATGATGATGATGAGATGAGGTTTGATGCGCGCGGAACCAGCGTTCACCACAACATTCGCACGAATCGGAAAAAATCGTTTATATTTTGTGTAAGATGGGCAGAATATGAAAACGGACAGTGAACTGTGTGAATGAACGAATGGTGCGGTTGTTTTTCTTCTTTGGCGTGTAAAAGCAGCTCGAGAGCTGCGGGTGGCTGGGTTGCCAGGTTGGATTTGTCCAAAAACCGTTTCACACCTAAAAAATGATTTATTTTTCAAAAAGATGAAATGTACCAGATATATAATTTTTTTCTATCAGTGTCTTCTACGTGGAAATTCTAGATCAGGACGAAAACCTTTCCTAGAATAATTGTGTATTGACATCCCCCATTAAGCTGCTCTCATCAGAACCCTGGCTGATGCCAGATATTGCGGGTTCCTATTTTTTGCTCGGTTTTCCGCTGTACAATTAATAATTTGTACAGTTATAATGTGACGATTCATTCGTAGTATGTATTTATTTTTTTCACTGAGGTCAAAAATATACAAATAAATAAATAAATAAATAAAAATTGTCACATCTGACAACGCTGGGCAGTTGACCAGATGCTGTCACGTGACGTCAAATGTTCCCGCGTGTTATGTAATCAGGATTTCACTGCTGTAACGTTGTAAAGGGCAAATCTAAAAGAAATAAATATTAGACACAAAATAGGTATTATATAAAATTCTTGTAAAAATTAAGTAATCAAAACTTTAATTTACACACACACATATTGAAAAGCCAAACTACTGTAAGAAATGTCAAGCGTGTAGTTTTGTTGGAAATAAAATGACAACACAACTTTTAACGTTTTGCTTACTCTACTAGAGTGCTTCAGTCTTCTAAATATCTCCAATATATTGTTAGTTAGGAGTTTCCCAATTCACATATTGATTTTGTAATAATATTACTAAACTATAATCAATGCTCAATCAATGCAGTTCCGTGAGTAAGTGTGTTGTTACTGTTGGAGTTTAATAAAAGATTACACATCTTCAGTGTTGTGTGTATATGTTGTTTGTTTACTGTGCAAAGACCACAGCTTCTCATTCAATGGGTTTTCTTTATTTAGAATTTTCTCATTTTAGATTCTCATTGAAGAGATCAAAATGAACACATATGTAATTATGTGGGAAACACTATCATGTAAAATGACACTGAACAGGTTTTATACTCAGCTTCTTCAAAATGCCACATGTAGCTCTCTCTCTCTCTCTCTCTCTCTATCTGTCTATCCATCCATCCATCCATCCATTCATCCATCCATCTTGAAGAGGTTCCCAGATATGCTGAGCACTTGTTGACATTTTGTCTTCATTCTCAGGCTTCAGTCTCATACCAAACAATGTTTACTGGCTTTAGGAAAGGTGACCGTTTGGACAAGGTCTCCATCACTCTATGTCTTGCTTAAACAGCTTGGAGGTGTAGTTTGTGATAAAAGTATTGATGGTTCAAATACACACAAAACAAATTGAATGGCAGCTGTGATTCTGTGAGCCTTCAATTCGGAGTAAATCCCCAAAATGTCACCAGCAATGTATCCCAGATCCCCACCATCAGACCTTGTCTTCCATGCCTCGGCGGGAGCCATATTGAGAGCATCCATTATCCTTTTCTGCATCTCCGGAGACAGTGAGTGGAACAAAAATCCTGTCTCATCGGATCATTCCTTGTTTTCTAGTCCTCTGTTCTGATGATCTGTCACCTTGTGAACTCTTGAAGATGGGGTCTTGAATAACTTCCCCTCATAGGAGATATGGTCTGAAACCATTTTGCAATAATTATTGCTGTGTGGGGGTGGCACAGTGGCCTCTCAGGCCCTGTCTACACATACCCGGTTATTTTGAAAACTGGCATTTTTCTGTACGGTTACACACTTAATTACAGCAAAGTTTTCATAGAACTGCACATTTTTCAAAACGCTGAAGAACGTCAAGGTGAATGGAATTTGATACGCTCCGCAGCCGGTGTTGCTGTGGACAGTTTTTTGTGTTTGATGGGTGTAGTTTGTCATGTCGTCACGCTCTGTCACTGCTGTTTTTTTACAAACAGCGAGTGTAATGGTGGCAGAAGCGAGGACGATGTTGCTGTTTATTCCTCTGTTGTAGCTAACAGCATGTAAAATTTTTATGTTAACTATTCGATCTCCCTGAACAGAGGCGCGTGTGCTTTTTCACACTCAATGCTGAATAATTATTTTAAAATGCCATTAATCAACTGATTCTTTGAATGCTGGTAGTGGGAGTCAAACTGGTTTATTTTTCACACAATATAAAACAGAAAACCATCCCACAGAGAAATCTGACCAATACAACTCAAAGAAAACTATAGAGCATGTTTTACTACAATGAATAGCATAGACAAGGAACGACAAAAAAACAAAACAAATAAAGAAATAGAACAATTAAAAATAAACCCTAAAACAGAAAATATATTAAGCTGCAAAAAAACTAAATTTCTCAAAGACAGAAAAATTTGATTTAAAATATAAAGTAATTTTTTATTCATTTTCCTGCCCACGTATTCCCTTTTGGGGTCACAGGGGTCTGCCAGTGCACATTGGGCGAGTCGCCAGTCCATCGCAATTTAGATTATTCAATTAACCTAACCGCATGGTTTTGGGATTGTGGGGGAAACGGAGTAACCGGAGGAAACCCACACAAGCACCGGGAGAACATGCAAACTCCTTACAGGAAGGTCATCGACGAGCCTCGAACCAATAACCTTCTAACTGGAAGGCCACAGTGCTACCCACTGCGCCAAATAAAAAATTCAAGAAAAATATTAATTTTAATGTTTCATCCATTCATTTCTGGATCCAAACGACTGATCCAGCAGGTGGCGCTACAGCACTATAAGCGAACAACAAAAGAAGAAGAGGCTAGACGTCCCATTTACCAAGTGTTTATGCAGCCTTCGGAGGATTCTCCGGAAGCTTCTAAAACCAGCTTATGTTTGGGGTCATACATATTTTACATTTGGCTAGACTTCTCCTGTTTTCAAATGGTAATTAGCTTGATGTGTCTTGTAACTATTGCTGTAACAAGTTTCTATGGCCGACCACTGCATCTCTCAACATTGCCTGTTTCTTCAAAAGAGTTGAAACCTCAGTCTTGGAGAGACCTTGTTGATGCAGTAGAACGACCTTGTGTCTGGCCACAACAGGAAAGTGTATTTCACATCCTCATCTTCATCTTGGTGGCAGTTTGGCTCCTAAACAACTCTTTTTGTTTCAGATCATGGTTCACGTGTTTGTGCAAGTGTAGCTAGAACAATTGATGCTTGTTCGAAGGCAAATAGTAGAAACACCACATGTTGATTTGATTTATTGTTTTTATTTTGAGCACTGACTTTACATTTAGTGGCCATCATTATTTGTATTTCTGAATGCTTTCTTTGTGTACAGCACTTTTCACTCTTGCCTCAACTGTAGCACAGTATAAGAATAATTGGGAGGCACAAGAGCAGAGCTGTGTAACTGCAGCTGCAGTTCAGTAACTGGCCACTCGAGGCTGTGGTCAACAGGACTCTGGTGTTTACAGCTGCAAAAACAAATGTAGTTTTTTATTGATCATTTTAACCCTTTGTGGGGGCTGTTCCTGGGTTTGATCTTCTGTGTCCTTGATCAGAAACCTGTGGGTGACATCAAGGACTTCCAGAAGTATTCCGGAGTGTCGTGGAGGGAGCTCCTCTCTTCTGATGTGAGCTGTGAAAGGCTTGTAGCTCTTGTGTTGTTACTACGGCAGGCAGGACCTTCTCCTCGTGCTTGCATGGGTTTCCTCCAAGTACTCAGGTTTCTCCCACAATCCCAAAAACATGTGCCAGGTAGGGCTGGGCGGTATAACGGTATATATCGTTACAGTGGAATTAAATGTGTACTGTATTTTTTTTTTTAATTCTGTGTATACCCCAAAATATATGAATTAATAAATATATGAATAAATGCGTTGATAAATATGTAAACAATTAAATCAAAGAATAATCAAATAAATATATTTTTAAATACATGCGTGAATAATGCATCAATAAATTTAGTAAAAAAATTAATTTCCTAAAAAATGCTTAAATAAAAGAATACATGTAATTAATCTATTTCTATGTATTTATTTTTCTTTTTTACTAATATTTTTATTTCCACAATTTAACATTTATAGCAGAAGTCGCTTCAGCATTAGAGTGTTACTGATTTAAACTTGTAGTTGTAAATTTGTTTTTTTTTTCTTTATTTGGTTATTTGATAACTTTAATTTGTTTCATGCGTTTATTTCTACTCTTGTACTTTCTGGCTGAAGTAGCCAAACTGCTTTATCTCAGTGATCTCCAGACCGAAGCTGCAGCAGCGGCAGCATCAATAATTGAAGCTGGGGCTGAACCTGCCGCTGCGCTCCACACATCTTTAATTCAGAGTCAAGCCAGGGCTTATATAACAGCCCTGTCACTGAGAGAGAGAGAGAGGGAGCATGGTGGAGCAGCACTGTGTCCTTCCAGGAGGATGGTGGTTCGAGGCTTGCCAGTGACCGTCCTGGAAGGAGTTTTCATGTTCTAAAATGCGGTTAGGTTAATTGAATAATCTAAAATTCCCTTTAGGTGTGAGTGATTGTGTGTGTTTCCCCAATGTGCACAACAGACCCCAGATGGAAAAGGAATGAATGATATATATATATATATATATATATATAACTAACAGTTTAAGTCATCGCAGGATAAATGAAAGCAGTGTGAAGCTCTATTGATTCCTGGTTCATCACGGAACACGTTTCTGAAGGATTGCTCTGTGTTCTGTGTGCTAATGCCTTTGCTGAGGCCGGATTGATCAGAGTAATCTCCGTACCAGATTTAACAATGAAATTAAATCAGTGATTGTTAACAAAACGAGAGAAGAGCAGTTCACCTGCAGCTCGGGTGAGCGCCTGGACCGTAAACTCTGGTGGATCAGATCCTCACAATGATCCTATATTTTTGGTTAGTTTTTGATTTTTTTAAAAAGCTTTACTTATTGCTTGTTTATCTTAGTGACCGGTTTGTCAATCTGTCTGTTGTGTTTAATAAATTAGCATTGATTGGTTTTCTATTTGATTGATTGATTGATATGTTGATTGATTGATATGTTGATTGATATGTTGATTGATATGTTGATTGATTGATATGTTGATTGATATGTTGATTGATATGTTGATTGATATGTTGATTGATATGTTGATTGATATGTTGATTGATTGATATGTTGATTGATATGTTGATTGATATGTTGATTGATTGATTGATTGATTGATTGACTGACTGATTGATTGATTGATTGATTGATTGATTGATTGATTGATTGATAAGGGTGATTGACAGGTTGAGTTGTTCCGGATCTCTTACTCCTGAAGCAACCAATAGCAGCTTGTTCAGGACAGAGTCACAGTCATGTTTCTTTTTTCTCATCTGTTGCTATGGAAACTCTTCCTCACTCCTGAGATCCCGTTATCAGTCCGTTTCATCACTCATCCATCAGTAGTTTGCGGCTGGTGACTCCTCTTAGAGTCCGGTTCGAGTCTCTGCGCCAGGTTCCTCTTCCTCTGGGGACCCGAGGCTCTTCTGGGGGAGATAAACCCTCAGTTTAGCGATCAAGCTAATCATTAGCATGTCTTCAATGTGTGATACAGCTCGCAATCACCCCGTCACAGCTCCTGAGAGACTTGTCTTCTGTGTTCACAGAAAGTCAGTGAGAAGGTCGGCGGAGCAGAGGGAACGAAGCTGGACGATGATTTCAAAGAGATGGAAAAGGTACAGAGAAATAGACGAGTGCTGCTCAAGTTTTCAGGGTTCACGTCTCTCCTTCAGTCATGAGTCACTGCCAAGCATCTTATGCTTATTTGTATTTTGTCTTTTTGTCTTTGGTTCATTTCTATTTGTACATATGCAGTGTTTTTGGGTCCATTCAAACAGCGTTTCTGTAACACCTTAACTCCTTGAAGAAACCCGATGAAAAGAAATGTTTTATCAGATGTGATGATGTCACTTGGATACATGGGAACATGGGCAGAGTTGGTAGAGGAATTGTTAGCTGTTTCTTTGGGTGTCAGAGTGTCTTATGATCTTCATGCTCGGCTGGTTTTAGAGATGTTCAGCTGATAAACACGCCGAGATGCACTGTGACCCAGTCAGGCCCAGTCTCCTGCTAGAACCTCTTTATTGAGCACTTTTTTCAATATGCAACATCTGAGCTTCCAACAGCTGCAAACAAAAAGAAAATCTAATTCTGTTCCCTTTAAACTTTTACATAATAAAGTAGATTTGAAACCCTGACTATGACTCTGTTTGCAGAAAGTGGACGCAACAAGCAGAGCGGTGCTGGACATCATGACCAAGACCACAGAGTATCTGCAGCCCAACCCTGGTGAGAGAGAGAGAGAGAGAGAGCGAGAGAGCCAGAGCCTCAGCTCTTCTTAACTCGTGTGTGTCTGTGTGTGTTCCAGCGTCCAGAGCTCGTCTCAGCATGATCAACACCATGTCAAAGATCCGCGGGCAGGAGAAGGGTCCAGGTTATCCTCAGGCTGAAACTGTGCTCTCTGATGCCATGCTGAGGTTCGGACGAGAGCTTGGAGAGGAGTCCAGCTTTGGTAACAATGCCAGAGAGATATCTTTTGAAGATAATGTTGTTGCTAGCAAAATATGGGAATAGTTCTTTATGCCGTCCAGTCGTATCTAGTTATATCTAAAAAGAACAATCCACAAATCACAATGTATGATTTTTTTAACTATTTATTTGTATGATACACCGGGAAATAAGTATTTGAACACCTGTCTATCAGCTACAATTCAGACCCTCAAAGACCTTTTATTCCACCTTTAAAAATAATCCACCTCCACTCCATTTATTATCCGAAACGAGATGCACCTGTTTGAGATCGTTAGCTGCATAAAGACACCTGTCCACCCCGGTCAACCAGTAAGACTCCAACTACTACCATCGCCAAGACCAAAGAGCTGTCCAAAGACTCCAGAGACAAAATTGGTCACCTGCACGAGGATGGAAAGGGCTACGGGGAAATTACCAAGAAGCTTGGTGAAAAAAGGACAACTGTTGGAGTGATCATTAGAAAATGGAAGAAACCAAACATGACTGTCAATCTCCCTTGGACTAGGGCTCCACGCAAGATTTCACCTTGTGGGGTCTCAATGATCCTAAGAAAGGTGAGGATTCAGCCCAGAACTACACGGGAGGAGCTGAAAAGAGCTGGTTACTGTCGGTTATATATAAAGACTGAATGGTTTGACATCATGCATGGTACGGAAGGTTGACCTGCTTAAAGGAGCACATGTCCAGGTCAATCTGAAGTTTGGTAATGACCATTTGGATGATCCAGAGGATTCAAGGGAGAAAGTCACATAGTCAGATGAGACCAAAATAGAATTCCACTAAGAATTCTAGTCATTAACAAAATTTTGTCATAATTCACTAAGCGTGTTTGGAGGAAGAAGAATGATGAGTACCATCCCAAGAACACTATCCTATCTGTGAAGCATGGGGGAGGTTTGGGGGTGCTTTGGGGATGTTTCTCTGCACATGGGATAGGGTGACAGACTGCTTACTGCACTGTATTAAGGAGAGGATGACCAGGGCCATGTATTGCGAGATTTTGGGGAACAACCTCCTTCCCTCAGTTAGAGCAGTGAAGATGGGTCGAGGCTGGGTCTTCCAACATGAGAATGACCCGAAGCACACAGCCAGGAGAACAAAGAACCATATCATTTAGTTCTGGAGACATGCCTAGGCAGTCTCCAGAACTAAACCCAATTGAAAACCTTTGGAGGGAGCACAAACTATGTGTGTCTCACCGACAGCCCAGAAACCTGAGATCTCTGTGGAGGAGTGGGCCAAAATCCCTCCTGCAGTGTGTGCAAAGACCTCTGTAATCACAAAGTGTACCAAGAATTAACATTGATTTTCTCAGGTGTTCAAAAAACTTACTTCCTGCTGTATCAAACAAATAAATACATCGTGATTTCTGGATTTTTCTTTTTAGATCATGTCTCTCACAGAGGATGTGCACCTACGCTGAAAATTTCAGACCCCTCCATGATTTCTTAGTGGGAGAACTTGCAAAATGGCAGGGTGTTCAAATACTTTTTACTGTGCGTTGTCCTGTAGTGGGTAGAGCTTGAAGAATTTAAAAACTTTAATCGACTGGAACTAGAGGAAATGTAGGGATCCGTGTGACCGGCATCCCTCCCGTACGGCATCTGACCCGTTATGCCTTATCCCTCCCCTGCTGCTGTGTGGTCCCTGGATTAGTTTGTCCTTAATAAACTTGCTCCCGTTACGGGATCATTGCTGATAAACACTTCACTGTGTCACACTTCTACCCGTTGTTCTCTGCAAGGCCAAGGAATGCAGACAACCTCTCATCAAACTTTGAACTCACTCTATCTATAGACCCCTGAGTGACCGCCTCCAAGACCTTACTTCTCCCAAGACCCTTCCATGATCAAGATAACGTTCTTATTGCTCTCATAATACCTTTTATCACTATCATTTGCTCTAAAGAGCAACAGACCTTACATCTACTCCCGAGTAAACAGGAGATACTCTGCAGATTTCTCACGACTGCTCCTTTTGACCCACAGGACTCAGAGATTATTGTAATGAAATCAGGATTATTTTAATGAACAATGAATTAAACAATGTAAAGTGACGAGCTGGGGACCTGTTATAATATCTTCACAGTTTCCTGAGCTAATCATGTATGAATCCTTCCTAATAGGAATGGAACTTCCTCATAGACATGTGCGGATGTGTGTGAAGGAAGGATCTCCCACTTTTCCTTGATGAAGTTTTGCTTTTGATTCGTTACTTAATGTGATTTAAAAATTACGAAACTATTGTCATTGACTACCAGTGATGTAATCTGCAGTTCGATTGGACGGGACCTCCCTCAAGGAGGGACATTCAGAAAGCCACACCACATTATCTCTCTCTCTCTCTCTGTATGAATGTGTGTGTGCACTAGCTACTTGTTATATTATTATTATAACTCCGGGTATAAATAATTCCCTAATAGCTACAACCACTACACTGTGTTCTTTCCATATTGTTTTATCCAAGATCTAGTGCATTATTGTTTTTTCTAGCTTACAATATTCCCTTTGGGGCTTTACAAGTTAATCAGGGTTTCCTGCAGTGGGTTCTCTCTTTTGCTGCCAGTGTTTTCGTTATTTATATTACGAAAAAAATAACACGTTAATAATTTTAACACAATTAACGCGCCCCCTACAGATCTGTATCTTCACATAGTAGAGCTGCAGCAAGCTAGTAACAAAACTAACAAGATGCCAAATGAAAAGGACGAAGAACTGCACGGCCGGCTAAAGGGCCATTTTAAATACAAAAGAGATGCTCGAGCTCGATAGTCACCTCACCCCCTGCTGCGACAGTCAGCAAGCTCCGCCAAACCACACTGACTGATACAAGTCACTGCAAATGAAGTAAGTCCACATCGCAATCATTAACAAATGTGATATCTAAATGGATTGCAATGGACTGTAGGCCTGTTAATGTAGTGGAAGACAAGGGGCTTGTGGATGCAATTCGAATCGCTGCCTACGACCCAACCTACACACTACCGGCAAGAGGCACAGTAGTTTCGAGAATAAATCAGCTGTATGACACCGAAAAAATCTAAAAACGGGACAGCTTAGCTCAAGCTAAACATGTGGCCTTAACCGGAGATCACTGGACGTCTATCTGTTATCACAACTATCTAGGCGTCACTGGAAACTTATGTCCTTCGTGTTAACTGTGGTGAAAGTCACAAATGGTAAAAAAAACTGCTTCTTGTAATGTCTGTATGTATGTGCGATTAAATGCAATTAATTAGATTAATTAATCGCCATACCATGTAATTAATTAGATCAAAAATTTTTACCTGTATGTGACATTACCACTAATCATGTTTTGAAAAACCAACCATTTTCCCGTTATTTCTCAGTTTAGAATGTTCTTTAGAACTATTCACTCTCTCCACACAGAACTGGGTTAATGGAATAACTCTTGCATGAAATATATTTTAAATAAACACATCTTACATGTTTCATGTCAGAGATGACCTCATGATTCAGGCGTTCATTCAAAACATAAACCCTATGTTGTTAAGAACCCGCTATATCTTTATTTTTAATATTAAAGGTTGAGCAGATTGTAACAGGTGTTCTTGGTTGAATTCGTACTCACTTTCAGAATAAACAATGTGGCTCAAGAGTCATGAGACCCCTGCGGCTCATGAGACCCCTGCTTTATGCATAATTCTACAATACAACTCTTCAATAATCAGCGGCGCATGCATTGATGACGGTTGTTCACTTGGTAAATTCTTCCGCGAGACATAATAGACCCCAAATTGGTTCCAGGGTTGGTCTAGTGGAAGGCAGCTCCATGTAAAGGTCACTGGTTAATGTACTTTATGATTTTATTTAATCAACAGCAATCTGAACTTTCAGAAAGTTCTTCTTCATTGTCCTTCATTCATTCCCCTGGAGCTACTCAAGGAGGAATAAGGAGTGTCCAAAGAATTCCAAAGAGGAATAAGGAGAATAATAATGGAGAGTCTCGTCACTAGACAGTAGATCATCCCAGAACTGTGTCTGGAACTTGGGGAGGCCTTGTTTAGCTTGAAAGCTGAGCTTAAGTGTGGACATGGGGAGTAACTCGAGCCCTGCTAGACTCACGCTGAACCTCTGTGTGCTCCTCAGGTCTGGCTCTGCTGGATGCTGGTGAGGCTATGCGAGAGCTGGGAGAAGTGAAGGATGCTCTGGACATGAACGTGAAGCAGAACTTCATTGATCCCCTGCAGAACCTGCATGACAAAGACCTCAAGGAGATCCAGGTATAAATGCTCTAGAGCTTTACTCACACCGTATCTGTGTGATTGGGAATGTTTGCAGAGATGTTCATAGTCACGGTTTGGTTACTGTCTGATTTGTTCCGCTTGTGAGTTGCAGTTTGGTTTCATAGATTGTTTCATAGATTGGAAATGAAACGGGTAACTGGTACAGAGAACTCAAACCAACATCTGACACCGTATCAATCAGGTATCAATGGTGAGAGATTTTATGTTAAAAATATTGATTTTGCATTTTGCACTGCTGATGAACAATGATGTGACATGAGTCAGCTCCCTCTTCTTTACAGAAATCCTGAGATTGTAATTAAAACATTGTGTATCTGATTTCTGTTATAAAGAAAATGCTGAAGAGAGATGTTCTAAGCGTATGTGTCTATGGGAAACCCTTGAGGAAGGAGTAAGAACTTGATGGATATTTGAGAGACGTTCATCCATTTTCCTGCCTGCTTATTCCCTGTTGAGGTCACGGGAGTCTGCTGGTGCCTTTCTCCAGCTCACATCGGGCGAGAGGCGGGGGTACACCCTGGACAGGGCGCCAGTCCATCGCAGGGCATTACATCAACCAAATCAGCACCCAATGCTCGTCGCTGGACTTTAGGAGCAGCAGGGTCCCGGTGCTGGAATTCTACCAGCTGAGCATTTAGTTCATTGAGAGTCATTACGTTGTGAATCACTGATCTGATCTTACACTTTGACTATGAACGTAATTAATCCTATTATTTGAGCTCTTCCCTTTGTACAATTACTCGTGTACGAGACGAGATCTGAAAGAAATCACTGCTAACCCAAAAGGGTTAATGAAATTTAAGTTACCGAAACTTAAATACAAATAAAATGGATTGCGTTTCCAAAATGAAGTGAGTTATTTCACTAAAAATCTCTATAAATGATCTCTTTTGCTTATGTCGCACTTTAACGAACTCCTAGAGATTTTGTCTGTTGATTTCCAAACTCCATCAGTCTTATCTTAAGATGTAGGATGACGGCAGCAGCCGAAGATTTTAATTTACATTTGCCGTGCAATGTCTGATAGGTCCCAAATTTGCCAACTAAGTTAAGAGTCCAGTCTGAACACCTCTACAATGTTCTCCTGCAGTAATAGTCAACAGATGGCCACATGAAATACAACATGTAACATTGATAAGGTACTTTTTCTTACTCTTTTTAACATTTGGGAAAAGACAAAACCAAACAGAAAAACAGGATTGTTCAGTAATTCTCGTTAAATAGGGATTTTGAAACATAACTGGCCACGAGATAGAACTGGGAAGATTCTGCCCTTTTGGCTCTTACGCTTCCAAATGACTATTTTTATCACTCACCCTTCTATTTTAGCCCAATTGATCAATTCTGAATGTTTTGTTTATTGGTAAGCAATCATTACTGACCTAATTTTTCATAAAAAAATGGAAAATGTCACTCTGACCTGTACCACTACACTCGCTATCTTTCCTTCTTTCACATAATGGTACAACTCTAGTGGGTTCTCCCATGTGATTAGCTGCATAGTGTTCCCAAATGAAGCCTGGGCCCTATTTACGGCAAAAGATTCAGCTCTCACTGACGAGAATCGCCTCTTCTCATTCGCTGCAAAGCATCAGGTCGTTCGCAAACAACACGTCCCTACACTGATAGGGGATGGCACTGGAGAGACGAGAGCCCTTTGATTACTGCTTACTGTTTTATTTGTATTTGGGATTTTTTCTTGGTGATGTACTGGCACATCCCTCTCGTTTTATGGTTTGAGCATTTTTGTTTTATATGCTTGTGATGAAGGAATAAAAAAAGTAAATATAGAAATATTGTCAGGACTACGTTTGGACTGGAGTAAAGCTGTATATAATACATCACTGTTTGGAAGCAGCCTGCTCAGTCCTAGTTACGCTGAAGCTTCCAGCTACGACAGGAATTATTGATCTTACCCTTGTTTTACAGCACCACCTGAAGAAGATGGAGGGTCGGCGTCTGGATTTCGACTATAAGAAGAAGCGTCAGGGGAAGGTGACAGATGATGAGATCAAACAGGCGCTGGAAAAATTTGACGAGTCCAAGGAGATTGCAGAGCAGAGCATGTTCAACCTGCTGGAGAATGATGTACGCTCACAACCAACTCCCTTTCAATACTTTACTTAAAGAGCCACGATACACGGGATGATGTTCTCAAGCATTTAAAAGTGTTAATAGGACACGTTTATTATCAGTTACATTCAACTGTGGGTAAAACTGTTTAATTTCTATCTTTTGTTTGGGATTTCTGACTTCCTGTTTGATTAGAAATTTCTCAGGAAGTGATGCGTCTTTGTCCCATGTGGCTCTATGACTCTTCTGTATTTTAATTATTCATGAGCATGACCTCTATTATCCTATGAAAAGATGTGGCGTATTAATTATTAATGACACCTCTCTGTCAAGAGGTCCTATCTAGTTGCCAGACCGTGCAGTAGTTTGGAGATCAGGATGGGTCGCATGTGTTTGTTTCCATGGCTGAGTTGATACATGGCTTTCCCTGTGATTAAGTCAGAACTAAACTCTGGCATCGACATTTTGTTTGGCCACCAACATTCACTGGTCTAAACAGACCTTTTCTTCAGGGACCAAACTCAAGGTGGATGCAATGTGCCCTTTTCTGGGAAGTGGTTCCTTTATGGCCTCTCTACCACACAATCCTGATTGGTGGAGTGCTGCAGAGACGGTTGTTCTCCTTTTCTCTACAGAGGAACACTGGAGCTCTGACAGATAGAACATTGTCTTCTCCCCAGAGGACTAGAGCCCTTCTCCTCGATCGCTCAGTTTAGATAGGACGCCATCTCTTGGAAGAGTCTTGGTTGTTCTGAGCATCTTCATTTACAGATGATGGAGGACACTGTGCTCACTGGAACCTTCGAAGCGGCAGAAATGTTTCTATAGCTTCCCTAGATTTCTGCTGAGAACAATCCCCACCTCTGGGTTCTATAGACATTTCCACAATAGCTTTGTGCTCCGATGAACCTTTTCTTCTACACGAGTGTGTATCTTTCCAAATCTCACCATCTGGATTCACCAAAGGAGTCCAGGGATTCTGTAGAAATATCTGAAGTATGATCAGGGGAAACAGGAAGCACCTAAGGTCAATTCCAATACTTATAGGCATGTGATTTCTTCAGTTTTTTTTTTTATAATGTTGATGTTGTGGTGTATTTTGTGTAGAGAATTGAGGAGTGAAATCTGGAATGGAATATAGATAAAAAGAAAAGTATTCTCCTTTCGACTCTGCTCAGACTACTGTGTTGTATACGCAGATCGAGCAGGTGAGTCAGCTGGCGGCTCTGGTTCAGGCTCAGGTGGAGTACCATCAGCAAGCTGCTGAGATCCTGCAGCAGCTCTCCACCAAGATTGATGACAGGTACCACAAACACAACCAGAACATCTTTTCATCCTCGTCATTGTACTTCACAGCGGCTAAGTGAAAATGAATGGGTTTACTATGTGCCAGTGTTTCTGATCAGAGTTCACCGCTCTTTCAGTTTGAGATGATGTGCCATAATCATGGTCTTTAAATAAATAAATAAAAAGTGTTGAATACAATCGAGCGCTGTGCTTCCATGTCCTGGCTCTCCACTCTCCCATTGAATGTGCGTTTCTGTTGCACAAGTTAGAGGAGAAACCTCCGTGTCTTACCTTTAGCTTTCGTTTCCGAACAGCAGTTTCCACTTTGTAAACGTTATTTCGCCTTGACTCTAACCTTTATTACGACACATTATTGGGAATCTACACATTTGATTTAAAATTGATTTAAAGTGTTCTTGGTGTGATAATGATCAAAGTTTCAGCACCTTTTACCATTGTTTGTCAATGGGAGAGTGGAGAGCCACGACCCGGAAGCGCAGCACGACGTCAGACTAAACAATCAGATGATCCTGTGATGAAAAGAGGGGAGACAGATGCTACAAAAAAACATGTGGCAAGATTACGAGACATGACACAGTACGTACGTGGACACAACTCTTTGCTTGGAGACCACCTTTCCCAAATGAAGGCTCGGACTGAAAGGGTTTGCTGTATGTAGAGCGCTAACCAGACTACAAAACCCTTGGGTTGGGTCTGCGTTTTGAATGAAGGAATTTTTATTTAATTCATTTTATTTATTATTAAATAAATGGTTTGTGGTTTCATTTGAAACTTAAACTGAACCAAGTTTCTCGTGCAGTTTTCCACTGATATGTCACTCATTTTCCACCATTTCATTTTTTTTTAACCTAGTTCAATCTCTGGGACTAAATTAATTTAAATATCATTTTATAAACTGTATACCGTATTACCATTCAGTATAAATATTTTGAAAGTAAAGATGTAAAATCTTACTTTTAGTTCCCCTTTTTGTTAAAGTGTATTACCTTTTCTTAAAAACATCATTTCGATTAAATGCTTTCAGAGCACTCATTATATAATATCCTTTAGTTTTCATGTAAATGATTTCTGATTGTCCGTTTTTGAAACATTTGCTATTTATCAAGAAAAACTGAAAAATGTACTTTACTTGGTATTGGATGCATCAAAAATGGTTATCGGTGTCACCCAGTCTGCTTTATAATTCTTAACCAGTATTTGGCTCAAAGTTCTTATTATGATCCTATTGTTTGAATCTCTTTTTTTATATTTTTAGTTCATTTGTAGTTTTATTAATGAAATTCACTTTCACACTTGAGGTGTTCCTGGTTACTGGAAGATTAATTTGTGTTAAGTTGTGTGCATTTATTTTTTTCTGTGCCTGGCTATGTTACAGGGTAAAAGAAATGTCAGATAAACCGCGCAAAGAGTTTGTTCCCAAGCCGCGAATGGAGCTCCAGCTGCCCTGCGAAACACCCAATGGAGGAATACACTCGGCCAAATCCCCCGCTCGCTCGCCAGGTAAACACACACTCAGAGAAGCGTACGGCAAATACACTTATGGAAATGCTCTAGACAAGTGAAGTGGAGCCCAACACAAAACTCTTCGTTTACTTGCATTCGCATTTCCTCTTTTAGAAGCCAAGCTCCAATGGTTTCATTCTTCTTCTGTTTTCGGAAGAATTTTGGCACAATTACTGCCAGACTTCTGACCTATACACTAACTAAATTTGACTGAAAATCTAACTCAAACCGTCTAGCGCCACCAATAGGCCAAATTGCACATACATTTATGCTAATTAGTTTAGAACCGTAAATCGTCCAAATAAAACTCTACTTTCCACTGATTCCTTGGCTCAAGCTGAATAGAGCTTTAGGATGTAATTTTCTGGCATGAAAATTTTCCCATCATTTTGAACTTTAGGACAAGATACAAAATTGCCATTTTGGATTAAATTTCATAAGCCATTTATCCCAAAACCATAAAATTCGGAGCTCGTTTGGAGCATCAAATCTTGCACAATTTCACGGCCATTTTGGGTGTCAGCCATTTTGAATTCTGACAAAAATGCTGAAAACAGCACCACCTTGTGGTCAAAAGATATTAATATAGTTTGCCTGCTATAGCTCTTTGTCAAAAATTCTATCTTGCCTTTTTCCCTGGGTCGAATATTAGATCCATTTTAACGTATTTGATTGAGCTTCCTGGATCAGACCAATAAACTACTTTTCTGAACTCCTCCCAGACCGTTTGACTGATTCTCACCACATTTGAATCAGAAAAGCCCAACATGGTGTGAGTCGTCAGTACCTCAGACTGACCTCAAAACACAAGTTACTTTAAATGGCACTCGATCCAAGTGAACTTGATTAGTTTTATTGTGGTATGCCTAGAACCGCATCGATATGTCTTAGCTGTTCTATCCTGTTTGCACTCGTGTTTTGCCTTCCAGATGCTTGTCCCCGTGTCGCCGCTTGCTGATAAGAATTTCTTCTTGAGCCTTTTCTTTTTTTCATTTTATTCTGTATTACATCTAGCATCTAAGGAGATGCAGGAACTACTAAATTTGGGTTAAGAACTTTGTTCAAAAGTGGAGTGTAGTGGGGACCCATCATCTTTCTGAATGACTGTGAACAGAAAAACCCAGAGCTGTGTTCAATAGAGAAAGTCAGAGGATTTCAACAGAAACAAGAGAACTAAAGGGATTGGGACGGAACCTTAACGTCACTGATCAGTGTATTTACCTTCCTATCTCTGTCTGTCAGGTGCGCTGGATCAGCCGTGCTGTCGCGCTCTGTACGACTTTGAACCTGAAAACGAGGGCGAGCTGGGCTTCAAAGAGGGTGACATCATCACGCTGACCAATCAAATCGATGATAACTGGTATGAGGGCATGATTCATGGCCAATCAGGATTCTTCCCCATCAACTATGTGGACATCCTGGTGCCTCTGCCTCACTAAGCTCCACCCACTCAAGATAAGGCCCCTCCCCTTGCCTTTATTGTGCGTCTGTGCTACAGCTTCACTTCCTGTTCCTGTCAAGGAGGATGACGATGATGGACATTACGTGTGGGTGAAGAGGAAGTTTGAGTGATCGTGTGTTTGAGATGTTGAAAGACGTCTGTAAGTGTAAGGAGGCTTCTCATTGGTCGGTTTATCACGTACTTGAGCCCCACTGACATCGAAAAGGTGCTTTTGGGGGATTTTGCCCAAAAATTGTATTTTTTTTTGTGTGTGTGAAAATGATGACTTACTACCACAACGATATCTTTTCAGAGGTGTTTGTGAAGCTGCTCTTCTAATCCAGTTTGACCGCACCGGGCTCGTTCACTCTGACTCGCGTTAGAACCGATTCTGAGGGTTAAACATCGGTCAGTGGGAACGTGAGTTGTGCGTCTGACGACTCTTTTAACGGTTCTGCAAACTTATTGTTAACCCGGAGAAGAGCAAACCTTGAGTTTTCCCTCCTCCTTCATGTCACAGTTTAATAGTTCACAGAGGGAAAATTTTAGATTCTAGTCCCAAGAGCAGTCAGCAGCTCTCTGTGTTCTGAGGAGGATCTGAGTCAAACAATCATTTTTGTTTTTTCTTTAATGAAACTACAGATTCTCTGGCCACTGGTGGAAGGGAAACACGTCCAGAAATGACGACTGGGAACAGGAAAATATTTAGACGTTTGTTGTAAACTCGAGACATTCCTAAATAACCTCTCAGTGGTTCACCTGTAGAAAGCAGATCTGGTACAGGTGAAGAGAGAGGAAGCCTTTTATCCATCGGTGGAAACACGTGCAGCTGGTTTTGGTGTTCCCTAAAGCTGCTTATAAAATGTGGTGTTTTTTCAAATATCAAACTGGTTTTCGTTCCAGATGTGTTTGTTGGCTGATCTCAGTTTCTCGGGTAGTTCACTGGTTCGTTGTTGGTGTTGTGATTAGTTTAAGCTCTTTTTATCATAAGGCTGATCATCTGAAGATCGGTCAATTGATGCCGGAGTCCTGCTCAGACATTTTCTGATTGTTTTCATGGAACTGACCCCAGTGCACCACCTCTCCAGCTGTTACACTGAAGCCGTATTTTTACTCTCAAGGCCTGTTCACATCGAATCTCCTGATGGCTTCTCAGCAGGAGGCTCTGCGTCAAAGAAATATTGATGCAATGACGCTCGCTGCCTGAAGATGGCGTTTGCGCGCCGACAGACACTCACAGCGCAACATGGGGAAACAGGAAAGAAGAAGAGCAAGAAGAAGGTGACGACGACAGAGAAGCATTCAAGGTACACACAGAACAAATCGTGGATGTCGAAGAAATCGGTTTGTCAAAAATGTGAAGAAAAGAGAGGATTTCTGGTGAGCCCATTTCTTTCCTGTTTCCAGTACATAGTCGCTACGAAAACTTGAGTTGAGCGCCACCGAGCGGCTCTTTTACCTCCTCTTCACATCATTAAAAGAGCAGCTTTCATTGGTCGCTGTCCTGTGAAAACCGAGTCCGATATGTCACTCTAAAACCCTTTTTCACTGGAACCGTTTGGGGCTAATTTGTGATGTCTTGCTAGCGCCCGTGGATTAACAACAAACTGCGTCGAAGGATGAAAATGGAGTCGATGTGAACAGGCCTTACGCCTCATACATACACCGTTCATCGTATGGGATTGAATTCAACGCCACAATTCTGTGCTCAAAATGTCCTTTTCAGAGAGCGCAAAAAGACGTCTTGCACGCCTGATCTGCATTTGTGAATAAAATTTTCGTCTTGCAAAGAAAAGTGTATTTTGAATGAGCAAAAATCGATTTTTGAGCGGAGAGTAGTTTGCTCTCGTAAAAATGTCCTCATTCATGCGCCTGTCGAAACACACCATTCCAACAAATCAGAGAGGAGTGTTCTACATTCTGATTGGCTGGCCTTCTCTCAGCGGAGCCATTTCTTGTGCTGAGAATCTTAGCCCATACATTGGCAGCTGCTTTGAGAGCATCACCAGCGCTAGCAAATTAGCTACCGCTAGCTCCTATTCTCGGTTCACTCTCCTGTTCAGTTTATGTCCTGGTTTCATTCTTCTTCCCTCTTCTCAGTTAATGATCCTGAGCTCCTGCTGACCCCACCCCTTCTTTCACGGTGCCTGATCTGTTCATCTTTACACCCCACAGCAGCACCATCCCTAGGGGTGGAGTCATGCTATTCTGAGGTCAAATCCCAATGTTTGTGACATCACAGACTGGAACAGAAATCCCATCCTCCATCTGGGGAGCAGCGGTTCCTCCTCTGTCCCATCTCTTGACTGAATGACGCGGGTACGTCTGGAGTACGTTTACTTTCTCTTTTAATGTAGCTCTGCTTGTTATGTAACTCCTTTATAAAGCCAGATATCGTGTTCCAATTATTTCTCGACGTGTTCAACATCTGATTCTCCATCTACCCAGGATAAGAGCGGCACTCTGAAGCTGTGTCCCAATCCATATTCTGCATCCTTCAGAGGCTTTGGAGACTACGGCTTTAGAATCCTCTGAAGGCTGCATCAACCATTGGTAAATGACTAGCCTTATTCTGACCGTGGAGTTCTAGAAACTCCTCCGTCTGCTCCTTGCTCCCTACAACAAGATGACATGTAGCAACAGTTAGCCTACAGCACATTCAGGTGGCACTATTGACTTCACATTAAAGAGGAACTACTTTCCTCAGGGAAAAACGTATTGATTCTGTTTAAAAAGCGACTAATGTAAGGTACCGTACTTCGAAGGATGCATCACCTGGATTGGGACAGAGCTTATAAGTTCCGAGTGTCTGCAGTAGTTGTTAAATTTGAAGGCTGCAGGAGGCGGAGGATATACTGAAACAAAGTCGAGTGATTTGTAGAATACAAAGACGTACGTATGGTGATGGCCATAAACATCTTTTAAACACCTGCACTACTACTCCATCGTATGAAACTGTTCTACATCAGCCACGTGCCCGTTCCTCCCTGCAGTGCATCATGGGATGGACACGCTGGCAGTAGATCATCAGGCTACTTCCCAGTTAATGCCTTTGACAATTCAAGCTCAGCCTCCTGCAGAGAACCAGAGAAAAGAATAAACTGTAAATCTGTTAATTCTATGTTTAAATCCTGGGCCGCCTCCAGAAGTCTTGAACCAGGAATGGCTTCGATTTACAAACAAAAGACACTTTTGCACATTACAGCCATCATCTGAAGAAACTCCTTCATGATTGTGATTCCTATTGGGGCTAACGTCTCGAACGCCCCACACTGCCACAATACTTGTTTCTGGAAAGCAGGTTTTTAACATCAAACTCAATCGTAACATTCGAATCATTCCACCGCATCTCTAATATCTCACCGCCCTGTGCTAAGCAAAACACCTAGCAACGGTAACCAAGGGAGTGGAACTTAGCACTAGGACAAACCTGAGCATCCATCTTCTGGTTTCTTTCTGCTCGGTTCTGAAGATGAAAAAGGACCTTGAGTGTTGTGACTGAAAGCGACGGGTGAACTGTTCTCCGGAGGAGGAGTGAATGAATCAGTGTTTGATGAATCGGAGTCTGCTAGTGTGTTCACGAATGAATCTGTTGCTATGGTAACGTTAACGCCATGTTATTATTTATGTATTTATTTATTTATTTCCAGTGCTGGACAACGAATAATGTATCGCTCGATGTGAGAATAAACACAACGTCACTGTAGGGGGCTGTTGTCTGGTTTTCATTCATTTACAGCTAAAGATTCCGCTCTTCAATCTCCTGTGATTTAGTTAATTACGTTTGCTTGCATCTACCACCCTCACGAGGTAGAGGGGTTTGAGTTCCAGAGAACTATTCTTTTAGGGGCTAAATTAAAAGTCTTGGTGTTTTTGAGCATCTAGGGAGGATTGCACTTTCTTTTGGAACCTCGAAGTAAGAGAGGGTTTTGCAAAACCGAGAATATCTTGAGTTTCTGTGGAGAACGTCTGGTTGAACCCTCAATCCTCAAGTCTTACCTCAAGAGAGAGCTTCAGGAAATCCTGAATAGAAGGGATCTGAATTTAATAGACAATGTTCTCCACCTCTACTGCCGATGCAGCTTTTGTGGTTCTCTGAAGCCTGATGTGCTGGCAACCCCTGAACCCAGTGGTGGGCAGCAGAGTGAAGCACCCAATAGATACATGGCCAAAGTTCCCTGGTTGAGGTAACTGAAGCAGTTCCTTAGTTGCAAAGGCCCTGGAGTGGATTAGATCCGCCCTGGGTACCATAAGGTCTTGATAATCAAGAAGAGGAAGAGCAAATGGTGTGCTTCAACTTTAGGAGGATCAGCATCCATGGGAAAGTCACACCGGACCAGCTCTACACACACACTCCAGTGTGCTGATACACAAGTATTTTGCAGATCCAGGGTCCAGACGCTCGGTTCGGGTTTCCCGGTGCACGGTGTACTCCTCCTGGGCTAGCACCAATTCTGTTCATACATTTTATAAACAAAGTCTGTTTGCAAAGTCAGACGTCTGGAGGGGGTTCAGTTTGGGGACCAGATGATTTTATCGGTGCTTTTTGTGGATGATTACTTATTGGCACCATTAAGTTAAAATGTACAGTACAGTGGGCAGTGTTCAAGTATGAAGCCTTGACTATTGGGCAGGAAAGGGTGGTTCTCTTTCTCCAAGCTGGAGCAAATCCATTCTAACTGGGGGGATTGGATTCAAGAACCGTATTCACAAGAGAAGCATGTGAACGCCGATCGTGTCGCAGTACTGTGGTTGAATTACAAGCTCTCACTTAACTACGATCTTAAGATCTGGGTCCTGGCTGAAAGGATTAGCTCTCGGATCCATGGTGGACATGAGTTTACTCCACAAGCCAATTTAGTTTGAAGTAGCGTACTAGGGCCTAGCAAACAGTAATCACAACGAATGTACATCGCCCCATGGATCAGGATTGCTCTGTTCCTGGTTGAACAGCAACATACCTGGTCAATCATTAGTCTGAAAAGAGAGTGGGAAGCAAGGAGCAAGCCTGTGTTGAAAGAACATTTATTTTTCACCTTCATGGGACGCTGGATTTGCTCAAATACTGCTAGTACAGGCATCGCCAGCCTAGAACAATGGCTTTTCCAGAGGTGGGGCATGGCTTAAGGTTGATTTCAATGGCTACTAGGGGAGTAGCACGAGGTCAAGTGATTGGCTGTGAAAATGGCTTCCACCAAACACACAGAATAGAATAAGAATGGTTTAAATGAAGCCTTACTTACTGTTTTACATGAACACACCTGTGCCTAATTATGAAGAAACACGAAAAGAATAAAAATAAACGAGCACACAAATGTCAAATTATATTATTATTATTATATAGACACCATGGAACTCTTGGTTACTTGCCTAATCCTTTATTCCCTAAACTGAGGGTAATGGCAAACATGTACAAATGTCTGTTTTGGTGATAAAAGCTAAAAAAAAAAAAGGAACCAAGACTTTCCCCTTTAACATGCATCCAGTGAAGGCCTACGAGAACCCTTTAATAAGAGAGATGAAAGGTTGGTAGCCTGAAACAGTCGAACAAGCTCTCCTTCTGTACCAGGCCGGTCTCCTAGAGCCTACCATGTAAAGAGGAAGTCACTTCACGATTGATACCTTCCAGAACAAAAGGAAACAACCCTTGACCCTTTCAGGGGGTGCAGAGGACAGATTTAATCCTCCTCCAAAAAAAGGTCTGCCATCAGGAGCCCCTTCATCAGTGCCAGCTGTGCCCTCACTCTGGTTTCCTCCCCAAATGAGAGACAAGAGTCGACAAACTTACCAGCATAGAACCGCCAAAGCACAGGGTTTAAATCACGGCTGGAGACCTCCGTGTTTCAAGAGCTCACCACCAGGACCTGCCTTGTATTTGAGCATTGAGGTTTGCTGTCCAGACACAGAAAATATAACCCCCCAGTGAAGAGATTGGGACGAAGCCCGGAAAGAAAGACTGAATTAACTAATCATCGAAACATTAAACACAACCCTTCAGTATTTTAACTGCGCGCCATCAAATACAAGCCTCATATAATTGCTCAGCGTATTGTTTTGCAGCGTCCTGCACATTTTTGACGGTCTAAACATGCACGACGGTTTTCAGAACATTTACACTGGTGAAAACTTACATCTGACTGGGTGTTTCAACATGGAATATCCAGTCCTCTACTGCTATTTCAGACGGTGTTTGCAGTGTTTTCAATTTAGAACACTTACCGGTATGTAAGGGGCAAAGACTTACAAAAATAATTTGTCAATTGGAGCGAGTCTCCAAAACATACTTCAGTTCTTCTGAAATGTCTAGTAAAATGAGGTACAATTCCAACCCTTGCATTTCAAACGATGGCAGTGTCATTTGCAGCAGGAGTCTCTACCTTTTACTTAAGTGAATTTGTTGTGAGTTCACAACATTTCCTGAGAAAGTGTTATTTTTGTCTAGCTGATAGTGCTCCAGTGTTTGAGGCCAAACAGCTCTGAGCTTTGATGGCTTTTAGTAAAAAAAAAAAAAAAAACACAATCTGTCCGAGGTGTCAGCCCACCCCTACCCAAATATGGCAAGCCATTGAACATCTGACCTCTCTGTACCCAAATGCATTTAAAGATAGGATTATGGTAAATGTATTCCGACTAGTAGTAAATATATTTTAACTGGGCGTAGACATTTAGGGGGGGGGGGGGGGGCACCTGAGTCTAAAGCTCTTTCATTGCAGCTTTATTATTAAACCAAAAACTCACTAGAGCACAGCAGAGTATTGGAACCTTTAAAACTTTTATTATAAAACGACTTCTACATTCAACTACTAAATGTGTACAAAAATACAAAGAAATCTAAAAAACAAAACAATATTATTGATGCAGAAGTAAACATGTACATAGTGATGACTCAAAATAAACTCAACAACACGAGTCAATCTACTCGTCATCATCTTCATCCTCCTCCTCTTCTTCCTCATCCTCCTCTTCCTCATCGTCGTCATCATCATCGTCGTCGTCCTGGCTCTTCTTCATGCTGCCTGCAGGTCGACCCGGTCCCCTCTTAGCAACTCCAGCCCCGGAGCGATAGGCTGCCACTTCCTGTAATCAGAGAGAGTCAGGTAAAAAAAAAAACGAGGTACGTACCGAACCGTGACCTTTGTGTCCCTAGAGTGTGTGTGTGTGTGTGTGTATACATAAGAGACAACACAATACCGGCTACACAAACTCATCAAGCATCTCACTTTGATGGATTCTAAAGTCTCAGTTGAATACTGAACGGAAAGTTGACCTTATCATATTTCTCACGCAGCTTGGCAGCCTTCTGGTCATAGGGTGTTCGGTCTTTGCTACTCAGCTTGGACCACATCTCTCCCAGCTTCTTAGCAATCTCTCCAATGGACAGACCCGGGTTTTCACTCTTCACTGTTGGTCGATACTCGGAGCAGAAGACGAAGAATGCAGAGCTGCGCAGACAAAACAATTGTAATGGCGGTAGAGAGACTGGTACAAATACTTGGAGCTTTCAAACACCATACGACTCGTTCATGTTCGCTCGTGCCTCATGTATTCATGCAGAGAAACCTTCAGGCTTAGGCCGAATTCCACTTAGTCCCTGATCAACCGTGGTAGGTGCGAGGCCGTCACAAGATACATGGCAAGACTTGCCTCCAAAGCGACTTACAGTTTGGGAGTACCATAAGAAGAGGTTCCAGCTGATTCAGAATCAATGGAGGGCTTCAGGTTTTGTTTTTCTAATGGAGTAATTACTCTCAAAGAAAAGCTAGACAATGTTACATAAAAGGTCAAATGTAGAAATATTCTTTACAAAAACCATAAGGAACAATGTATTCATCCAGAAGAACTGAGGAGTACAGCTCTGTAGTGGTGTCCCAATCCCAAACGGGTATATAGTCAGCCCTTCCTCTAGTCCTCAGTTTCAATGGTTATGGGGTAGAAGTCAATGAGGGAAATGGAACTCAGCCCAAACAATAGTGAAATTAATCCTCCCACATTACATTTACTTAAGATTAATTTTCTTTGATGCATTTAAAAGTACATTCCAAACAGAATGATCTCCTTCATTTCAGGAGGTTCTTATCTGAACTTAGAGGGTAAGCACATTTCTAGAGAGCATGAACTCTACACAAGTCATGGCATATGAAGCCTCGTGTGCAGTGAGACTCACGGTGGACGTTTTGGGGCATTTGGATCCTTCTTCTTCCTTCCAGTTTTCCCAACACCTTTGGGTGGCACATAGTTCTTCATCTCTTTTTCATACCTCACTTTATCTGCTTTAGCCAGGTCCTCAAACTTGCTTTTCTCTGAAGCATTCAGAGACTGAAACAAATGACAGATTTAGAGAACATTAGACCTGGATGCAAATAACCGAGAAAGAAGGGGAGAGAGAGAGAGAAAAAAAAAACACGCATTTGTCACACATTATACCTAATAACAAACAAAGTATATCTAAGGGTCTAGAACGGCCGTGAGAAGTATTACCAAGAGGTTATACAGTGGAAACCAAGACTAGCAGAAGCAGCAAGAGAGAGTTCAGTGGTTTAAAGACCCAAGAACAACTGCCACGATACCAGTGATGGACTGAGTGAAGTCTGCATGTGATGCTACAATGAAGGCCGGAGCCCAGCACTGCGAGGGTACAGATCAAGAAAGAATCCACCGGGTCTTTTCAAACTCAATTCACTCTCCACGGGAGGATTTCACACAGCATGACTTGAAACAATCACCGGGAACTTTGTCCATGTTCTCATACACTTGCAAGAAAGATCTGAAAACAGGTCACGTGTGCCAGACTGAAGCGCAATCCCAGGGGACATGCAATTTTTTTTTGTTCATTATTGAGTCCAAATAAACCATTTTAAACCAAAACCAACATTTATATTGCTGTGTATTCTTTTTTTTCTCCTCCACAACTACCGTATAAGACGCACTTTCTTCCCCAAAACTGAGGGGGAAAAGTTGGTGCGTCTTATACGGCGAATGCAGGGCGCCGCATAGTGGAGGATGGTCACGGCCGTAGGAGAGGCGTAAGAGAGGCCGCGGCTTCGACCTAGCTCCTGTTATGGTAAAAATATACCTTCTCAATTGATAAACACTGGAGACCGTTTGAGAGAGAACACAGCAAATGCGGCTATTTATTGTAAAGATTCTCAACGCATTTCCTACACACGTGTTATCCGCATTGAATACCTCGAGCCTCTCAAGCGCCGGAAGAAGAAGAGACCCGTCCTCCGTTCTCATTTCAACTTAAAAGCCTCCTCAAGGGGTGGGACTGACGTATGATGTGTGCTCTTAAAAGTTTCTCAAATCACATTTCTCTAAATGACCACTAGATGGTAGTATTATATAAGAAAATTCCCATCACCCGGCGGTGCGCGCTGAGTCATCTCTGCTCGTCGATCCTACCATAGCGTAGGACACCGTGAAGGAGGACATTGTTATAAAATCATTTAAGAAGTGTGGCATTAGTAATGCCTTGGATGGAACAGAAGACAACATCTTATTTGACACCAGTGAGGAAGAAAGTGACGACAATGACTGCGTGGATCTGTCCTGACGAAGAGGAATTATTGTGGTTTGAATAAAAAAATTACAGCCTTTTTGTTATTTTGACTGTTAACTGACTTTACTAACTTTTCATGTTTGGCATATAATTGTTCTTAACCTCTTAAGCCCCGAGGCCTATTTTCCGAAAATCCTATACTTTTACTTTTTAAGGCATTTCTCAGCTTTTACAAGGCCTAAACTGCAAATCTTGGTATCAAAATGAAGATAGGTTCTTGGGGAGTGGTGTGGATGAGTTAATTTGACAGTCAAGAACACTGGGTAATTGCTGTTGGAATGAGTAATTGATGTTGGAATGGCCAAAAAATGAACTCCGCCTAAAAAAAAAACCATGTTTCCTCTAATATCTCCTTATTTTACTTATAACGAAGCAAATAAACACAATCAATTGTAACCACTACATGTCAAGGACATCTGTAGCAAGTTTGGTGTTCATACTACAAGAAACTAATATTCTGTACAGGTTTTGATTGAACAAAGTTCAGGCGTAATCCATGTTGGCACAGTTTGGCACAATTTGGCACAATAATTGAAATATGGAAAAAATCTTGTGCAAAGCTTCAGCTACGTTCATAGTCTTCTTTTCTTGCTTACGGGACATGATTTCAGCAAAAAAACTCCTAAAGAAACGCTGTAAAAGGGGGGTGGAAGCCCATTTACGCCATCTACGCGCGCTTTGCGTAACGTCCCATTCACAGGCACTTTCAACGTTCGAGCTTCCGCGTGTCCCTACCCCCGACCATCTGTCAAATCCGGGAGCTCTATCCATGGTTGAAAAGCATTGAATCTGGAGAAGCCAATGATCTCAACCATTTTGAAACAAACAGGATTGCCGACGAACCACACAACACGCAGCTTGGAGAGACCCGTTCTTACGCACGGGGAGTGTCTCCATATTTGGTGTAGTTATGAGAGCACAGAGCTACAGAAAAGAGCCAAAATGGAGTTTCCGCGAAGCTATCGACCGGACATAACAACAAACGGACTTTTATCGCTATGGAAATAACTTTTGTTGAAAAAACGGCAAAGGTAAGACAAGATTTACATGCTTGCTTGGTTTTCGCTGGCGTTTTTTCGTGGAACTTTCGCTCCCTGCTCTGAAATACTTCATGCAATGTAAATGAGTTGCATATCGCTGGATTCAGCTGGTTGTTAGCTTTCATTTGATGCCATGGTTTTGGTGTTTCCGTTTATATTGTGGATACATATCGCACATAAACAAAAACGTGGTCATGAATTATACTCCGGACATGTTGTGTTTATTTGCATGGCATTCGAGCTGTGGTTCACGAATATGAAATTGAATTAGATACGTTTTTAGAGGAGTTTCCGCTGAACACAACAGTATTTAATATGTGTGGGTTATTCTCAGGGTTAGTGAGCTATGAGTGAAAATGTAATGCACAAGGGGGCAAGTCCTGGTACCAGGGACTCTCGGGCTTAAGAGGTTAACTTCGCCTAACACTAGGCAGAAGAAAAACATTTTCAAGCAATGGAATATCCAATAATATAAATAAATGGTAACAGACATGCAACACTCACCTTCCATCTCTCTGAGCACTTCTTGGAGAACTCAGAGAAGTTAATGGGGACATCAGGACTCTTGCGCTTGTGCTCATCCCGACTCGTCTGGACGAAGAAAGCATAGGCTGAGGTTTTACCCTTGGGTTTGTTCACATCTCCCTTAACCATGATTGATCTCTAAAGAACAAAACCATACAAGACACAAATTACCACAATATGCAAGCACGACCAGCAGAATTAAACTTTAATAGAGAAATAAAAGGAATATTGTGATTAAAAAAGGAGTTTTCTGTCTCACTAATGTTACAAAGTCTGAGAATGACGTTCGGTCTGCCCTCTAGCGGGCGGATGAAACACAAACACATTAAAAATAATGCCTAAAGTCTAAGCTTCACAAGTTTAAAAAAAAGTCTTAACATTTTAAAAATGTAGCTTCATTTAGACAGCAAAAACATTTCAAATGGAGATAACGTTAATTAAATGGTTTTGTTAAGTAGGGTTGGGTATGGTTTGTTAAGAAGCGTTACAACCCTAAAATACAAGAAAAAGAAATACAAATGTTGAATACAATGTAAAATAATCAATTGCTGAATATTTTTTTAAGTATCATGACAAATTTACGAAAATAATAAAAATGAACTTCTGGGTACTCCATTATAGCAAAAAAAATAATTAAAAGAAAAACAAAAAAACAAATAGCTTTAAATCGAACGGACTCGCAATATGACTTAAAGGTAGGTTAGCGCAAATCAGTTTAACGGCTCGACTGAGATTTTCGATAAAACTTAATTACGGTTACCGCAAACAAGCGAAAGAATTTTAGAGTTTACATAACGAGTGGTCAAATTCACGGAGCTCGAAACACGGTGTTAAAAACGATAAAACTCGTGCTTTCCTCGAGGCTTTGGATGAACAAAGATTCCTCCATTTTCTGTTCCCGCCTAAACCCCTCAGCTTGACCTCTCGCTAAATTAATCCACAATCTCACCGAAAACGAACCAAAAACCCAACACAGCCTCACTAGATGTAATACCCTTTTTTATTTCTAACGTTAACGTTAAACAATAAGCGTGAAAATAACGCTTCAATGGTTACGACACCATCGATAAATAAAACGTGTAAAACTAGACGGGCAAGCTTTTATCGATTTCTCAATGCACCACAAGAACGAAAGTGCATGTGTATATATATATATATAATACGTGACAAAAATTATGGTTAATATAGGACAAAAAACGTGTTAAAAAAAAGCACAAACCTGGTCCTTACTTCACCACTGAAGATCAAACCGCGATTCTCTACTCAGTTTTGTGTGTCCCACGTGACTCTTTTTCCTGCTTAGCTTGAGAGACCCGCATGCGCAGATTTATGGATAGGCTGGACTCCTACAGTCTTTGGGTCGTCTTGAAATCCAGATTACCCAATCAGAGAGGGCCTCTCTAGAATACTCGAAGGTGATTGGAGGAGGCAAGCTCTTAATGTGTTTCGAATGTTTGTAAACGGAATTCTCTCAAAACTATACGCCAACTCAGAATTTACACTTCTATACACAAATATATTTAAATATTAATTATTTGAAAAAAAATTGTATTAAATATGAAATGGTAACTTAGTTATATCAAATTAATTAAATTACATCATTACCTAAAATTAAAGAAACAGATATTATTAGAATAATATTATTCTATTTCATATAATTTACAAAAATAAGAACTTAAAAAAGGAAAGCAAATATAACGTAATGGGCCAGGTTTTCTTGTAGTTTAAATTCCTTTACAAGTGATTTTCATTGCAAGATTATAAACAGAATCTTTCAGGTCTAAGAATTGATCAGAAAAACACGTATCAGCAAATATTAGCCATAATATTACCCACATATCTTAAACATATACAAATAATAAATAGAATTCTGAAATAATTTGACTTGGAAATAATAGTATATTAGCATAAGGTGCTTTTTTTATTAATCTATTTATGTGTTCATTTTGTTTTGCTTATTTGTTTGTATGTAAATGTAACATTAATTGAATGAGGAATGGCAGCCCGATGACGGTTTTGTTTCCTTCCTTCTTTCCTTCTAAATCCTGACCAAACTACAGCTCAGTAGGTGGCGGTAATGCTACAAACGCTTGGATTGCAAACCGCCAAAAAAAAACACTAGGAGAAGAATAAGAATAAGACGAAGAAGAAGAAGAAGAAGAAGAAGAAGAAGAAAAGAAAAGAAAAGAAAAGAAAAGAAAAGCACAGCTTTTTTCGATTTGTTGATATTTATAGAAATGCCCAAAGATGGAGGAGTTTCTAGAGCCGTTTAGAAATTCCAGCAGATCGGTACTTTATTTTAGCATACATTTTTAAGGTTATTTTCTCGTTTTTTTTATCTTCAATGTTTTGGTTTAGGGTGGGGTTATATTAACTAGTTGCTGATTTTACTAATATGAAAGCTCATATTTCTGTTGAATGCATTGCTATTTAAAATCAATCTGTGTTTAATGTGAAAATATATTTTGGTATGATTTCCCAATGTGGGATAACCAATAAACCAAATTATCAAGCCATGTAAACAGTAAAAAGACAACTGCAGCAGCTATCTGTAGAGCAATAAAGGATAGGATACAACAATGCTAAAGTTAAATGTCAAGGTAATTGGGCTAATACGTTCCTCATGCAGCTTCCCTGACAGATCATCAAAGAGGGGGATTCAACTCAGTTCAATCTCAACTGTTTTTGCGTTTCCAAACATTTTTCGTCATTGTTTTATATGGGAAGCCTGATCAGTGGATAGGAATTGCCAAAGAGGGTATTTGCGGAGTTTGCTGGGTGCTTGCAAGAAAACAATAGCTTGTTAGAGGGACTGGAACATCTTTGACCAGTAGCTGTGATGGAGTGTTGCAGTGATGGTCCCATTCTTCATCAGGGCGAGATCATCATCTTCCCAATCACAGCTTTGATGATGTGTAATGGGTCCGGTTGGAGAATGAAGAACTCCACAGGTTGACTAAAGAGTTTTGGGAGCAGGTGTAACAAGCTTGGGCAAATCATTATTGGGTGGGATTGCAAAGTTAACTAAAAGTGAGGTCCTCTCTATGTTGTATTTTATATTCGTACACTCCCACACTGAAAAGCCAGGCTCCAGTATGGTGCTGCTCCGGGGGTGTGTTTGTTCTCTGCTGTGCGTGCACTTACCTCGTATGGATCACTCCATACTTGGTCCTGATGTCACGTTTTGGATATACCGGCCATATCTTAACAGTTTTTTAAGGGTTTTGTGAGCAACTTTGCCATTAATTATTCAGAAACGAATCCTAATTTAGTTTGGATTCACATACAGAAAACAAGTGTCAAATTCATTAAAACAATTACATTTGAAATAAAAACAAACAATTAAAAAGTGATTCACGCTTTCTTTTGATTGGTTAGAGAACATGCTATGGTCCAGTGCTTGATTCTGATTGGCTGATGAGCATTACCGCGCTTGATTCCAAAGGATAGATTGTGATGATCCTGCATCTCTGTGTTCAGGAGCGGCTCTGGCTCTCTCAGTTCTATCAGAGAATTCTTCAACTCGCGTCTTTGGCGGAATGCTCAGGTTTCTGTCCGATAGAATGTGCTCGCTCTACACTGCAAAAGATTCAGATGGTCTTCAGAGACCTCCCGCTCAGCTACAAGTGAGGCGCTGTTGAAAGCAATGATTTATTTCATTTATGTAATTACAAAGTCTGACCCAATTTTTTTTCTATTTCCTGTCAGATTTGTGTCTGTGTCTGAAATGAAGCGTGACCAGCGTATCTCATGCTGCTCAAGCTCTGGCCCCCTGAAGATGCACCCAGCCATTCAGAAAACTCTTCCTCATGATAACCTGATGCTGATTGGCTTTCTCTGTGATGGACGGACAGAGGGAGCAAGCGAGGGGGTCTGGCGAGTGAGGGATGAGGGAGGGAGCATTCCCTGCATGGTGAACATAAACAAAACATCAGTACTCACATATCTCTTGCTTGTGAGAACCATCATGACTTCAATGTTCAACCCAAGAAGAGAATCGAATTTAGACGCAAAGACTTGTAGAGAAACATCTCATGAATATGCTAATTAGCTCATTTGAATTCTTCTGTCGTGTGTTTGTCAGATGTTGCAGGCGTCCAATATATTGCTTGGCCAGCTTATGTTCTTCCCCTCCTGGAACTACATTACCCACGATGCCCCTGGAGAGATAGGTTTCCTGGAGTTGAGGGAGGCTCCGGTGTCGTTGTCCATGGTGTTTATGGTTTTTGAACCCGGAGGATCCCTGAGTGAGAATTTCAGTGTGAGTCGGATGGTGGAGTTGCTGAGAGACCGGTAAGAGTCGGTACAAAGCCCCGCAGCGACACACTACTTTTTCATACTAAGACCCTGTCTCAAAATCTTTGCATGACTGTGGCAGCTGCCACTATTTGGTAAAATTTTTGTTCATTTGGTAAAAAAACAAAACAAATCTAATCAGCATAAAATACACAGACTCACAAACAGAAACTCATCTCCCAAAAAAAGTCATTTTGAGCAGAAAAATGTGCTTTTTAAAGAACCGGTCATCAGTTCCCAGCCAATTTATAATGACTTCCTTTTTACAGTTAAGTTACTTCCTGTTACAGTTGAAAAACTTCCTGACACTATTGCAATGACTTCCTTTTAGAGCTAAAGGCCTTCCTGTTAAAATAAAGTGACTTCTGTGAGATTTAAGTGACCTTTATAAATGCTAATTATACTTTTTGTTTGAGGCATCTTTCACGCAGCAAATCAATAAGTGACTAATGGAACAAGAGTACAACCAGTCAATACCAATATAAGACGAAAGTGAACACAGTCCTGTACTGTTACAAAGTGTGTCTGAACAGGAAGATCAATCAAATGACTTCCTGTTACTAGCAAAGGACTTGCATCGATGACTTCTGTTCACTGTAAGATCTCTCTCTCTCTCCCAGCTCCTATCCAGGTCGAGCGGCGGTGTGTGTTGAAGGGGAGGTGTCTGCCGTGTGTCCTCCTCTCTTGATCAGTGGGTGCAGGTTCTTCTTCCTGGAGCTTACTGATGGCCAATCTTCACTTATTGTCTTCATCTCTGTAAGTTATTGTTATGTCTGTTCCAACTGCTTTTCGAGAGATCTGGGCCCTCATTTCTGCATTTAGCGGATCCAAAGCGACTTACAGTTCGGGAGTAAACACATGGTCGGATTGATCCGATGTGCACATAGAAGACGTTCCAGCTGATTCCGAATAAATTCAGTGCTTCAGAGTTGTTTTTTTTATTTTTTGTTAAGCTAGTAAGTGCTCTTGAAGAGCAGAGTTTTTAGTTGCTTTTAAAGGTTGTGAGGAGAATTCCACCAGCCGGGAACAGTGAAGGAGATGGTTCTGGTGAGAGATTTCCACTCTTCATTTCCTGAACGCAGGGTTTCACGTTCATCTGTACGAACGGTGACATTCGAACATTTCTGAAGCAGCAAACAAATCCATGACACAAGCGCTGACCCAGAACCTGTGAATGCTCAGCTTAATGAAAAAATTACGTTATCATGGCAAAAAGCTAAGATTTGGATCTGGTAAAATGAAAAAAAATGTTGTTTTTTTTATTGGCCCAAGAGTGAAGGTGCAGTGATGTAGTGTTCTCGTTACTTTAAATAATTCCTGAAATAGCTAGAGCCGTGTGATTAATCAGTAAAATAAAAAGGTTGAATTTATGCTTAACGTTGATTGTTAAAAACTGAAAATTGAGTTTTTGATTTTACTTTGTTTTGCTCCAATGAGCTTCTTTTCTGCGAAGCTCCCTCTCCCTCAGTATGTGTCACGAGCAATGGCTATAGAACGTCACATGACCTTAAACAAGTGTTTTTCAAGAAAAGAAAATAAATCACAGGAGAGCGTCAATGAGTTTCACCAAATTCACTTACTGTGGATAAAAGCTTTTGCTAATTTAAAGTTACAGCTCAGAGGGATTGCTCTAGCGCTCTATCTCTTTCTCTCTCTCTCTCTCTCTCTCTCTCTCTCTCTCTCTCTCTCTCTCTCTCTCTCTCTCTCTCGCTTTCTCTCTCTTTCTTTAAATTGAGCAAAAAATAGTCGCCAACAACAACACATTTAACTCTAAGCATCAGTGCAGGGCTAGACCTGTCTAATGTGCGCAGAAAATACATTTCCAAGGGATTGTGGGCAAAACGATCTAAAATGTACAAATTCTAGAGCTTTAGCTCTAATGATAGGTTTAAAAACTTTGACCTTAAGGTGGCGCTGTTGCCAGGATTATTGAGGGGTAAGCACTGATGACTCAAACATATCTTTGGCGCCAATACTTTAATTGTTGTAGAGATGCCTCTTCAAATTAGACTTACCACGGAGCCGCTGAATTTGTCGTACCGTTAAACTAAAACTCTAATGTCAATCAGTCTGGGAGGAGTTTGAAAGAGTAGGTTTTTGACCTCAGTTATCACAGTTACACAGACAAGAAGTTACACAGGCTCAACTAGTGACTGTGTTCTCACCATAGTCCAGGAAAATAGACCATAGCACTTTTATAAATTCATTAATATCTTTTTATCACAAGGTGGCGCTGCCACAAATCTTGTAGGGTGCCTTTAGGACATGCAAGCAAGCCAACTTTTGTAAAGATATGTTTATTAATTTGCGCTAGTATTGCCTCTATAGAGTTTGAGGCTCCAGATTGGGTCAGATTCCTCAGAATGGACGACGCCTTCCTGCAAGCAGTGCGTCGATTTCTGCCGTGGCACAGTTTAGCTGTCGCTTCTCTCCAATAGTTCTCTTTTTGAAAATCTCTCTCTGTCTCTGCCCCTCCCACCATCTCAGGAGCTCAAGGATCAGGTCTGGAGTCAGTGTTTGCGTGTGGGCCAGACTGTGGCGTTCTATTGTTTCCGTGTGTGTTCGCTGCAGTCTCTGAAGGGACGTCGAGTGCTCACTGACTGCAGTCTATCACGTCTAGACATCCTCCGCGAAGCAGAGACCCCGTCCTCAGAGGAGGAAACCACGCCCCTGCACTCAGGGACCCCAGACACACACATCAGAGATGCACCCCCAGTCTCCAACGACACAGACGCGCACCTGTTCTGCCCTCCCGCCCCAAGAATCAAGAGATCTACCATTTTTAACTACACGGTGAGAATACTTTTACTGATGTACAGTGTGCGGCATAAACCAGTGCACTGCCTTTAAAAAGTAAGAATTTAATCAGCAGCTCAACGATCAAAAAAACAGTTTTAAAACTTTTCACAAGTTTTATTGAACACGTTTTTAACTCCAGAACATTAAATTAAGGCTAATAATCGAACTGCGATCATATAATCTTCAAGGTACAAGCTCCGTGATTTTTACGTGCTTCCTTCATGGACGATACCTATGCTGCCGTGTGTGCTGTATGGTTCACAGGAAACGCTCGCTCCAGTTTAACTTCTACTGCTTCAGATAACTGCAGTGAACCTGTAGATGTTCTTCAACCCTCTCATCAGAAGACGCTCCTGTCGAGATGTTACCTTCCGTCTCTGTGAGATGGTTCCTCTTCCATCTTTCTTAAATCTTTGGATCACTTTTGCTGCAGTATTTTGACTGAATGTAAAGATTTACTGATTTTCACCTTTTTGTGTCAAGAAATGAGTTTCTTTCTCAGATTTTGTGACATTTTTCTTCCATGGGGAGCCATTACTGACAGCATGAAATGGGAGGGGCTTTTCTTTGTTCATTAAAGCTCTTCTATAGTCCTCTATCTGCTGGACTCCTCTGAAACCGTATTTTTCGCCATATAAGACGCACCCAATTTTAAATGAGGAAGATCTAGAAAAAAACCTGAACCAAATACTGTAGTAAAATATTTTATATCAACTGTGCAACAGTTAACAGCAGTTTAAGAACAATTATATGCCAGATCGGATCTACCGTATTTTAGATCAGTAAAAAAACAAGACAAACATACCGGCAACATTGGCCCCACATTAGTAACACCGCAATAGCCAGTAAGATTGCCCCCACATTAGTAATAATAGCTGGCACAATGCAGCTGCTTACCTGCTCCTTATGATCCACGCTATGGTAGGATCGACGAGCAGAGATGGGCGATGACGTCAGCGCGCACCGCCGGGTGTACAAATATGGTCAGAGTATGGCAAGCATTTAAACATCTGCCCTGACTATCCGCAAATGCATGTAAAGATCGGAATAAATGTATTGTGACTAGTAGTAAATATATTTTGACTGGGGGTGAAGACATTTAGAGATATCTTCAATTGTAATTGACTATTCAAAACTCAATTGAAGATATCTGCAATATAATTGGAGATATCTGAAATTCACTTTCTTACTAGGGCAATTACAATTGAAGATATCTCTAAATGTCTTCACCCCCAGTCAAAATATATTTACTACTAGACACAATACATTTATTGGGCAGATGTTTAAATGTTAAAAGGGCTTGCCATATCCGACAGCTCCAGAGCTAGGCCTAAGCCGCGGCCTCTCTTACTCCTCACCTACGACCGTGACTGCCCTCCGCTCCGCGGCGCTCTGCATTCGCCGTATAAGACGCACCAACTTTTCACGCTCAGTTTTGGGGAAGAAAAAGTGCGTCTTATACGGCGAAAAATACGCTTTTACATCAATAACGTAAAGGAAAAGGCATAAATGATCCTTTTCACTCCCAGGTCAATTTTCCTAGCCATTGCATGTCTGACCAATCACAACACAGCTTGTTGCTAGGCTACAGCTTATCGTAAGCATTCTGGCAGAACAATAAATGACAAGCGATTAATCATTTTTAGTGGGAAAGTGTCGGCTTGGGATGTCATAGAACACTTCTGGTCACATCGGTGACCCTGTTTCTAACTGTGATTGACAGGGCACTATAACGAAGATCTTGAACTTGGAGGCGGGGCTGTTCGAGCTTGAGGGACAGGTGGGGCTGTGTATGGCTTATCAGCCCGTTCAGAAATGGCATGGTGCTTTAAGACCGGGGGCGAAGCTTCTGGTGAGAGTGATGTCACCAAGAATTGATTTGCTCCATTACGCTGATCATGGAGAACCCCCGTTCTGTTCTGTCCTCAGCTTCACAATGTTCACTTCACCTACGACGTCTCCTCCTTGGCGCCACGGGTGCTTCTGTTTGCGTGCCTGCGCTCCAGTGTTCAGCTCACAGCCTTCAGTCTCTTGAGCCCCGAGGAGCCCCTGTCTAAGAGACTCACGCAGTCGGCCCTGCAAGACCTGCTGCTGAAGCACAACCTGCCACCTGCCCACTTCATATGGCTCAGCTACTGCCACAGTGCCGTCCTCGAGAGGTGAGGGGTCCACCTGTGTCTGGTTACCATGGAAACACAGGGAGCGCTGTGCAGACTCTACACGGGCTGAAAGTGTGTTAATTTTTTTGATTTGATGTCTGCCAGGCTGTGTCCACGCTGGGTCTGTGCGGAGCGGGCGCCTGTTGTTGCCAAGCGGCTGCTAGATGCTGCGTGTGACGCCAACCAGAGCATTCCGAGAGAGAGGGACATCTACAGAGAGATGGTCCATTTGCCGCACTACTGCCCCATTACTATGGTAACGTACCCACGATTTGGAACACTTTTGCAAAGGACCAAGACCTCCAAAAGGTCTTTTGGAACGAGTTTCCAAAACCAACAGGAAGTGTCAAGCGGCAACCAAAACAAAGCGAGCCCATGCGCACGACCAATTATGTTTTTATCCACTTATAAATAAAAAGGAATGACTGATTTCTCACAATGTAGTTGAGTAAACAGTAGGATGTTTGACTTTGAAATGTAGTGAAGGTAAAGTAAAAAGTCTCCCCGATTAAAATACTCGAGTAAAGTACAGATACTTGAAAAAGCTATTTCAGTACAGTAACGAATTACATTTAGTTTGTTACTGCCCAGCGCTGGACAAATGCTTACAAACATCGCTCTCTTTCCTGCTCAGTACTCTGTGGACTCTCCCTCGGTCTTCCTCTGCTCCGTGCTTCATCTCTCCGAGCTCATGAAGAGCATAGTGTGGTCACCTGACTCCCTCTCCTCCCTGCTTTCTGTGACGTCGAGGCACCAGCACCTGACGGCCGCGGAGCTCAATGCTGAGCTCAGGTGGTCGGTGTGTGTGAAGACACTGGATGAGCTGGCTCAGTGCCCCAGCTCTTCAGACTCTCACTCGGTGATGATGAAGATGAGGAAGCTGATGGTGGTGGGCGTACTGCAGCTGGACGCTCAGAGTGCATCGCTGCAGCTCACAGACCGGACGCACTCGCTCCAATGCCTCTGTGTGAAGAGTGACGGCTCCCCCTTTATCAACAGCGCCTGGCAAGGTACACACCTGAAAACTCGTGGTTCTGATTAGTGAGGCTGCTACTAAGAGCGTTCATCAGAAATAAGCGCACTTAGCCTCCTATATTTAGCTTCATTAGTCGTGACTGAGCACATCTGTCTCATGGAACCTGCTCTCCATAGGCTGTCTGGTGTGTGTGAGGAACTGCTCTCTGGTGATGGAGCGCTTCATGGAGACCAGTTTCCCATCCTGGAAACATCTGGACCAGAGCAGTTACATCACCCACAAGCACTGCAGGTACACTCTCACTGATGATTATGTGGCGTCTCTCCCTCCTTACCTTCATTCCTCTGCGTGTTCAGGCTGTATCTGAAGCTGTGTATGGATGACCTGCTCATCATCAGTCCATCTGCTGCCATGAGACACCTCCAAACGCCTTCCCTCTCTCAACCTGCAAAGCCCCCCAGGAGTGGCGGAGTGGTGAGCGTGGTGTTCCAGCTGCTGATGAAGCAAGGGGTGTGTCAGACCAAAGGACATGGAGTGCAGCCGCATTTCCTGTGTCGAGCTCGTTTTTTTGGGAGCGTCCAGCAGTGGAGGGAAGATCCCAAAAACTGCAAGATGGAGGACAGAGAGAAGGGGTGTGACCGAGACATGCAGGAGGTCATGCATTGTTCACATTAGAGATTTAATCGGCCAATCAGAAGCTAGCAGCGTTCGCTAGAATGATAATAATCAGCCAATAAGAAGCTAGCAGCGTTCGCTAGAATGATAATAATCAGCCAATCAGAAGCTAGCAGCATTCACTAGAATGATAATAATCAGCCAATCAGAAGCTAGCAGCGTTCACTAGAATGATAATAATCAGCCAATCAGAAGCTAGAAGCGTTCACTAGAATGATAATAATCAGCCAATCAGAAGTTAGCAGCGTTCACTAGAATGATAATAATCAGCCAATCAGAAGCTAGCAGCGTTCACTAGAATGATAATAATCAGCCAATCAGAAGCTAGCAGCGTTCACTAGAATGATAATAATCAGCCAATACCAAAGAAGCATTGTTAATTGCTCATAAGTAAATTTTAGTACTGAAAACACAAAAATTACTAAATGTATTTTTACATTTATTAAACATTTATTTCTGTCAGGCGTTGCATTTGTTTTCTGTTTGCTGTTCAGGTGGATCTTCACTTTGTGGGTGTGTGTGTTCGCTGGTTCCCCGTTCTTCATCCTGGCTGTCTCTACAGATTGATCATTGTCAACACTCAGGTACCCATTACTAACAAGCCGTTCTTGTCTTGACTCGAACCGGGAACCTTCACATGATCAAAAGATGCAAATTAAATGAGCAAAACCGAAATGAAATATTTGCAAATAAAGCACCAGTTCCGTCCACAGAGTCCAGGAGAACACAATAAACATGCGCATTAAAATAAGTGAATGGCAACGCAGCTGCTGTGCCAACCATTAGACAACCTTGCTGCCTGTATGAATCATGATCAGAGGAGATCCATTATTTTCCCGCTCTTTCTCTTTTTCAGGATGTTAACTTGTTAAAACCGATGCACCCTCCTGGAGCCACGGCGATCTGTAACCTCGTTGTGCAGCCTCAGTGGCGCATCCACACACTCGCAGAGGAGGCGCAGGTGCTCATTTGCCTCCTGTGAAATTGCTAGGAAGCAGAGCAGTGTAGTTTTATTATTCTAATGAACAATATCCTCTTCAGGTGGAAACCCCGGCGCTCATGTCTGTGTGTGAAGTTGTTCAGTGCAGGTAAAGATCATGTTTACAGTGATCAGCATAGATGAGTACCTCCCACTACAATTTCTCTGAGAGACTAAACTACCAAATACTCTCACATGTGCGGCCCATGGATTGCAGACAAGATTTGTTCATTTGCTCAAACACGGAAAAGTGATTTTCCTACAAATTCATTCCAGCTCGTGATGCAGAGCTCAGGAGAAAAGCTACAACAACATTCTAATGAACAGCGATCAACCACCGGTGATTCTAACGGTTCAATTCAGAGGAGTCCAGCAGATGGAGGACTACAGAAGAGCATTAATGAACAAAGAAAAGCCCCTCCCATTTCATGCTGTCAGTAATGGCTCCCCATGGAAGAAAAATGTCACAAAATCTGAGAAAGAAACTCATTTCTTGACACAAAAAGGTGAAAATCAGTAAATCTTTACATTCAGTCAAAATACTGCAGCAAAAGTGATCCAACGATTTAAGAAAGATGGAAGAGGAGCCATCTCACAGAGACGGAAGCTAACATCTCGACAGGAGCGTCTTCTGATGAGAGGGTTGAAGAACATCTCCTGCAGGTTCAGGAGGAAGGGCAGCATGGGTATCATCCACAAAGGAAGCCTGTCCTGAAGAATATGAAGAGTCCTGGAGCTCTAGACTCTGGAGCGATGAGAGTATTTGTGGACCGAACAGTTTTAAAACTGTTTGGTTTCGTAAAGGTGACGATTTCAGACCGAAATGTCTGGTGCCTCTGGTGGAACATGGTGGTGGCAGTGTCATTTCTTGGGGGCTGCAGGAGAGCTGCTGGTGCTGAGGAAGCAACCAGATCAATCCCCTGCAGGGAATTCTGAAGCATTGCTCTCCACTAAAAGTGGATCTTCTGGAAGGATGGAAAGATAGATGCTACAAGGTGTTCTTCATTCCACTCCTAGAAGACTCTGAGTTCGACTATTAGCCTTAATTTGATGTTCTGGAGTTAAAAACATGTTCAGTTAAACTCAGCTTTGTGAAAAGTTTCGAAATGATTCTTTTGTTCTTGAGATTCTGATTGAATTCTTACTTTTTAAAGGGGGTGCACTCGTTTATGCTGAGCACTGTACATCTTTCAGCCATTTGATTTGCGTTAACTCTGTTGATTTCTAAGCTTTTGAGACTAACATCTTTGTTAATTTTGGGTTTGTTTTGATTTAGCTCCAACCCTGATATAGTCTCTTTTCATGGAGTCATTTCTGAGCGGATCACGTTGCAGGACGACCACAGAAAAAATCCTAACATCCGATCAGTGATTGGCAGAACAGGTTTGGACCCTCCTCCCGGTGTCTCGCTGCTGATGCTTTTTGTGTGAATTCAACTTCAGGTTTTTGCATTTACTTCAGTTTCATTTGAACATTTGTCAAATGTTTTTTTCTCCAAGAGTCAGCTCTGTGTCCGATGAATATAAATCACTAGATTCGCTTCATAATTAGTGGATTCTCTACGGAAGGGATAATCAACGGTCAGCTGTGGTTTGGGTGGAGGCAATGGACCACCCGACCGGAAGCAGAGCCTCCTCCAGATGTGCTACAACAGAAACCACGGCTCAGAGTTGATATATGCCGGTCACTCGCAGCTGGTGCTGACCAGATCATGTGTCTCTCAGTGCAGCTTTAGAGAGAGAACAGCAGCAGCGCTCCACAAATCAGCCTTTTGCAAAATTCATTACGGTACATGTTTATGAAAACGCTAAAATAATCCAGAAATCCTAGTTCCCCAAATTTGCAGCCGTCTCACTCTAATCTGAAGCCGTGGAATACTACAGTTACCAACAGCAGCGGATCGGCGTTATAGGTGAACAAACCGAACCGGAGGAACCTGCCACCCAATCAGAACTCAGTATTCAGAGAGATGACATCATGACATAATGTTCATTACTGTTACACTTACGTGAAAAAATTAACACACCCTTGGAAAATTTGGGTATTTTAGTCTATTTTTCATTTTAGAAATGAAAGTAATATAATGAAAGAATCTGAACTGAAGAAAAAATTTTTCCAAATGTATATTTTACCTTAGGAAAAAGTTAGGACACCCGACCCCCTGACAACTAGTATAACCTCCTTGGGCTGAAATATGTAGCGGGCGCAACAAAGAAAACCCAAACATATTGTTTTATTTCTTTAAAACAGAGATCAAAATTCTGGTAGGGGAGCTGGACCCAATTCAGCAGATAAATCCAAGAGAACCGTTCTCAGGATCTAAATCGGTTTATTAACCACACGTCATTATTGGTCTAGAAATCATTTTGATCACAAAATACACATTCTCTCCGTAATCGCCCATTTGTCATCAAGTAACGCAAAACAATCACCTTTAAGAAGCAATGAAAATTATTCTTAACACCTTTTTCATAGTATATCCCCCAGCCGTATTTGTAGTTTCGCTTGTCACATTAACAGGAATTTTTGTGCCTTTATAAATGTCATTTTCATGATTGTTTGATTTAAGTTGTGATTTATAAGTCATAGTAAGTAAGAATCATGTTTTTATCAAATATATCGGCTAGATGTCCCCATGGAATGGAATACCCAAATATCCACAGTTCGCAAAAAAAAAAAACGTACGGACAGTTCCTATTCGACGTAGTGATAAGCAAACTTTTAAGTCATTGTGTTTTAATTCAAAACTTCATTTTAACAATAAAGAGCACACACACATACAAAAAATGTCTGGGGTTTAAACAGGGCAAATACTGAGTACTGGTCTACTAATCCTGTGCCACTGGTGTATACAGCCGCGTGTGATTGGAGCAGAAGTGGGGAAAAATGTGAGCGTGCCGTTACTTTTCCTCAGCAAGAATAGGCCGTGTGTAGAATTCCATTTACAGAAGATCTAGAAAAGTGTTTACTTTAGTTTTAATTGTTTGGTTGAATTACTTTATTCTCGTTCAGTGTGAGGCAAGTACCTCATTGAGTTTAGTACTATCAGCTCAGAATGATTGTGATCTTGAGACTCTCAATCTCTCTCAGATGGAGTGAAGGACCTGCGGGTGCAGCTGGTCATTCAGGATGCAGTGAGGCGGTCTCAGAGTGTGTCCGTCTATCTGGACCTGGAACCCCACACCCTTGGCCTGATCCCTGGAGCCTCAGTGGAGGTGCACCACGTCCAGCGCAAAATATCCGGGTCTGTCACACTCTTCAGGCATCTCTCTATCCATATAAAACCTCAGAAATGTTGTTTTTTTTGAAAAGGCAGTGCTTGAAACGCCAAGATCGTGGGAAAGCAAGAACGGCTTTGTTTTCTTTCTAATGAGAAAAAGAAAAATCATAGCAAGGTCATCCGAATGTGTATGAAAAACATTCTGCAGAAAGGTACAGAATCCTGAGGAAAAGCCTCCAGATGAGCACAGATTCGAGCCGTGCCGCTACAAAACAGTCCTGTGGATGAGCCACAAACACTCAATAATAACCCGGCGTTTCCTGGTGAAGAGATTTGATTCCCGAGCATCTCACTACATTTTGACACAGCTGCTTTGATCCCAGTTCTCTGAGTGTTTGGTGAAACAGAAACGTCTCCGTAACTTTGATGATGATCCAGTTATCTGGTCGTTCTCCTGGTTTTCCTCTGCAGGCACGAGCATGTGTCACGTGTCGCATTAGAAGATCTTGTGTATGTTAGTAGTTAATGCAGACTGTTTTTCCTTGTCGTTAGCATCTAATTTATTGATCTGATTCCCCATATATCCATGCTTAACAATGGAAACAGAGAGGGGGTCAAAAGGTTTTTTTAAAGGTTTAATTTTAATGGTGAATCGCATGTTTCTGCTGAAATCTTAATACTTTCCTGAAAAAATCTGTGTGTTGCAGAGCGCTGAACGTGTACTGCAGCACGCTGTCCATCAGTTACCTGAACGTCGTGACATTGAGGTGTGTTTGCTCCCGTCTATAGAATGTCTTTAATATTCTCCTTATGTTAGAAGTGATTAGGATCAAGAAAATCTGAGGGTGGTGCATGAGACAGGGTCAGGTTTTGGTGCATGGTGCACAATTTGTGAGCCAGACCAGACAAATCATAGTAGAATAATTCTTAGGCTTTCACAAAACTATTACAGCAGTCAAATTTTACCATTATTTCTCAATTTATAATCTACATTAGAAGTGAGCAAAAATAATAATAACTTCATATTGCAACATCGATGACACTTCACCCAATTCTATCTGCATCATCATCACTTCTGCGCGAATCTGCTCCTGCACAAGTATCATACCAGAGACATGGTTGGGCGGCAGGCCGTACAGTAACCGAGCGAGGTGTCTGGGTTGAAGAGGGATATCTTGGACTATTAGCAAACATGTCTCGCTGACAGCAAATGCTGATGGATCTTTTAATAAATCTGAGAAATAAAGCTGCATCTAAACAAGTCAGTAACGATACGATTTGCTCCTAAAATGTAAATATTTACTAATATTTTAGGGAAAACAACAATTCATTTATTCTAGAATGTTTGAGCTTAATTTTAGTTAGAGTATGTGGTTCCAAAACAAGAAATTCTGGCTTAATATAATTTATTTGGTCTTTTATACAGTATTTTTTGGGTTTGAGCATATTTGCATTTATCAGACATTTATCGTGTCTACAGACCAGAGACCAGTAACATTTATCCACTTACTGAGGATTCAAAGTATCACTGTGTCAGTGTCGAGCGCTTTGTCCACTACAACACAACCTCGACCTCAGAATGTTTATAGCTTCCAATTAATCTGATTTTCTTTTTTTTAACAAATTAAATGAAGTGAACTGATTCGTTTGTGATCACTTATTGCAACACACAGGAACTTAAAACCAGAAATAGCTTCCTTGATTCTTTTTCACAGGCATTTTATTCTTGTTTCTAGAATTCTCACCAAGTCAAATTTTCTTTTCTCATTGTCAGATATTTTTACTCAATCAAAGAAGATTTTAACGATATTTCAGCTTGTTTTGTCTTGTTCTGAGAGCAGTGTTTTGTCAGAACTTTACATAGATTTCTTAAAATCAGGCGTTTGTAGAATTCTAGGAGTACGAAGAATTTTGATTAAAAATTTCTTGTTTTAAGTTTAGTTCAGTATCAAAATCAAAAACTTGTTTTACAAAGTTTCTTTATTCAAGCAAATAAATGATCAGAAGAAGCTTTTTTTTTCGTCTCAGTTAGGTAATAATTTCTCAAAATGTATCTATACCCTGCGCATATAAATTAGATGATAACTTCTTAAAAAAAAGAAAAATCAGGACTTTTATTCTATATCTAAGCTTTGCTGTGTGTGATCTGAACATACTAATGATGTGAAGTTAAGTTTTTACTTGTTCCCTCCAGTACACCTGCCTTTCAGGAGACTCTTCCTCCCAGGATGCTCCTGGACGAGTGGACTGGGGCCAAGCAGTGCACCCTGGGTCAGTTCAGAGGTTTTGTGGACTGTGTGATGTCTCTGACGCTGCAGTGGACCTGTTCTCTCTGCTACAGCATCTACAAACAGGTATCAGTCAGGAATTATATTCACTCTGTGTTCCCTCTCCCTGCGATGCCCATAGAACACACGCACACCCTCTGGAAATGTGTAGAGACAGCGCAGCTGAGTTTAAATGGACAGTCATTTCTAGGCCCTTCAACTGTGCTATTAGAATATGCTGCGAGACCGCGAGAAAGGCAGCCGTGAGTCTTAGAGCAACCAGAGATCATTCATGCCTTTCGCCAAACCAGACGGAAGCTCATCACCATGTGAGTTGGTTAAAAGAAAGCTCTACAGCAGTGCAGCAGCAAAGTTTCAGCTCAAACGGAAGATTTGAAATGGTAATAGCTGCAGATTTAAGGGAGACGGTTACAGTAGTAGAAGTAAGAGAAGACTATAATGAAGTCAGAGAGATTTAACAGCAGAGGTTGCTTTAGGATCAGCTTAGAGATATCCTCACTGTTGGGAAGGTGAAGGTTCCCAAACAAACTACTAGGGGGCCGTTTGGGAAGACCGTCAGTCGGACAGTTCAATGTTCAATATTGCCTTTGATTGATGTAATTCTTGCTTGTGTCAAATCTGTATTTAATGCATAATCTCACGCCACACACCTAATATCTCCACTAAACCTCAATTTATGACCTGTTTCAGTTTCACTGTCCTGTTGCTAAGGAAATAATCATTCTCGTTTTGTTTGTGTTTCACTTTCAGTCACGCTGCAGTCAAACATATCCCCAGTGTGACTCCACAAGTGCAGTGTTTCAAGCTGAAGCCAAGTGAGGGTGTGTGTGTGTGTGTGTGTGTGTGTGCGTGCATGTGTGTCTGGAGCGTATCAACACGTCTCGGGTGCGTGTCTGCAGGGTTGTTGTCGAGGACGGCTCCTCCAAGGCGTTCGTCTGGTTCTCCTCTGAGAGGGTTCGTGATCTGCTGCAGCTGGACGAGGGTCAGTGGGCGGGGGTTCAGAGGCGTGTCAGGATCAAGGGCATCCTCAGGCTTTACAGGCGAGGCCACGGCTTGGTAAGCAAACCACTCTCTCCAGCGATTCGTTAATAATACTGATGCATTTACACGTGATCGTTCTCATTGCTCCAGTCGATTCGAGATGCCTAAAGTTTCTACACAAACTTTGATGTTGGCTTGTAAAAAAAAAAAAAAGTGCCAAGTTTTTGCCCTGTGTGTGGCACACGTTACCCATTAATCAGGGATTTTCCTGAGCTGAGATAGAGATCTTTTAAATCAATTGCTAAGGTAAACAATCACGTTGCTATGGAATAATCAAGATGTCATTTAAATTAAATTAACATTCCCTCTGTGGGAATATGAGTCAAACATACCAAGGTTTCACTAAGCTGAGTAGAGATATGCTAATTTGGTTGCTATGGAAAACACACTAGTCAGCTCCATGTCACTGCGAGTGAAATAAACCAAACGCCACGTCGCTATGATTTGCGAACCCCATTCTCTAGCCCTTCTAGAGAATGGGGTTCAAATACTTTTGCACAGTTAAGGGTTTCTTTGAGGTTCTCAGTTTGAGATACAGTTTCACAAAGTTTGACCCCATGGTAACGGAAAGTTTTCCTCCCAAGTTTTCTCAGAGATTTCCCACAATGCCTTTAGTGGTACCAGTGTGAAAACAAAAAGCAACCGAGTCAGACTTGTGTGGGTGGATTGGGAAAGTTTGGTGGGTTTTGTCCGAAGCAAAAGACGAATTACGAGCAAGCCTATAAAAAATAAAATGTAAAGAATTTTAAGTTTACTAAAGTGCTTTTATTGACTTTGTTTTTCGAGTAATTTGTTGAAAACGGCTGAGTTTTGAATTGTTTTGAACGTTTTCCTGAGATCTGCTCGAAGAGTTCGTCAATGCACCGGCCGAGGAAACCTCAAAGCAACACAAATGGTTGGAGTTGCACATTTAAATTTACTGTGGTGGTTCATGAAAAATTGAAAACTACCTTCTCAAAAATACATTTATGTATTTAGCCGATAGCTTTATCCACAGCAACTTACAGTTCGGGAGTAAACAGTTTGTTACGAGGTCGGATTCATCGGAAGATGGGCACATAGAAGAGACTCGAGCTGATTCAGAATGAATTGAGTTCTTTTTATGTTCGGAAATGCTCTGGAAAGAGTAAAGAGCTGCTGAACTTAACCTACATTAAAACTAAAGGCCGTTTCTGCTCGCACTGTATAAGTATTTACTTCTGTTTATCATTTCTTAAGAAATCTTAGTAAAGTCTATAATAAATGCATAAAAATAAAGAATGCCTGGAGATTCGAGCCGTTCAGTGTTTTCTCTGCAGTTCCCTCAGTTGTAATATTTAGCTTTTCTAACAAGCTTAGTTCATTTGCAAATGTTTACTGCGGTTGATTTTAGGTTGGATCTGAACAATAATCGATGAAGGATTCATGAAACGTTCGTCTTTAAGCTGAAGGATGTTCTAAATAATGTGTTTGATTTGAAACAGAACAATATTAGACAATGGTCTGGTTTGACGGTTCCTCTAGATCCGGATTCTCTACCCCACACTGGCATGTTGTAGGCAAATGTTCGCCTGTTGTGAGGATAGAACTGAAATGGCACAGAAACGTGTCATGGCAACGTTTCCTCCCAGCGTCTTAAACCTAGCAAGCTAACCGCACTGATCTGAGAACAAATCCAATTCATGGGTACAGGCCGTCAGAATTCGATGAGAATTTTTCAGGAAGAAAAGTTGATTATGAAAACCAAGTTATTTTTATTAATTAAACTCTGTATTGGTAGAGCAATTTATAGATCCTAACAGAATGGGATTAATTTCGTGCCAATATAACGAAATCAATTTAAGGTTAAAATCAACCTGAAAACAATCAAATAAATATGGTATTAATCAAGTAAAATAAAATCACAGTAGACTTTAAATTCACTTTCAGATTCTTTTTTCTCGGTTTCATTTTCAGTTTTGATTACGTTCTCAGCATCCTTCACTTTCTCAATTTTCCTTTGCTTTTCTGAAAGCGACCAAACATCTTTCTGTCACAAATGGGGCGGGGATTGGCTGGTACGATTGTGATGAACCAGAGGTACGAGCATTTCCTTCATTTTACAGACACCAAATAAGGGATAATTTTGGGAGGCTTGTACATTTTTATTTTGCCTCAACACCTTTGATTTTTGTTATAAAACATAAAAACTTACACGCAAAAAAAAGTCACTGGGGTTATAATAAAAATTGATATCAAGCATTGTTTTAAAGGTAATTTATTAGAGAAAATTGTAAAGTAAGAAAAAAAAGTTCCAAATGCCCCAGAATTCTAAGGGTTAATACAGTACAACTTTTTAACATACTATTAAAAATATATATTATTAACTTTTTCTTCTTGAGAGCAAACGGGATAATGGTGCCCCCTTCTGGCACCAGGTGCACTGCATATTCTGCGTGTAGGGAGCAGCGCTACTGTGGAAGGTACAGGTTTGAAAGAAAGCATCTCTATGTTGGAACACTGTGAACCGAAGCGCTACGACGGCTCTGAAACGAGATTTGTGCTTGTGATGTAATGATCAAATCACACACGTCTGACAGAGTCGTTCTAAAGTGAACTTTTAAACAAGTTCTGATGGGTAAATTCGTGAAGCCATCACTTGAGGACAATAACTTGAGGCTACAAAACACATTTAATAATTTTCGCTTTTCGAAAGATTTGTTCTTGAAAATGATCTGAATGCACACCACTTCATTGCTGCTATGCATACATCACTGTAAATGTTGCTAAATCGGCTTAATGACGCGAAGATCAAGGTGCATCAAAGTGATGAGAAACATTCCAGAACCATTCCAGCGGGTGGCATGACAACCCATAACTTACAGATTTTTAGTTTAAAACATAATGCTTCATAGCATTAGCCTTGAGCTGTTACTTTATGGTGTCAATCGAAAAGGGTTGGAGAGACACTTCTAGATCTTTGCCTGACGACTCGGGTCGTGTTCAGGCTTTAAATAAAGGGATGCACTTGGATTAAATGTGATCACATCTTTATTTTCTACCTGCTCAGACTTGATCACTGAGTACTGCTTTTTGTTTGTGTGACTCAGACGTGTGATGGCGACCCCGAGGACGTCCTGGTTCAGTATTTGAGCTTTTTGTGCATGAGCGCCACAGTCCGTCGACAGATCCACCTCAGCTGCCAACTGAGATCTCAGAAAAAAGGTATTCTCAATCTCTCGAATGCAGCCGCTCCTCGTTTGCTCGTGCACACAGTTGTTCTGTTTTAGTCGTCACAAAATTCATTTTTGAACCTCATGTGACCATAAAGCCAGGGGACGGTAATTAAAGCAGCTCAAGGGATTCACAAACTTTAACTAAATTAGTTACTGCTCAGATTAGTCTCTGCTAAATGCATCTTCATTTAGTAGCAGCCATCATTGGGACAATTTAAATCCTCGACCTGTAACTGTATAAACATTAACTGTAGAGCAGTGAGTCTCAACGTTTTTTTGGTTGAGCCCCCCTTTAAACCTTTAAAAGAATCTGGGCCCCCCCAGATGTAAAATAATAATTATTTAATAATTAATTAATAATTATTTTAATGTAAAATAAATGTAACTGCTCCTTAATGTTAAATAACTCATTATTTATAACTTATTCAAGTGACAATTCAGTTGCATTGAAACAATTGTATGCTTGTTGTTCTAATATAAATCCTTTTGATTTGTCAACTTATGAAAACCCACATAACTCCATTAATGAAGGATCAAACTGTCCAAGTGAATAAAGAAAAATAGCATTTTTGTAATTTGTTTAGCAAAAAAAAACCCTAACAGACTGAAAACGATGGATATCGATCATCATCATCTTTTAGCATCAGGCTCCAGAAACAGATCACTATTAGCTATCAAACTATTAGCTCCTCCCATTTCACATCTTGAAATTTAGATCTCCGTGAGATCTCCGTGAGAAATCGGAGATGTGGCTTGAGAGATCACTCAAATGCGTGAGTCTTACGTTCAATGTGTGAGAAACGGCAGCTCTGCAGTTTCACTCGTGAGCATGGATGCGGAAACATCGTTGCAGCTACTGTAGCCAATGGCATTGTGGGAAATGTAGTTTTTTTTTTTCGTTTTCCCTTTTGAGCTCTCACGGGCCACATCTGGTCCGCAGGCCTTGATTTCACACTACGTCCTATGTGCTCTACGTCTTTTGGCTGTTTATTTTTTTGTTCTTTACTCATCTGCTGATCCCCCATTTTGAGAACCACTGCTGTAGAGGAAGTTTTTATTAGGATTAAAACAAAGATTCTTGCACAAACAAAACAAACAAAATGTTACATTTGAACAAAATGTAATTTTCTATTTCAAGTTTGAAACACGTCATCGCCTCTCATTAGTATAATAGAACCATATTTAGCATATAGTTTGCATGTTGCTAACTTTTGATTAGCGGGATGCTAGTATGAATCAGCAAAGCACAATCGTGTACCATCACCAATGAAAAGCATGTCATAACATGATAGCATGACTTAGCATTTTGTTGAGGTTGATGAGGTAAACCATTGTCTGCGATTAGCAAACATTGTCAGTGGTACAAACCAACCCTCTTTGTCTTGGATTTTCCTTAGCAAAGATTAAATGTGTTAAAGAGGTTGCTATGGTAATTGTTCTGGTTGCTAGGGAGAGCTCAGTGACCTCATATAAGGTTCTATGTGCCACGAGTGATATGAACATACTCCACACCTCTAAGTTGAGTTGACGGTTCCCTAACCTGAAAGGTGAGTAAGGAGTAGATGGTGACTTAAAACGTTTGTTTTTTTTTTTAAATGTAATTTTCTAATATGTTGGGAACTCTCTCTCATTTGTTTTAAATGTCTTTTTTTACGTTTACTGTTCCTTCAGCTACTACTACAGTGCTTGAAAAGTTCCTCTGCAGTTGTGGTTTTTGTCATGTGACCCAGCTCTGAGTCCTTGTGTGTTTCAGGGAAGTCTGAGGCCAAGGTTGTTCGCCGAGGTCGGAACGAATTCCTCAGCAGATTCCCTTCGGTTCTGGTCCTCCATTGCCAGCAGATACTTGATGATTCCAACAGACGCTAGACACTCTGAAGACACTGATACACAGGGACCAAACGCAACATCTACACTCCAAAAAAATACCTCTGTGATCTTTTTTTTTTATTTAGTTTTTTTTTTTATCTGCATTGTAAATACTGTTCATGTAAATGCAAAAATTTATTAAATAAATTTTGTTATTTGTTCTATTTTAACGATTGTTTAATTTAGAGAGACTGACGACGAATCAGAGACGGGTGGGGCTTGTCAGTGGGCGCGGCTTTCGGCTCATTGGTCTAGGGGTCAGATCCTGAGCAGTTCTTTTACTTACAAGAACTTCAAGATGGGTCTGGCTGTGTCTGATGTCTAAGCACGTGACTTCTAACACGTCACTCGACTCACACTCTCTGACTATTGGACAGCACACGACACGTGACACTCATTTTTTTTACCTTCACTCTCATATGTTCTTTCGCAGTAGCGCATGGGATTAGAACAACTAATCCTAAATTGTGCAGTTTGGTTTTTTGTTTAAAGTTAAAATTAATTTGACATAAGATTCATATTGTTGCGTCTTTAAATAAAGTTAGCTTTTGACACTTTGCATAATTTAACGGTACTTTATTTCTGGGAACAACACTTCTACGTTACACATATGTTCTCTTCTCTACCTTCAGAAGACTTGAACCAGTCTCTCTTGGGCGCCTCAGCATTCTCCCAGGTTCTCCTTCTACGCAGGTTCTCTCGTTGCTGTGATCTCAGACACCATAATCTGACTGATGTGCATCTCCTCTCCTTGCTAGGGCTAACCTCCCGCATCACTGAATCCCCCTCTTATATAATGTTGACGCTTCTCAATCAGCTGGTCTCAGTTAGCTCACGTATTCCACCGTTTCGTTTAATTGCAAAACTAATCTGTATCGCGCAATCCCTTCATCAATAAATACTTCAGTACAGAGTCTTTAGGCGGGATAATGTCAGCGTGCACTTTATCAGCATGGAGAAGACATCAGTAAGAGCACTGTATTTTGTCGTTTTAACTGAGATTCAGACTGATGAGCTCTCTTCACTGGGTGGAGCTACTGTTAAATGAACATTTAGAGGGTGGAGCTCCTTCTATACTACTGATTTCTGATTGGTTCTTCTGTAGAGTGCTTTAGAGTTTGAAATACATTGATGCTCCCACAATTTCAGTACATTTCGGGTGGAGTATTTAACATCTCTTATTGGAGACAGCCTTTTGAAAAGTATCCTTTGTGCAGAGCTCTAGTGGAATGCTTCCCGAGAAAGCTATCGGTGGGTGAAGCTGAAAGACCGTATGGCCTGCCCAGCTTTAAGAAACATCTCTCTCTCCCTCACTGACCTCAAAGTCATGGCAAGAAAAATACTTCCTAGACATTCCCTTTCAGTCGTTCGCTTTGACGTATGATGAAATGAACGACTGGGAACCCCTTGAAAACGCCATGCCCTTCCATAGAGGCCCTATGCCCTTCTCATCAAAGGGAGGGTCTGTCATGGTCAGGCCCTCAGGCAAGACGAAGACCGAGCCTGGCAGAGTTGACTGGTCCACTCAGTCAGTGCAAGGGCACACCTCGCAGCGGCTGCACAAGACACAATGAAAGTGTTTTTATGAACCCGTTTGTTCCACAGAAACAGGGCAGAGCGAGTAACGAGTGAGGTGTATGTACAGGGACGGTGACTCCAAGATTACTGGTTAAATAGATTTCTTCTCTGGTGGTAGTGGTTGGCTGATACAGCAGGTATAACGTTCCCAGAGGCAGGCAAAAGAATATTGTTCTGTGGCAAGGGGCTCTCTTTTATACCACCTGTCTGCACACAAGTACATAATTAGATCTGGTACCAATAAATATATTCACAATATACACAGATCTGAAGATCCCCCCGGGGCCAGCAGGAGTCCGATCCCGATGAGGAGAAGATTGTCACCAATTAAACAATTAACACCTTCTTCTGTGTTCTGGTGTTCCTTGTGTTCGTAACTATAGGGACAGGCTGGAGATGAGGTAAGGAAAAAAGGGACGGACAGGGACGTCACATTGCGATACTGGAAAGGGGAGGATTATCTTAGAATGTGAGCTACAAACTAAACCCTGCAAGCTCCATCCCCCGTTGCTGAGGAGACTTTGCTGACATTTAGGTTGTAATATCTATTGAAGGTGATGGGTGTTGACCAAGCTTTTGTCGGAAAATGAGATCCTTCTGACCACCGCCTGCAAATGGCCATGTCGTGCGTGGAGTGAGTCCTCACATAAGAGGGCAGTGAGTCTCATAAACCTGGTAGCCAAGCTGGATTGCCTCCACAATTCCGTGGGTTAACCGCTGCTTGGAGACAGTGTTCCCCAGACATTGTCACCTGTAGAATATGAAAAGATGCTGGGAGTTCCTGAAACTGGTTTCAGTCCATGTGGAGTCTGAGAGCTCTGATGATTCAGCACAAACCCTGGGCTGGATCTGGCTCCTCCCAGGGCAGAACTTGCAAGGTTACCACCTGCTCCCGGAAGGGGACTGTGATGGGGCCCCAGAGGTGACAAGGAAAGAAACACGGCACGGGGATCATGCATCAACCAGTCACCAATTTATTGGCAGTTTGTTCAGGGTTTTTATACAGTTCAGATCGGTGGGTGTGAACGAAGTTTTTACAAGAAAAGGGACGTGGGACATCATGTACTTTTTGCAAGAAAATGCTGACTTCAGCTCTCCAAAGTGGTGGGGCCGAGTGAGTCTCGTGAACTCAGCCTGACCTTGGGCATGCACACTCTTAGATGCAATAGAAAAGGCTGCAGATGAAGAGACTATGGGTTTCCTGTATCTGAATGTCTGTATTTCTATCACAGGGACCGATTAGACTGTGGGCACGAATCAGAGCGTCGGTCTAACCACCACCAGGGAGTCTCCAGGCAGGACTCGTCGGCAGACAGTGCCTGGAGATCTCCAACTCTCTTGGCGAAAACAAGCAAGACTTTAAGCTCTGCTGCTAGACGTGGCTTAAAAAGGACATCTGTAGCTTATGTAGTGCAACAGATAGGTCCCAAGAGGGCACTAGAGAGGGTCTGGAAGCAGGGTTCAGAAAAAAAAACTATAGAGAAACGTACAGATCATGAACCAAGAATAAAAACACTTTTTCTCTGCACGTCCATGTGGCTAATAACATAAATATTGTATATTTTGGCATTATTTCGATTCATTTACCGGTACTTTGTTTTTATTTCAGGAAAATATAACATTTTCTGTTACTCTGTTAGTTGCTGTTTAATAATTATTAAATGAAATAAAAGTAGTAATTGTACACTCCTGTTTGAAATAATTTAATGTACAGTCAGTATATGACTTTATTTATAAAGGAGATTTCAATGGTATTCATGCACAGAGAGAGGAGGAGCTATATTACACGCTGGAATCTCTGCGTCTTATTTTCCCATCTCCATGAACGAGAACCAGCCCCTTCTTCTGGTCCACTTTAAGCTCTGAGCATAACTACCTTGTGTCTTGTTGATGTGGTCATTTTTTCAATGCTAGAAACTGTCTCAAACTCATCTTGTAGCAGTTGGGCTGATCCTAGATTTTGGCCTCGCACAACACTTTTTCAGTTTCAGTTTACGACTTTCAAGCCACTAATGATGATCATGGCTTTGTGCAAGTGTACCTGTGAGAATTGATGCTGGTTTGAAAGCTCACTTTGCATTTTATTTAGAGAAAATAATTTTTTTTCTGAAAACGTTCATTGTTCATCACCTTCTTTGTAGATAAAAACATCAAAGCTTCAATAAAAATTAGTTTATTTCAAATAGTAATTTGTTGAAAAAGTGCTTGTTTAGTTTTGGAACGAGTGTTGCTGAATATCTCTTGTGTCAGGATCTTTGGGGCTTGTCTTATTTTAGCGTCTCTTATCAACTCACTCGGCGCGTCCTTGACTCTCTGTGAGTTTAATAATCCAAATCAATAGACTCTGAACAAATAAAGCTTCAAAAGGAGAGGGGTTCGAATCCTCCAGAGCGAGGGGGCCAGGTCAGATGATTTCCTGGCCTGTGTGTGCGGGTGGGGTTTATCAGCCACTGCTCAGCAGAGATAGACGGGGACCAGACGTTTGATGGAACCCGTGTGTGTGTTTGCGAGCTGTTGCGTCAGTGCATCGATCCAGTCAAACACACTCTGGGAGTTTCCATCATGACACAGTTCGAATAAACTCTACATCTGTACTGGTCACTGCCGGCTGTCTGTCCCTAGGGCTGAAGGAGGATGGATTCGGCCACAGGACTGGTCTCTGGGGTAAGAGCTGCACTACATTACTTTTATTCATTTCACAGACTTGCGTTGCCAACGACGTATGCTGTTCCAGTTTCACTGGCCACATCCACACTGTTCTTATTCTTCTAACCTCAATTCTATGCTCTGTAGTGACTGAATTGGGAGAAATGTCTGCAGAGTTTTAACTGAAAATATTTTACACCTTGATAAATCTGTAGTGCTATAATTAGCTTAGCTCGTCAAAGACAACATGTTTATATATCTTAGCTACAGCCACCAAAGCTTTGGCAAGACAGCCAAACTGGTGTGACTCAGGTTGCTATATATTTTCAAATTAGCATTACTAAAGGAATTCTGGGTGACATTTGGGTTAAACTTTGTAAAGCTGTAACTCAAACTGAGAACCACCAAGTTTCGGTTTGTGCAAGAAAAGTATTGGCTCTAGAAAGGCATAAAGAATTCTAGAAGAAACATAAAGAAATGGGGACTATGTTATTCATGGTAACAGCTTACTTTTATGACATCACTGACGGCACCCAAGCTGTTACCCTAGTAACCAACTTTATGAAATCTATCTCAGTATTGGTAAATGATAAATGGGTGTTAGTTTATGTTACTCACAGTGACATGGGGAATATTTTGGCCACCCTTTGTATAGAATTGAAAGACTGCATTTGCCATGCCCCTTGGCATATCGCGTTCTCCCATTTGGCCTCTGTAACGCCTCTACCACTTTTCAGGCGATGAGTAATGATGTTTTGTGAGAATGTTTACTTTGTACGTTTATTTTGATGCCATTTTAACTTTTTCTTCGAGTGCACCACCCACATTCAGCACGTTACAGCTGTGCTGCAGAGACTGCTAGAAAACTAGGCAGAAAAGTGTTGTTTTCTAAATCCATTTCTTTTCTCGTGTCTGTCAACACAAAGAAGATTCAGGCCTCCACACAGTGGGCGGTTCTCGAGTCTCTGTGAATGTGTTACTCTTTTTTTGAAGACAAAAGCTTTAATCCAAGTTTCTTTGAAATGTTGAGAATTTTTTTTACGTTAACATGAACTTTTCTCTGTCGTAGCTAATAAATCTTGTAGTAAATATCTATAGAAATATAGATATTTCTATGTACTTCACTAACAGGTTTTTCAGTAAGTCATTAGATTGTTCAGGGAGTGGAGACATATCGAAATGTATTGATAATTGGTTTCACAATGTGCTGTTAACCTCCTTTGAAGAACACAAAGAAACACCCAGGAGTGTAGAGTGTCTTCAGGCAAGAGTGAAGGATGGTGGAGGTTCCTTGAACATTTTGGAATGCATTTCTGCAAAAGGAGCTGGAGATTTGCTCAGGATTAAAGGTGTTTGAAATGCAGAGAGATGCTTATCCAATGTGCAATACAATCTGGGAGGTGTATTGAGTCCAAGTTTATTGTGCAGCAGGACAATTACCTCAAACGTACAGACAAGGGGATTAAGAACTATCTTCCCCATGGAGAAAAACAAGGTGAGCTGGAAGTAATGCATGGCCTCCGCCGAGCCCTGATCTCAGTATTATCAAGTGTGTCTGGAATCACATGAAGAGACAGAAGGATGTGAGAAAGCTCTGGAGATTAGTTCTCCAAGATATTTGTAACAAGCTCCAACCGAGTTCCTTCAGAAACAGCATGTGAGTGTATGCTGGGGTGGTCACTGGTTACACCAAATTCTGATTTGATTCAGGTTCACTGCATTTGGTGACGGAACAGAACCTTAACCCACCCTTTGTTTACAGCATTATTTTTACATGTGCCTGAGTCTTCTGTAGAGTGCTGTATATTGATGATGAACAGATGCAGTGTGGTCTGTGTTATTAGACATCAGTGAGTGGAGTTAATGCTAATGATGCTGGTGATATGGAAGGAGTCAGACACCGGGCCCCACCCATAGAGATGAAGCTGGTGGGAGAGGAGGGGTCAGAGGTTACGCTCAGCAGAGTGATGACGGTGCGTCAGATGGGCCGCAGGAAAACAGCAGCGTACCTGACTCTGAGCGCACTCCTGATCTTCAGCACAGGTAGAAAACACACACTAATGATTCTGATTCGCTGAGCCCAGAGGAAAGAAAGCAGAGATTTGTGGCTTCGCAGCATTCCTTCTGGGGTACGTGGTGTTTCGAGGAGTGTGTCGAGTTTGTGCCAACGAGGGCGACCTGGTGCCTCTGAGCGACGCTCCAGCTGGAGATCACCCCGGTACACTGGAGCGGGTTGTGTTCTTCATGGCAGAGCTGAGGGAGATGCTGAAAACACACCTGAGAGAGGAGCGCATAGAGAGCACCGTCAGGTGAATAAGAGCTTCAGAAAACACCCATGATCCATTAGGAATGGCTGATGGACATTCAAATCTCAATACTCAAAACTGATTGGCTGATGAATATCCGAGATCAAATACTTGATTCTGGTTGGCTGACGAGCACTCTAAAACCTTACAAAAAGACTCACTATTTTCATTACAGAAGACACCACCAGAAAGAAATGTTAAGGGGAAAAATTAAACCCTTTGGCCTGTACTGACTATAACAAAGTTGTTATAGTTTATAGTTGTGTATGTTAGTATGTTGAATAAGAATCAATTAAACAGAAGAAATGAGACACTGAGACGCTGTGGCCTTTCAGTTAGAAGGTCGCAAGGTTGAGGCCATACCAGAGGCATCTCCTGCCCCGGGCATCCATTAGTCGCAGATAGTTTAACTGTAATCTAGAACTGTAGATTAACAGCTATTAAAAATTACTTAATTACACCAAGGCCAATCAGAGAGGAGGATTGCACGGAGCGTCTGTTTTTATTGGCTGATCTGATCTGTAGTGTTGTTACTTGGAACGAGGAGAGGAGCAGAGTTTCCAGCTCTGAGTAAATAATTATTTAAAATTATTTTTTGTTAATCAAGTTGAGACGGCGTCAACTGGAGAATGCAGAGGTCTATTCCTGTGTAGCAATTGCTTACAATGGCCTGGGCTCACCCCCCGAATATTTTCAGTTCCAAGAAACGCATTTTGTTCCCGTGCTTGCGGGGGATTCCTCTGGGTACTCTGGTTTCCCCACAAGACCAAAAACACTCGTCAGGTTAATTAAATTCTCTACATTTTCATCAGGAGCGTATATGTATGTTGCTCCCCCTTTCACCCGAAGTGCGCTGGAGATAGCACCAGCAGAACCCTGTGAACCCGAAAGTGAAGAAGCAGGTAACAAATGAAGGAATAAACAGAAAGAGAAAGTATTTTACTATCCTTGATATTTCTGCTCTCCCATTGTGAAACCGATTAGACTGGGTTGATTAAGGCCAGGTAGGTGAACTTGGATAATGTTTCACCAAACAGTACTGGTGTGCTCAAATGTTTATATTTTCTGATTTCTTGGCCCTTTTTCAGAAAATATGAATGATTCACAAAAGCATTAGTTCCACTCACAGTTAGTGGTTGAGTGAAGCGTTTTATTGTCAAACAACTGTTTTTTTTACTCTTTTAAACCATAATGAAAACAAAAATGGACCCTGATGAAAAGATTATACAGCCTGGGGATTTGGCCTAATAAAATGCACAAAAACTGAAACAGAAGGGTTCGAGCTTGGATTCAATGTTTGTACAGAAAAGGTTTCTGAGTTTCTGGCTCCTGATAGAGGAGTCTTTCATCCAGCCGACATTTCTGAATTCTGAGCGATGGGGAAAGCAAAAGAGCCATCGAAGGATCTTTGGGAAAAGGTGGTTAAACTGTACAAAACAGAAAAGGGATCAAAACAGAACAGTCAGTGTTCAAACTCTGATGAAGAAGTGGAAAGTAAGGGATTCTGGTGAAACCAACAAACATTTCTGCTACAACTGCCAGAAAAACTGAAAGGGATGCAAAGACAAACTCACAAATAACTTCAGCTGAAACACAGAGCTCTCTGAAAAAATGTGCCGCAGCTGTTTCAAGAAGAACAATAAGGAGACACTTGAAGAAAAATGTGTGTTCGAGTTTCCCGAAGAAACCATTACTACACAAAGCAGCCGCTTACAGTCCCCCAAACATCTCAGAGACAAGCTCCAAACTTCTGCAACAAAGTTATTTGGAGGGATGAGACAAAAAAAATGAACAACTTTAAACGCTACATTTAGAAAAGAAACACCAAGGCCATCCTCACTGTGAAGCACAGAGGCAGGTCAATGATGCTCTGGGGATGTGTGAGCTCCAAAGGAAACTTGGTCACACTTGATGGAGGATGAATGCAGCTTGTTCTCGAATATTTGGTTCAGAATCTTTTTTTTTCTAGATCTTCCTCATTTAAAATTGGGTGCGTCTTGTATGCCGGTGCGTCTTATACGGTGTAAAATACGGTAATTAGAACAAGTGAGTGCATTTCTATAATTATTAACACTTATTAATACACAGTTTTTTAGCAATAAAAACCTTTACCCTTTTAAAGCTTTTAGAGTAATAACCAAATAATGTAATTCATATTTCTGAAAAATGCCATGGTGTGCAAACTTATGAACACAACTGTGTCACACGGAACACTAGTGAACCATTTGAAAAACGCTGCTCTAATGGAATTTTCTGTCAGGCGTGTCAGCAGAGCATCTCATCCTCCTGGCTCCTCTGAAGGAAATGCTCTGGCCAGAGAAATCCTACAGAATCTTCAGAATCTACGTATGGACCACACCTGGACAGACTCGCACTACGCCACTCTTCAGTTTCCCTCCAGGTCAGCTCAAATACAGAGAGATTGAAAGTGAGAGAGAAATTCTTATTATAATTTCTCTCTAATAATCCCCTCCCCCCCAATTTGCTAAAAAAAACACTGTTTCCACAGGTCTCAGAGAAACACTCTCTGGTTGGTAGATGCTGAAGGGGCTGAGCTTGAGGAAATCCCATTGGACAGTGAGGCGTACTGTGCCTACAGCGCGACAGGGACAGTCACGGTACCATTGGTTTGGTCTGCGGCCTTTCTCTCACCCTCTCTCTCTCTCACCCTCTCTCTCTCTCTCCTTCTCTCCAGGGTGGCCTGGTGTATGTGAACTATGGCCGTCGCGAAGATGTCCTCCTTCTGCGTCAGATGGGCGTTGATGTCAACGGAGCAATTGCAATTGTTCGTGTAGGTGGAGGTGTGTCCTTTGCAGAGAAGGTGTGGTTTGTTCAGGAGGCGGGGTTTGTTGGAGCCCTCATTTACCCAGATCCTGCCGATGTACCCCAGGATCCTCGAAGGCTGGGTCTCCATGGCAACACCGTAATCTCTGAGCATGTATGTAAGGACCTTTCTGTTACTTGATTAGCAACCTTCTAGGGGGTCTTTAGCGTGTTGCAATGTGTTTCTATTTTGTGTTTTACTATACTGTAGCAAGGTGTTTGTGGTTGCTAGGGTGGTACTGAGGGATATTGGGAGAGGTGTCAAACGCTTTGTGTTGACTAAAGTTCGTCTCTTCGTTTGCAGGTTTTTTTCATTGCTGTTGAGCTATTTAATATAGTGTTTTAGGATGCTAGGTAACTTCTTGAACTTTAAATATGGTATTTCGTGATTATGCATTTCCTATTCATTTGTGTAGGTACACCTGGGCTCTGGGGACCCATTCACACCAGGTTTTCCTTCCTTTAACCACACCCAGTTCCCTTCCTCCCAATCATCAGGGCTTCCAACCATCCCAGCTCAGCCAATCAGTGCCAATGTGGCTTCCAAGTTGTTGAGGTTAGCCCCACCCCTTTCTACCAGTTACACCCTGCACAACAGAATGTCTTGCCCTCTCCCCCTCTCTCTCTCTCTCTCTCAGTCAGCTCTCTGGTGCCACACTATGTCCACGTGGCTGGCAGGGACGCCTTCCATACGTGGAGTGTGTGCTGGGCCCAGGTTTCTCTGGGGGGAGCAATCGAAGGTTAAAAATGGCCGTTCATAACACCATGAAGCCGGTGCTTCTCAACAATATCTTTGGCTCCATCGAGGGCAGCGTGGAACCTGGTGAGGAACCATAGACTGGATAGACACCAATAGGCTTCTGAGCCAGTGGAAATTTCAAGCATATCACTAAAGAACAATTTGTAATGGGTAAAGGATACAGAGAGGAGGGATATGGGGATTTAGTGAGTATCTGAAAGTGTAAAACACAACGGTCCGAAATGAGATTCGCATGAATCTTCTGATGGCTTCTCAGCAGGGTGCTATTCGTCTGCGACAAGGAAATATTGATGAAATGACTCTCTCTGCCTGAAGATGGTGCTTGTAGTACAACAGAGGGAAACAGGAAGGGAGTCGACAGAGAGGTGGAGAAAAGAGAGGATTTGTGTTGAGCCTTTTCTTTCCTTTCTTTTTATTGTTCATGCTTGCAAAAAATGGATCCGGTGTGGTAGAGCTAAACTCTTTTTCATTGGAATCACTCGTTCTGTCAGATGTGTGAGCCCCATTGGTGCCCATGCTTTTCGATCAAGGTGCGTTCTCTTGAGAAACTTCAGATCAAAAATTCAGATCAGTGTTTAGAGGCCCTAAGTTTTAATGGAATTTTCTCCACTTTTTTCATTCTCTTTGCTCATTCTCCATCTCTCCTGAGATGTTTTACCATTTCATTTTCTATCTTAGATCAAAAGAACAGCTAAATAGATTAAAAAGGGTTTATTTAACGGAATTTATTCTAATGCCTCTACACACAGATCTAAATTTTTGGTTCAAACTTTCGTGTGAGAATGTACCTTAATCAGAACTCATGGGACAACAGGAGCCCACACATCTGTGCCAATGAAAGAGTTTTGGAGTGCCCTATCGGATCCTTTTTTTGCAAGGAGAACAACCAATAAAAAGCTGGCTCTTTGATGACACTGGGTGGCACTCATTTCATAATAACTTTTTACAGGAAGCAGAAAATAAATAGCATGACACAATACCTCTTTTTCTCTCCCCGTTTTTGTCAAACCGCTCCCTGTGATCAGCCCCCAACAGAATAAACCGCTCGACATCCAGGATTTGTTCTTTGAATTATTTAATTTCTTCTCTGTCGATGTCTTCGTCTTTCCTGTTTCCCTGTGTGGTGTGGAGTGCATCTGTTGTAGCGCAAACGCCATCTTCAGGCAGGGAGCGCCATTGCATCAATATTCTCTTGACACAGACGAAGAGGACCCTGCAGAATCTAAATTTGGATTGGTGTGTAGAGGCTTTACCTCATCAGCTTGATCACTGAACAGTTTTTGAGGCACTACCGGGACACCTGAGAACCCTATGTAACCCACGTCATCAAGTCAGATGCTGTCAGGTTTGCCGCCGTTCAATCAGATTTTTGGGGATTAGCAAATAACTTTGAAATATCTTTGAACTTTCAAAATTTGACTTTAGGGTAATGCAAACTGATAGAAAACATGTGAAAACACCCACTTCCCCTTTGCGATGCCCTACAGGAGAGTGACTCTGTTGAAAATATTTGTTTCTCAAATAAAATCTGAGAAATAAGAATAAATCCAGCGGCACCATAAGCAATAGCTCCAGTAATCTACATGATTTGACCCTTACAGTTTTTGTTTCCATTTAAGATTTCTGCCATAATAATAATTTTATAAATTGTACCAGACTCCCCACACAATAACAATAAGTGAGAAGAATTGAGCATTAATTAAAAATGTGTAATGTGTTGTCAGTTGGTATAAACCTTTAATATGAGTATAGATGGGGATCTGCTCACTTCTGGGACTAGCCTCAAGTGTTCTGTTGGTGAACTGCAGCTTTAGTCACTTCCCGTTAAGCATCTGGAGGGAAAGTGGGATGTTACATCGGGAGGGAGGCACTCATGCTCCATAAACACATGTGCTTATTTCAAGACCACTACATCATCATGGGGGCGCAGAGGGACTCATGGGGCCCCGGAGCAGCCAAGTCTGGGGTGGGGACAGCGTTGCTGATGGAGCTGGCCAGAGCATTCAGCAGCATGGTCCAGAACGGTAACTCCTGCTGCTGTGGTTCATGCTGTGCGCACGGCTGAGGATATCGCTTTCCCTGCTGTTTTCCTTTATTACCGTAACTGATCACTCCACAGGACTCATCCTTCATTTAAGAACCGTACCCTCTTCCCCTCTCAGGTTTCCAGCCCAGGCGCAGTCTGCTCTTCGTCAGCTGGGATGGTGGAGACTTCGGTAACGTTGGTGCGACTGAGTGGCTCGAGGTTTGAACTGAACTTTTTTTATTTTAATTGAAGTCCATTCATCTGCCCCTGTCCGCCACTGTGAGCACTTGAGACACTGCTGCTGTTCCTGTCAGATCCATTCCCAGGTCTTCACGAACCGCTTGATGTGTTTGAGAGATTATAACTATTTAATGCCAATGAACACAGCTAGTAAACATTTCACTTAGTTCAATCCACTTCAATCTGAAAACAAAAATAATTGAATATCTAAGAGTATAAACAACACTAAATCAGGAGTGAAATGATTCAAGCACACTGCCGACAGAGCATTTTACGAATAAACCTCGTCCATTGTGTCCTCAATGCTTCAGTTGGTGAGACAGAGAGAGACCACCCCATGAAGACAATTACAGGCTTCCCACTCAAGGAAGTCATACAATTCAGAAGTCACAGCCGATCGCATTCAAATTACAAACTTGGGTCAGGGACCCAACTGGTCGTCCCAACTAGGCTTTCCATGTACGCCAGTTCACAGATGCTGCACATTGCCCATAGATGCTTTTTCTTGAACTGCAGGTGAAACCAGGTTAACTTGTGGGCCACCCTGAGTCAGGAAATGCATGGACCATGCATGCGTCCACAACCCCATTGGTTGCAGGTGGATTGGTCATCTACAGCCAGCCTGTTCATTCTGACTGAAGTAAATGTTTAATTAAAAAACACTGCAGGACAGTCTATCGTGACTTTACAAATGTGAAATATCCGATGGCCAGAGACCACCATCTAACATACTTTGCGGTTAACGCTGTTTGTGAACAAATAATCAGTTCATGGACAGATAAACAGATGTTTAGTGGGATGTTAAGGCACATAGTTAATGCCCTCATCCCTCCGATCAACCAATGATGTCTAAGGCTAACGTCTTTTCAGAGGTAGACTAAGTGATGGGTGGTACTTGTAGATGTTCATGGTTGAGGGGCCTCCTGGCAGTACAACGAAACAGGTCCCTTTCCTCCTTCATTAAGATTCTAGTCTCTCGAATCATCTAGTGTCATCACTTGTCTGAGCGAAGCATCCCAATGACAGCACTGTTTGAAACAGAGACATCCATGAGCAAGTGAATTTCATGCATAAAATACCAAAATTAGTTGCAGTAGGAAGTTGTTGGTAGTTAATAAATGGATGGACGCATTGCAAGAGATGTTTTTAATGAATAAAAGAGCTTGTTCTCTGTGTGTTTTCAGGGGTACCTGACGATGCTGCACCTGAAAGCTGTGGCGTATTTCAGTCTGGACCAGGCCATCCTGGGTACACAAATACCAGACTCATAAATATATGCTGTGATTGCTAGAAAAATCTTACATAGCACTCATTCAAAATCTCAGTTTCAATTCAGTAATTCTTCGTTAGCATGACTCTTAGAGGACCTTGCAAGAGCATAAGTATATATATATATATATATATATTTTTTTTTTTTTTTTTTTTGTATACTCTCAGGTGATGACAACCTGTCTGTGTTCTCCAGTCCTCTTCTGGCTCATCTCATCGAGGGAGCAATCAAACATGTGTGTGTATTACTCCTCCTCCTCCTCTTTAGCTTCCCAGTGTGTAAAGAAATCCCAGCTAAATTGATCAGCCAATCAGAATCAAGCATGCATCTGTGTGTCGCAGGTGGATCACCCCAAACATGCAGGGCAGTCGATCCTGTCTCTGGTTCAGCGGCAGGGTGGATGGAGGAACATGTGAGATTTCCTTTACAAACAGCTACATCAAAACATAAACCTTCACGAATCCTTCCGCAGTGTGGCTCATCTACCTCAGTCTTTGGCTCATAACTCTGCAGCCTTGCCTAAAGAGAAGTCGAATTGAGGAGAGGATTCTCTAATTTGTTGCTCCCTGTGTCTAGAGTGAAGCCCTTGCCTCTGAACAGTGGCGCCTACAGTTTCACGGCATTCGGAGGAGTTCCAGCCATGCAGCTACATTTCACAGAGGTACAGATCCATCCAAAGACATGTATCTATTTGTGTATTTCTTAGTACTTAAGCTAGCTAGGGGACAGCATGCAACACCTACTGCGGCCGATCAAAGACACCATGCGTTGCCAAGGACATAGACATGAGAAAATTAAGGGAGAGAGAAAGAATGGACTGGCTAGGGGATGCCATGTGATCCCTGATGAGGATGGGTACCCTTATTTAAAAAGGATAGAATGTGAATTTCGATTCAGGGATGGGTTAGCCTAGTAAATGACTTGGAGCTGGGGAAGACTTGCAGATGTGGCTGCCCTGATCCATCCACAGAAAAAGCCGGTGGTTCGTAGGACAATCTTTAAATGTTCAATGTTGGCTCATGGGTCGGCCGAACTTGTCGGAGAAGAGGGGGTCAGAGGGACTCTGGGCTGAGAGTGACCGCCATGAAATAAAAAGGACTAGGGGTTGCTAGGTGGTATGGAGCAAAGGACCTCAATTATGTAAACCAAGTGACCTCTAATGAGTTGGCCCTTCTTGCAAGATAAGTTATGGGGTCAAGGTTGAGGATGCACATATCGCACAGTAAGGTCTGTCACTGGATCTGAGGAGATGTAAGCACCTATTAAGGATGTCGAAGGTTACAAGGAGCTTAATACCCTCGATATGGCTGGAGAGGGACAAATCTTGGAGCCATTTGAAGAGGTGGAGGAAGTAGGTAGAGAAGGTCATGGAGAGGAGGCAAAGTTTGGGAATGTAAAAAATTCTGATGGACCTTCAGTAAGTGATGGAAGACTTTATGGTATGGGAGAGTCAGAGGGGTTCAAAACTACCTTTATTGTCGCAGTGCACTAAAATGCACAGGGAGGGGAGAACGGAAAAGGTGAGATAAAGTTCTACACCTGTGAAAATTAGCATTTTTCAAGTTCGTATGGATGAGAGGAGGCTCGGAGCTCAGAACGTAAGTTGGCAGAGGCATCGGAATCACAGAGAGTAGGGAGGAACTCTTTGACTGTGTGAAGGGGAAAGTTTTTTTTTGCTGCATATTGTGGACAATAATCATGAAAGGAAAGGACCAGGGTAACCCTGACTGATAGACTGGGAGTGGGGGTTGACTCACTGTCAAGGTACATAGAAGGAAGCCACTCGGGGGCTGGGTAAAATGCGGAGCTCAAATTCAGCTGCTTGTGAGTTTGAAGCTACTGGAATGAGAGGGTGATCAGAGGAAGGAGTGGAGGCAGTTTTTTCCTCTTCGAGGCTATCAACTGGGCATGGTGGGAGTAGACAAGATATCCTTGACTTTGCATGCTATAATCAAGTCCACCCAGCTCAATTTTTTAAGAGGGCGTATATTCATTCAAGCGAGCACTTGCTGGAGCCTCTAAATGGTACATGACGTCGCCATCCTAGGGCTGATTAGTTGAAGAATGTTGAGGAAGGAGCTGGATAGAGATCCGGAGGCGGCGACCTTCAGCACCAGGTTAAGGGGCCAGTTCTGTTAGTGGGTCCCTATCTAATGGACCCAACGAGTTGTCTCTCACTCCTATTTAAACAACTCCACACAAACACCTAGAGCTTCTGGCAAGAAAGACAGAAGCATCCAGTTCTTACTCTCAGATATTTTCACATCTAGCTCTAGTTGCCAGGGTGCCGGATACTTAAGAAATGGCCAGTTGTGCAGGACAACAGAGATTGAAAATCTGAACCCGACTCTCTCTCCCCCACTTCATTTGGCCAATAAAAATAAATATTACAATTCTTAATCAACCAATCCTCTCTCTTTATAAGCCAGTCACCTCACATAATCCAAACCAAATCCCATTAAAGGGGTTGCTTAAGCAGACACCTTGAATATTTAATATTGTTGGACGAGTATGAGCAGAGTACGATTAAGTCAAATAGCCCTTCTGATATGCTACATTGGCTTTTAGTTTTTAGTGATGTTCTTTTTAGTGCACCTCACAAAGAAAGAAACAACTCATGACCCTCTGCAGATTGACTTTCATTTCTGTGCAGGACTCCCGAGTGTACCCCTTCATTAACACACCCTTGGACACCCACACTCACATCCAGGAGCTGCTTCAAGGCCACCTGACTACAGTGGGGCGATCACTGGCTGAGTTGATTGGACTGATGGTGCTCAGACTCTCCCATACACACATCCTGCCCCTAGATGTGGAGTGCTACAGCGGCGAGGCCGTGAGGATCAGCACGGAGCTCGGGCGCAAACACACACAGCTGAAGGTGAACTGATTTAACAGTTTAACATGGGTGATGGTTGATTTAATGGTCAGTCACATGGTTTCCTCCCAGTTTAAATAATAACCAGAGTTAAAAATTAGACTTTAAGTAGAAGCTTTAAAACAAGGATTTTACTACATGTTCTTAAAGCAGGGGCCAAAACAGTATCAGTATAAAAAGAGTAAAAGTACAGTAAAACAGTATCAGTATAAAAAGAGTAAAAGTACAGTAAAACATTGACTTTAAAAAAAAAACAGTAACACATGAACTTTTAAAAATACTGCAAAACCAAAAAAAAAAAAACAAAACAGAATTAAACATGGACTTTAAAAACAAGCAATAAAACGTAGACTTTTAAAAACACTGTAAAACATGGACTGTTAAAAAGAACTGTAAAAGTGCGCTTTAAAAACTATAAATTTCTTTTAAATAACCAGCATTTTAACATAGACTTTTAAAAATACAGTGTCACAACTAGCTCAAGTCCTGACAACTAAATGGAGGACAGCGTGGATTGAAAGAGTAGAATTAAGTTTATTAACAGTAAATGAAGATTAAGATATAATTAAGAAAACCAGCACAAATTCAAGATTTAAATTCATCCTTAAACTAAAACTACAATCAGACCTCAAATAAACATAACAAAAGAACCAGGGCAAGGTCAACCAGGACTGGTAAGTAGAAGCAGCAGCAGCAGCAGCAGCATTGGGAGGCTGAGGGTGAGATGCCACTTTTTAAGGAGGAGAGGCAGGTGTCACTCGTTCTCCTGATTTGCCTGTGACCACGCCACCATCTCCACTCATCACACTGAGTAGGAAAACTCATCACAACCGTAAAACATGAGCTCTGTCCCAATCCAGAAGTAAGCATCCTCGTATTTTAAGGCCATTTACGTCACAACGAAGGCCGTCTCATTTCGCCAAAACTGGAAGGGTCCTTAAAATGCGTCCTACTTTCTACTGACTTCGCTGGATGCATCACGACCATCCTTCGTGACCTCAGTTATCCCACAATGCATTGAGATTTTTTTCTTTTCAAGTAAATCAACACAATGCACATAAAAAACAATAAATAAAAAAGGGCTTCTAAATAACTAGCATTTAAACATGGGCTTTAAAAACTAGCATTAAACCTAAAATTTATACTCTGTGTTAAAACGTGCATTTAAAAAAATTGGGTTAAATCATGGAGTATTGTTGGGGAAAAAATAAATTGAAACCATAGACTTAAAAACTACCGGTTAAACAGATGGTTAAAAATGTTAACACATAGACCTAAAAACTACAGTTAAAACATGCACTTAATGTTTTTACAAGTTATGACTTTAGTATTATCTGGAGATTCAATATGAAGCTTTTCACAGTTTTTACACACAAAAAGTGTTGTGTTTCAGGCACAAGGTTTATCACCACAGTGGGTTTTCAGCGCTCGTGGTGATTACAGCAGAGCGGCGAAGAATTTGCTGGAGGCCATAAAGAACAGCGACATCCAGGACGAGCGAATGGCCAGGGTCTACAACACACGCATCATGAGGGTGAACAGTTTAGACTCAATATGGGCAATTCTGATGGGCAAATGAACATTGTAAAAACAGTTGTGTAATACGGCAGGTGGAATACTACTTCCTCTCTCAGTACGTGTCTGTGGTGGAGACCCCTTTCCGTCATGTTTTCCTGGGTCGCGGCTCACACACCGTCGAGGCCCTCTCGGATCACTTGTCTCTCCTGGACACTGAGCCCGAGCGTTTCGACGAGGCTAAGTTTCGCAAGCAGCTAGCGCTCTTTACTTGGACACTACAGGGAGCTGCTAATGCTCTTAGCGGAGACGTCTGGAACGTAGACAACCCTCTGTAGCAATACAATACAATACAATACAATTCCATTCAAGTGTGAGCATATCCTCAATAATTAATGATTAATCAACAATTATGATCATGAGCTGATTGTTATTTATTGCCAAGCGAAGATAAATCTGATCAATAATAGCAATAATTATCGAGAGCAGTGTTTCTCATAATTATGACAGTCAAACTGTCGTCCAATCAAACAGCAGCATCTGCTATCAATCTACACCAGGGAGTCACATGACCCTTCAGAGTAACGATACTGATCCTGTCACAGCGTTTTTTCATTATTGTCATGTTTGGGTTTAGTTCACATGATTAATCAGCTTTAGAAAACATACTTACACATTTATAAGGTGGTTTATATTAAACAGAAATAATTCGATTGCAATGTGTTGTATTGTTCTTAAATACATTGATTAATCATTTCGTTATGAACTCTCACCACATTTATATTTTTACATTGTGCCATAAAAGTGCAGGTAAAATACAGTAGGGTTCCTTATTTCTGCACTAAATAACTTGCTCAGATGAATAAGGAATAAAATGGGAGAAAATGCACATGACGCCAGTCAGAAGAACAGTAGGGGAAATCTGTGAGAACAAGACCCCTCGACAGCATTCAACATTCATCCAGGCTTTAATCACCTGAAATCTGTAACGGGTTCATTATGTTTGTTTTATATGTGTGTATGGGTCGTTTATGTTAATGTTACAATTTCTGCAAACTATAGAGTTAATAAATGCAAAGAAAGGCAGCGTTCTTTCTCATTCAGTGCCATGAATGAGAAAGGAGTGAATGAGTTCCCTATGGAATTAATTTTGTGCCAATAAAACGAACATAATTTCAGCTAAAACCAACAAAAATAAATTGATAAAGAAAAAAAAACAGCCTGAAAACAAAAAATAATCACATAATTACCGTAAAATGGGAGGCGTCCAGGAGGCATCCTCAACAGATGCCCAAGCCACCTCAGCTGACTCCTCTCGATGTGGAGGAGCAGTGGCTCCACCCCAAGCTCTTCCCGGATGAATGAGCTCCTCACCCTATCTCTAAGGGAGCGCCCAGCCACCCTGCGAAGGAAACTCATTTCGGCCGCTTGTATCGGTGATCTTGTTCTTTCGGTCATTACCCAAAGTTCATGGCCATAGGTGAGGGTGGGAACATAGATTGACTGGTAAATAGAGAGGTTCACCTTGCGACTCAGCTCCTTCTTCACCACGATGGTTCGGTATATCGGCCGCATGACTGCATACGCTGCACCAATCAGTGTGTCAATCTATCGCTCCATCTTTCCCTCACTTGTGAACAAGATCTAAACTCCTCTGCTTGAAGCAGGACATCTCCACCTACCCAGAGCAAACCATTCCAGTGCATGTTGAAAAGCAAAATGCGAAAAGCAGAGATGAAATCTTGTGATTCCCAAACTAGACCCCCTCCAGCCTCTAGCTACGCCTAAAAATCCTGTCCATAAAAATTATGAACAGAATCGGTGACAAAGGGCAGCCCTGCCAGTGTCCAAGATGCACTGGGAACAGGTCTGACTTATTGCCGGCAATGCGAACCAAACTCCTAATCCATAGCAAAGGGCCTCAGACTCCGTACTAACGGAGCACCCCCACATAAAACCACGAGGGACACGGTCGTATGCTTTATCCAGGTCCACAAAGCACATGTAGACTGGTTGGGCATACTCCCATGAACCCTCCAGCACCCTGCGGAAAGTGCAGAGTTGGTCCAGTGTTCCACAACCAGGACGAAAACCAAATTGTTCCTCCTGAATCCGATGTTCGACTATGGACCGAATTCTCCTCTCCGAAATCTCATCCACCCCTGGTACCCTGCCACCAAGGAGTTTGCGAACCACATCAGTGACTTCGGCTTGGGTGATGGAAGAGTCCACCACAGAATCCCCAGCCTCTGCTTCCTCAGTGGAAGGCATGTCGGTAGGATTGAGGAGATCCTCAAAGTATTCCTTCCACCATCTGACAATGTCCCCAATTGTGGTCTGCAGCTCTCCACTCACACTATAAATGGTGTTAGCAGGGTATTGCTTCCCCTTTCTAAGGCGCCGGACGGTTTGCCAGAATCTCTTCGGTGCCGACCGATAGTCCTCCTCCATGGCCTCTCTGAACTTCTCCCAGACTCAAATTTTTCCCTCCTTGACAGCCCGAGCTGCGGCTTGCTTGGACTGCCGGTACCTGTCGGCTGTGTCACGAGTCCCACAGGCCAACAAGGCCTGATGGCATTCTTTACTTCCGGTGTCCATCACCGGATTCGGGGATTGCCGCCACGACAGGCACCAGAGACCCTGCGTCCACAACTTTGAGCTGCTGCAGAAACAGTAGAGGCAGAGAACATGGTCCACTCTGACTCAATGTCCCTGGCCTCCCTCTGAATCTGGAAGAAGCTCTCTCGGAGGTGGGAATTAAAGACCTCTCTGACCAAGGGCTCAGCTAGACATTCCCAACAGTCGATCATTGAAGTCGATCATTGACCTCCGGCCTAGGTGTCCTGGTGCCATGTGCACTTATGAACACCCTTATGCTCCAACATTGTGTTTGTTATGGACAGACTCTGACTAGCACAGAAGTCCAATAACAGAACACCAGTCAGGTTCAGATCGGGGAGGTCGTTCCTCCCAATCACCCCCCTCCAGGTTTTACTGCCATTTACCACTTGGGCATTGAAGTCTACTAGTAGAACAATGGAGTATCCAGTTGGAGCACTATCAAGTACCCCTTCTACAGACTCCAAGAAGGCGAGATACTCTGCACTGCTGTTCCGTAGGCACAAACAACAGTAAGAGACCTTTACCTGACCCGAAGGTGCAAGGAAGCAACCCTCTCGTTGACTGGGGTAAACTTCAACACATGGCGGCTGAGCTGGGGGGCTATAAGCAGGCCTACACCAGCCCGTCGCCGCTCACCATGGACAACTCCAGAAAAGTAGTGTCCAGCCCCTCTGAAAGGGATGGGTTCCAGAGCCCAAGCTGTGTTTAGAGGTGAGCCCAACTATCTCTAGTTGGTATCTCTCAACCTCCTGCACAAGCTCCGGCTCCCCCCCAGCGAGGTGACATTCCTTGTCCCTTTTGTTAGGGTTTTGGTCCAGGGATTGGGCCGCCAAGGCACCCTGCCACGACCACTGCCCAAACCACATTGCACTGACCCCTCGTGATTCTTCCTGCAGGTGGTGAGCCGACTTAAAGCTGGTCCCACGTCGCCACTTCGGGCTGAGCCCGGCCGGGTCCCATGGGCAAAGACCATCCCACCAGGCGCTCGCCTTCGAGCCCAAACCCCAGCCTCTCTGGTTTTCCATTTTTTCATCTACTTATGCTGAATATAAACTGAAGCAGCCAAGCAGGACAGCTGAAGATGCGAGATAGGTTTAAGACAAAGAGGATTTTAATGTTTACAAATAAAAAAATTACATTTACATATAATAATATTAATACTTTAAAATGGAGAAAAGTACACCATTAACAGAAAAAAAAAGATTATAGGATACTGAGTTTGATATATCTCAAAATATTCATTATTTGATTGCTGAAGGCCATGGTTTTTCTCACTTTCTGACTAAAACAAAGACGAGTGACTAGCGGCCCGCACCAGTAAAACCAGATAAAGATCCGTCGTATTCATGTGTATGTTATTATTAGCATGACACAAACAACTAGAGCAGAACAAGGAGGGAATTCTTGATCCAGGAAAACCTTTGATTGATGAGGAAAAGCCAATCAAACTCTAAACTGAGGAACGATTCATCTCTCTTCATCTTCATCCCCTTCTCCATCTTCATCCTGTTCTCCATCCTCATCTTCTCCATCTTCATCCTCTTCTTCATTTCCTTCACTTTCATCACTTTCTCCTTCCTCACTGTCATCTTCCTCGTTTCCTCCTTCCCTTTGTTCCGCATCCTCGCTGTCTCCGTCAGTCTCTTCTTCCTCATTTCTACCTTTTCCTTCCCCTTCTTCTTCTTTATTCTCCCCTTCTTCCTCATTTCCATCATTGTCTACATTTTCCTGTTCTTCTTTGCTGTCTCCTCCTTCACTATCTCCTTCCTCTTCGCTTTCTCCACCTTCCTGCTCACTTCCTCCGTCCTCTTCACTTTCTTCTTCCTCTTCACTTCCCTCCCGCTCTTCACTGTCTACATTCGCTTGCTCCTCTTCCTTGTCATTTTCATCTTCTTCTTCCACTTCCTCTTCTTGGATCCCTTCTTCCTCTTCTTCATTTCCTTCCTCCACTTGATCATTTGCATCTTCCTTGTTTCCTCTTCCTCCATTCTCTTCATCACTGCTGTTGTCCCCAGAATCGCTCTGAAAACAGCAGAAGATTTTTAAATTCTTTAGTTTTATATTGTTGGATTGAGTTCTGATGACAGGTTCAGACCTCGTCGCTCTCGGATCGGGTGTATCTCCTCCGCTGCATCTGTTCATGATAAAAAAAAGTTGTGTTTCTTTGAGCCATAAAATACAATGAGCTCATTTTCTTTCATGAAACATGAATGCGTTGTGAATGCAGACTAACAGGAAGTGACTGTCCCAACACCAGCAGAGCTAGAAGAAGAAGAGCGATCTTCATCATCGTTCAAGCTCCTGGTGAAGGAGAAGAAACAGATGTTAGAAACATGACCAGATTTACTTCAGGACTTAGATTCTCAGCGTCACACAAGTTCATTCTTTGAGGTATCTTTAAAGGCTTCTAACATCTCAATGGTATTCAAAAAAAAAATAAGGTAAAAACAAACCATTTGAAGCACAGCTTCTGAAACGCTCCTTCATCCGCGCTCTGCACTTATTCTTAATCCCAATTTAGCAGATTTACTAAAGAAATATACAATTTATTGAACAATACAGGCGAAAAACAACTGAAAACCACAACTTAAAGTGATCTTACCCCCAGCCAGCGCAAAAAATATTTTCTAGTATGGTTTTGAGCAAGATTCTTATCAATCTTAAGTGTTCTTCCTCCTTTGGCCACCTTGGGGCGCTATAACCGAGTGTATGAATAATAGAAATGAATCTGGCAGGAGGAGGAATGAAGCATGGGTCTGTAAAGTTTTATTTGAAAGAGAGAATCGCCTTACAGAATCCTTCAATGTGCAGATGAAAAGGTTCGGACGAGTAATGGTGCCACGAAGAGCACCAACATTATTTTCTCGGCTTTGCTTCGCTTCTTCAGCTTTTGGTCCAATCTTTAACTGATTTGACTGTGTCTTTGCAGGCTGGTACTACTAAAGGAAATCTGACGTTGAATTAACAAAGTAAAATCTTCAAAGTGACCGTAATTACCGCAAGCTGCCATTGTAAAAATCCTTGCATTTGTAGGTTGTTGTTATGTTTAAGTTTTAAAATATTCACACCAACTTTACAATAGTTCAATTACAATTAATCAAAGTGTTTACAATCTTTAAAACATCATAGAGGAGTGTGGGTTCATTTTTATTACTCTAAGTGAGAAGATGAACTTTTTTTTGTTAACTTTAAGACGCTGGAAGCATATAACAGAAAGTACGGTTTTATTTAGCTTTAAAACGCTGAAGATGCTAGCAGCTAACAAACAGCATGGAGAGAGATTTACTGTAACAAAACAAAAAATAAGAAATAACTTCTCACTCACCTGTGCTCGAGATGCAATCAGGAAACTTTCCGTCAGTTTAAAGAGAGAGAGAGTGAGTGGAGCTGAATCTTAGGGAGCTTTTAAACCTCGACACACACACACACACACGCACACACACGCATGCATGCATGCATGCGCTGCTGAAGCCATCAGTGAGAGAATGTGTGAGTGTGCGGGGGCCGTCAGGCGAGACGCTGCGTGATTCAATTCACTTTAACGAATCTCGTAAAATCACACTCTGCCTCTGGGACCGGAGACGTCTGAGAGGATTGTTTCCTGCCCCTGGGGACGATTTGTACCCAACCCTCATTTCAGGTGTTTGTACCGTAACAAAGTTTGCATCGCTTCCAGACAGACTGATATATTATTAGTGTTCACTTCGTGATTCTATCTGACATCCAAACAAAATCAGTGGTCCTGGGCCTCACTGTAACTCCAAACACCTGCAATGGCCGTCAAATGCTTTCTCAGTCTCGTTCTGTAGGCTACATAACTGTGAGGACTGTTGAATTTACCGTTGATCAAAAGACATCCACTGATCCCATGCACAAGGAGGGCAAGACACAAAGGGTTGTTGTTCACAGAGCTGTGTGTCCAAGCACATTGATAGAGATGGAAAGGTAGAAAACATGTCCGATCTGGAGAGTATTGTGAAACAAAACCCACTGCAATGAGTGGATTGCAGCTTCAAGAACCACAATGCACAGATGTATTCAAGACCTGGGTTTCAGCTGCTGCATTCCTTGTGTGCCAGCCACTCTTGAACAAGAGACAGCACCCAAAACATCTCACGTAAAGAGAAAAGTAGTGGACTGATGCTGAGTGGTTCCAGTTTCTTTTCTCTGGAGGAAGAGACTGGAGAGGCAAAGGATAAGGTTTGGGGTGCCGGGTCATCTGCCGGTGTGACCAAATGTAGCAAATTACAAGCCTTTTGTACTTTAAATATAAAAATACATGCAGTCAAAGATTGTGAGGGTGGGAAATCAAGGATAGGTAAATCTAGAACAACGGAATCTTCTGCTTACTGCAGGTTAGAGCTCGCCAATTTACATACAAACGTTTTTTCTGATTTGTTTAGTTAAATATGATTTCAGTTCTAAAGCAATTTGTTGACATCAATGCCTGATGATTTCCACAGAACGAAGATTCAGAGCCGCTCTGAACTTTATATTAAGCACACATTTGATTTTACTGATTCATTGCCAGCTCTGTAGCATTTAAAATTCATCATTTCTGTAGAAGTGTTTTCACTTCAGATTGATTTGAAGAGATTGAAGAGCATAAACACTCGTTGGTGCAGTAACATCAAATTTATTAGGAAACCACAGAAAAGCTCAGTCTCTTTCTCTTTCAAATCCACCGGCAGAGCCTGGGCGTCCCTCGGCAGAGCCTGGGCATCTAAAGGAGAACAAAAGGCAGTGGGACAAACTTTTTAACAGGAGAAAAACACTCAACGGGACCGGACAGGAACCCGAGGATGAGGGCGCCAGTTGAATGTGACCCAATCTCACAAATTTTGGGTGACTCAGGTCAGGTCTGATTGGATATTGTGAGATCAGAGGCAGGCCTCACCCGTATGCCGAAATGAATGAGATCTGCGCCAGAGTGACCGTCTTGTAAAGAGCAAATTAGAGTTCTCGCCGATTTAATGATGGAAGAGAGGTGCTGCAGCTTCAGATCACAACAAACAGTTCCACACAGAGAAAGAAAATATCACTCAGCTCAGCACAGTGATCTTTGGGTTCTCCTCTTCCAGCTCAGTTTGGTCGAATGGTTCGCTCTGGGATGGGTTCTAGTTGTTCCCAACGTCTTCTATTTAAGGATTCTGGAGGCACTGAGCTCTGAGGAACATTAAGTGCTGCAGGATGTTTTTGTAACCCTGTCAGATCTGAGCTCTTCCTCATGATCCTCATCTGCTCGGAGGATTGTGAGCTCTTATATACACGGGTGTGTGGCTCTTCTAATCAAGTCCAATCAGTAGAATCAAACCATCTCAAGGATGATCAGAGTTAAATGTATGAGTCTCTCAGCACAGATCTGAATCCTGAAGAGCATTGTCTGTGTTTTTCTGTAAATCTGGAGCACTGTGTATTTAACAAAAATAATGATTTTAGCAAACGGATGCAATGTAACAGAGTCAGACACACTCACACAGACAGGTTTTTTTTTTGTCTGGGCAATTTGAGCTAAAATTACTAGAATTGAATTCATCTCAAGATGTGGAGGAGAATGTGTCAGCGTCCTTCTTTAAGTGTGTCTCATGGATATTTCCAGAAAGTGTTCTCATCACATTACGCAATGCTTCACTGGAAACATCAAAACACACCCAGAACAATAAAATGTGCCGCCACATTCCTTTAAAAAGAACCCTACGAGCTGTCTGAACTCGAGCACCACATATCATCGGTGGGATTCAGAGCTCTCCTGCAGGGCGGCCAAAAGTAATATTCAGATCCTGCGGGAGTGCCAGCCCCGATCCACCCTCATCTTCATCCATTACATGACAACTAGAGTTGTGAGCGTTTGGAACATTGACTACACCCCACCCAGAGATGAACTGAACACAAAAACACAAATTAATGAACTGGAGACAAGCTTTATTTCATTCACCGTGTGATCTGTGTTTTGCGTTAAAAACATCATTTAATAGTGGAGCGTTTGCTGCTGCTGGGTGTGACTCAAGGGTTGTTATCAGTCACTGACACACATTTCTTTCTCAAATGCAGGCGACAGTAAGGACACCCCGAAGGATCATTTAATGAAGAGTATCTTGAAAAGGGACTTTACTAATATTAGGAAAGAGTTGCATGTTATCGTTCGAGCGGAACATTTAAAAAACGAGCTAAGGTAATATAAACATGAAATAAATATAAATCTAATATATTTTTGATTTTATGGCTTCATTTTAAGATATGACTTTCTGAGATCATGGCTGGATGCTATTCAGAAATATTTATTAATAAATGTGTTTTATAAATGTATTGATTAGTCATTGATAAAAGGGCAACATCAAAAGCTTGTCTTAGTGTTGCAGCTGCTCAGACGTTTAGTCACTTATTATGTGAATTAGTTTAGAAAAATTCAATAATTTGGATGATTGTCTGTAATTATGTTTGTTATTAGCTGAGTATGATTTCAGTTCTTAATGTTTGCCTTGTTTTTTGATTCTCTCTAATCATTGTTTTGAAACCTCCTATAGTTCCTTGATTGAACACAGCACAGCTTACGTAAATAAACCTACATTTATAAACATAATGTGTTATGCTTGTCATAAATATTACAATTTTACAAATGTGAACCGAATGGTAGCCACTGACGTTATTTATTGACTTGTTTCCCCCAGAAGCCTGTGCTCTGATTACTGAAGTGTCATCATTCAGACTCCACCTGCATTTCCTGCTGCTACTATGAGTCATTTTTCATCAGCCAATAGAAGCCAAGGTTATGAAAAAGAGGGGGTGGCTCATATGACCATGTCTATTTCACTGCCGGAAAAAGACTTATCTCCACCTCCAGCCCCGCCTCTTCCTGTTTTAAATGATCTAGACAGGAAACGAAAGGTGAAAAGTTTCCATTGGAAACCAATTCCTGAAGATCACATTAAACTCAAGGAAAAGCCACATTTATGGAGTTTTGAACAAAAAGATGAAGATTTCAGAATCGACTTCAAAGCTATCGAGGAGCTTTTTATGAAACATGAAGATGTGATGTCATTGAGTGCTAAAAATGAGACGACTGGTCGAGGACGAGCTTCTATGAAAGAGCCTAGACTCCAGGTTGGATTCATTCATTCAATTTCTTCATCTGATTCTTACTTCTTCTCTAACACTTCGGGCATAAGGCGGGTACACCTTGGACAGGTCTCCAGTCCATCACAGAGCAACACACACGTTTACTCCTAATGAGTAGCAGATGCTTGGATCCAAAGCGACTTACAGTGACTCACTGCACCACTGTGCAATCACTGAAGCAAAAACTACCTAGAACACCCTGGAGAGGTCGCCAGTCCATCACAGGGCAATACACACATTTACACCTAAGTGGAATTTAGATTATTCTATTAACCTAACCACACACTTATACTGTTGTTTCTGAGAGTCGTTGCACGGATTAGGCGTTTTGCATGTAAAACTTGCTTCGAGATACGAACACCACCCTGGAACAGATTAATTTTGTATCTTGAGGTACCACTGTATCCCTGTATTTGTCTGAAATTTGTTATACAGACAAAAATGATATCCATCTTTAAAATTTACAGGGGTACCAAAACTTTTGAGATACTTTTGAGCTACTCTGAAACCGTATTAGGAGAGTACGGTTCTACTGCACCCTGTGTGGTCTCCCTCCCTGTTCCCTTCTTGGCCACCTTCTCCTTCCTGGCAGGTCCGCTGTACGCCCGGGACAGGGGCCTACTGTAGGGGGCTGTGCTGGTGCTCATTGTTTGGTGCTACTGTTTTCGGGCTGTCTATCTTCCTGCTGCGTTTCTCTCCGTGGGTACCGACGGTCTCCGGGGGGCGGGGCAGGTACTGGCTCTGGGGTTGCCATTTTGTGGGGCCTGGCCTGAGGTAGAGCTTAAATCACATCTGGGTCACAGAATATTAGATATTACACCCGGGACATTCGGTTGCTGCTTGCTGCTTATGGATTAGGTTTCCCGTCCTAGACACTTCATACTGCATTCACTTATTTATTTAAAATATCTGTGTCCCCGTTCAGATCAGATTGTAATGTGATGCGTACGATTCTGTCCACTCCCCATCCATGATCTATCATTTGTATTATAAATGGCCTCATTGTTTTTACACCCTCCTGTCCTGATGTAAGTAATGTGAACTGGTCCATGGGAAAAATAAATAAAGTACCCATCCAGAGGAGGAAACACCACATAGAGCAAAAATGTCCAGCTCAAACAAAGCCCCCACCCTCTCATGTGACAACTTTTAAGCAGGACAGGACAGGAATATAAAAAGAGAGTATGGCCAAAGTAGAGCCTCAGTCATCTGACTGTCTTGGGTCTCCCTCTGACCCAGGGAAGAGCGTGCAGGCAAGGAAATGAGGGCACAAATCCAGGCCTTGATTTCATGAAGTCCAATTTCAGGCAGGTTTTGTAGACAGAGAATAGCAGAAGATCCCCAGCTCTCTTGATGAAGCCAGCACAGTCAGGGGTAAGCTCTACTTACGCAAGCAGCTCGAAGCAATGTCAATCTAGTCCCTACGAGATCTCAGTAGACTGCCAGTGAGTGTAAGGGACATCCTGCTTGGATCCACCTGCTGTTAGTATTCTTTAGTATTGAGGGAGACAGCCCTCCTGGAAGAATGTCAGCATGGTACAGAGCTTTGATAACAGGCTTTCTGCGCCCTGGGGTATCAACGATATGGCTCAAAACATCACTAAGATGCTGGCTGGATTGAAATAGCTTTGAACTCTGGGGCCTGAGAGAGACACTAACTAATGAGCTGACCTCACTTTCATTACCCATGGCTGGTTAAGTTTTCTTCTTCAGACAAGACGATCTCCACTTTGTTATTCGGGGTAATAAACAGAGCTCAAAACACTTTTAACATACATATATTTTATTTATATATATATAAGAATGCCTGGGAAAGCACCCAGATCCTGTTTTAAAAAGGATGGCTTTAAGCATTCGATGCACGCCAAATATACCTTATAAAAATCATAAATAAAACAAAAATCTCAAACAGTTCAGTGTTTCACATGAAAATAATAGATTATTAAATGTATACATTTCTCAATTTTTATACTGGTTCTTACATTTAAAAACTAATGTACATAACCTGCAATGGACTGGCGACATGGTGTACCCCCGCCTCTCGCCCAAAGTGAGTTGGCGGTGGCTTCAGAAGAGCCCCGTGACCCCGAAAGGGAACAAGCGGGTAAGAAGATGATGAATGAATGTTATCGTAACAAACATGAAAACCTGTAATAGGAATATTTGAATTAAAAAATACAAAACTAAATGTGTGAACATTTCAACAATAAACTCCAAAAAGTCTCTGAGATTACTTAAGAACCTTATTATTCAGGTGAAAATAACACAAAATAATGAACAAAACAAAATAAAAATGAAGTAATTTACTAATTACGTAAATGATTTGGTTTATAGTCAAACATAAAGCACACGAGTTATATTGACATAAAATAATTGAACCATGCCATTGTTGAGATTTAATGTGTTCTATTCCGTAGATCACTATCCTGGACTCAAAGAGAAACTTGCAGATATCAATTTTCCTTAAACACCTGAAGAAGTAAGTACAGTGAGAAAAGATAAATGATCAGTTTATACATTTATTGCTGGGTTTATTTCAACAAAACAATAAATAAATAAATGTGCTTTTAAAAATTATCAGCTGATTTGACATGAGTAATGCAATGACCCAAAACACAGGACCAAAGAAAACAAATCCTAAAAAAAGAACTTAATCCCACTGAAAATCACTCACTTACTCACATCGGTTCGACACGGGGTGAGCGTTCGGAGCAGAGGCAGCACGTAGTGAAATATAATTCTCAGCTGATGCAGTGTACAATGCACAGATCCACCGCAGTATTGGGCTCTTTATAATGGGCAAAACACTTTATTTCTTTTGCTAAAATCTTGTCTAGATGCTTCAGCATTACTGTGTTTGGACAAATCTTCCAGTCTGTGCCCTGCCTTAAGTTGAAATAACAAAGTTTTTTAGCTGACACTCCCGGGATAGATGGAAAATACTGTCACTTGATTTTAAGATTCTTTTTCCTTCTTTTTAAGTACTTTTTCCATATTTCAATTTGTTCACAAATGATCCGAATCAGCAGGGGGTCAAATACTTTTTCACATTATGTTCAGTGAAGTTCTCGTTTTTGATTACGATCGAGCTCATGGAGTGTGTTTGTGCACAGGTCCAGCGAGAGTGTCCTGGAAGCTCTTCTTCACTTGAGCACTGGGATCTTGAGCGCAGAGTCTCTCCGGGCGTTGATCAAGCTCCTGCCTGAGGAGGAAGAGGTGACCGAGCCCTCGTTTGATCAGCTGATCTCTAACTCATTAATAAAACTCATTGACTGAACGAATGATTGACAGGTAAGGACCCTTCAGATGTTAAATGTCACAGATCTGGCCCCCCCTGATGCCTTTGTACACCAGCTCATACATTTACCCAGGTAACAGCAACGACAAAAAGCAAAAGATATGGTGGGGGGGGGGGGTGATTCTATGGTTCTTTAAATGGTTCATTCTCACGGTTGAGATCTACGGTGGCAGAGAAAGGCCAAATGTGCTCCAACACCAACAAATTAAGAAAACACTCGCATCATTTCAACAACTCTTTACAGTCGGCCCAACACTCGCAAAACAAGAGGTGCTGCACAAACACGCAGAGTTGCAATTAGTCACAAAAGTTGAAACAGCACAGACCAATTTTTCAGAAACCAATCACAGCTTTTTCCCACCACTACTGAAAGAGCAGCTGCATTCATGAGGGCAGGACCTGCAGCAGTGCTTGACAGAAGTTCTGGATCCTGGACGTGGGTCATTGGTGTACAGTTAACGACAAGGGGGCACCAGTTGAGTCCCTCCAGGGCATGGTTTCAAACTGTTGGCGTATTTTTTGACATCATTCATATTGCCTGCCAAATTGGGAAGCACTTGAGATCAATTGTATCTCCAGGCCGCAAGGGGGCACTGCCCTGAAACTGTGCATGCAGCCTCAAACCAACATACATAGAGTCTGGCATCAATATGTTAAAATACGGTTTACATTTAAGCACATCTGGAACATGTTTTCCAGATACAAGGATCGTCTTGTGGCTTTGCTGCTGAAGGAAGAATTTTCCCCAACACTCACTCTCATAAAGGAAGACCTCTCCATCATCCTGAATGCAATTAAAGGTAGAAAAGCAGCAGGACCAGAACAGCACTGGAAGCTGTACTCTAAACTCTCTCTCTCTCTCTCAGAGCTGCTGAGCTGTTCAGAGCTTCACAGAGTTCTGCGTCTGGTGCTACAGGCCGCAAACATCATCAGTGCTGTAAGAACACTACGTGTTATTTCTTGAGGTGCACTAAAGACCCCTTCTCATGTGGTGTGGTATTGAATAAATAGAGTTCAGCTTCTGAGTGTCATCTAAAATGATAACCCTGGGTTATACATCTCCTAGTGCAGACTGCATCAGTGAAGAAATGGAGCCTCAGATGCTTGGTGGGTAACATGGTGCCATGGAAGACTTTGGTAGATGGGGAATATCAGGAAATAATAAAAAAATCATATTAATGTGGTTTCTTCTGGCTTGTGCCTTGTACATGCCATTGCACCATTGAACCCTAACATGCCGTTCCCCAGAGCTCAATACTTGGTCCAGTTCTGTTTGTACTTTTTCTTCTTGCACTTAGCGCTATATTCAGAAAACATGGCATTTCTTATCATTTTTATGCTGATGGCTCCCTGTCACTCTTGTTAGACTGCCTTGTGGATGTCAAAAAAGGGAAAACTGATATTGTTGTATTTGGCCCACTGATCCCCTATTGGACTTGGGTTCCCTTAAAGATTATGAGCTTCCCTTTGCCACCAACCTTGGCGTCACCGTGGACAGTGATTTTAAACTTGACAGGCAGATTAGCACAGCTGTCAAGTCAGGCTTTTATCATCTTCATATCTTATCCAAAGTTAGACCATTTTAACAGCTTGAGCAACTTGTACATGCTTTTATCTCCTCACACTTGGACTACTGTAATGCACTTTATTCAGGTGTATCACAAGGAGCGTTTGCACACTTACAGTTGGTCCAAAAAACATGAGCACATCACACCAATTCTTGTTTGAAACCTTGAAAGGTTTGTCTCCTCAGTACATATCTGACCTCATCCAATTTTATATCCAGGCTCGTGCTCTGAGAACCAGCTCCTCCTCATGATCCCAAAGAGGAGATTTAAAACCAGAGGAGTGTGACGGGAGTCCATTCCAATCAGCGCGGTCCTGGCATAGATCCCGAACACCTGGCGCCCACCATCAAGGGCGAATCGGGAACAGCCGCGCCTCATCAGCGCGGCAGCATAAAAGAGAGAGACGGAGCTTCTACGGAGAGCAGAACCTCCGAAGAGTGCAGCAGCTAACTCCTCTCTCTCTCTCTCTACCTCCAGACAGCCCGTGAAGACCAGACGACGGCATTATCCCCTACCACTCCGTTTCATCTGGGCACCGAGCACGAGAGCACACCTGGGACTGGGAAGAGCACTACGGAAGAAGAGGACACGAGCACCGAGCACCTAAAGACTGCACTATCCACGAGCACTCCATTCATCACGGTCAATAAATCCACCCTCCGGGGCACTTTTCTGTTCAAAACCTTGTTGTGTGATCCCTCTCCTGCGACAACTGGTGGAGAATGCGGGTATAACACCCAGGGGGGATCACACACAAGTGTTTCTACAACCCGGATATTTAACCCTGCAGTTTTTTTTTTTTCTCTTTTTTTCATTTTTTTCTGGATTCACAGTGAGTACGGTGTGCGACGCTCTCCAAAATGGAAGACATCGTCAAACACCTGGCTGAGATGACCATCCGACAAACACAAATCGTCGAGTTCCTGGCGAAGCAGCAGAGCGAAACGGAGCGGAAGGTCAGCGATCTTCAGGGTGCCAGCGCCCAACAAATCCCGCTTCCCGATGCAAGAGCACAGGCTACGCGGCTTCTCCAAAAGTTGACTCCCCACGATGATGTCGAATCTTACCTCCAGCTATTTGAATCCACTGCAGGATCGGAAGGGTGGCCACGAGAAGAGTGGGCACGGGCGCTGGCACCGCTGCTGACCGGCG
>SRMA01027027.1:0-72920 GCA_007224835.1 Danionella cerebrum
AAACGAAAGAGACAGGAGAGAAAGAGAAAATGAAGTTGAAAGGGTGACAAAATACAGAGAACAAAAGACGGAGAAATAAAGGAGGAAATAAAACAAGAGAGTGAGTGAGATAAAGACAAAAATGGAGAGGGAGAGAGAGAGAGAGAAAATCAATACTGTTGAAAGTAAGCACAGAGTCTGTTTTCAAAAGCCCGTCATTATAAGTAAAGGGGTGAATTAAAGGTGAACATCTTTAACAGTTTCACCACAGTTTGCTGATAACGTTATCGATCGAAGCACAAAATGTTCAAGTAGACAAAGAAGCTTGATGGAAAAGGTGAGAAGCAGAATTAATGAAAGGAACGCGATGGGGTTTTTACCTCGTCGTCCCACTCCATTTATCTTCCAGTCATTGGTGGTGAGATGTACAGGATTGGACGTCCTTACAACCAGATGCTGCATGTCCCTCCAGGTCAGGTTTTTGCTACAATGGAAAGAGTTAGGCTCTTCAAGCATGAGATACAAGAACAAATCACAAAACTGCACCAAGATTATTTCCCTCGCCCTTTACGAAATGTCATGGATAGCTACAGGTAAAGTCATAAAGGTTACAGAGTTGCCACATTTAAAACCACACAAAAGAGAATCTAAAGGTTAATTTCAATCTGTGGATCAGAAGCCTCTGGTCATTCAAACCCTGAAAAAGAAAGATGACTCACTTGGCCTCCAGAGCGAGAGCGATGATTCCTGCTGCCAATGGCGCCGAGGCAGACGTGCCTGTGTGTGAGTCTGTGCATTTCTGCCGGAGGTCCGTGGTGACCTGAAAGAGTCAGTAGAGTGAGGCAACGTTTTACTCATTATTCTGGGTACACAAAAAGATTTCCTCATGAGTCGTTCCTCATTTTGTTGCTTAAAAAAAAACACAAAAACTAGCAAGATCTTTAATCACCTCAACTGAAAAAAGAATGAATAAAAAAATCCCACTGTGTGATTTATAAATACTTGATATTACATAAAACAAGTGATTAGATCCAAGAACAGGAAAAAAAATAATCTATATGATTTTGAAAGGTTCGTTGTTTGGTTTTTGGAGTTTCCAATAACAGGCTGACACACTTACAAACTAACATGAACACCCAACCAAAGCTTATTCTTTGGTGAACCTCAAGAACATGTTTTGAAGCTTTAATTAGAGAGCAGGGTTTGGAAAAGCACTTGAAAGACCCCAATTTATCAAATTAAATGTGCATTCTAGAGCAAAACCTACACTATCCCTTCATTAATTGTCTTGGAAGCTCAGCATGATCTCTTTTGTTCTTGGAATAGATTTCCAATGTCATGGATTAACGGTTGTTGATTTTTCTGGAGGCGGGGAGAGAAAAAGAGAGACTCACAATCTGTTTCTCATTGACACCTCCACTACTGTATGTTGAGGCGAGGGTGGAGGAGCAGGCCTCGCTGTACCAGGGCACGTTGCCATTCTGTGTGCTGCTGCTGATGGAGAGTGTGTAGATGCTGTTGGTGTAGCCATCGCAGTTGCAGCTGTCCCTCATTCGGCCGCCGTTCCCTGAAGCCCACACAAAGATGGAGCCACGTCCTCCACGGCCCTAAAATATGGAAGGAATGAAATGTGTTAAAAGGATAGCACTTGCAAAAATGAAAACACCCCCAAATAATCAAATTTGGTTTAAAGAAATCTGTGTTGGTTTCCATGGTAATGATTCAAGATTGAATCTTGATCTGTGAGGGCCAGACTGAAGCATGGTATATTTTGGTTGATCTGAGAACCAGATTGAGGTCAGAACAAGTTTGAGGCATGGTCTTTGAGATCTGGCTTGAGGCATATTTGATCAGGGTCAGATTGAGACATGACATGTGAGGGTAAGCTTAATCTACAATGTGCCAGTGCCAGATAGAGGCTTGTTCTGTGAGGGTCAGATGGAGGGATGGTCTGTGAGGGCCGGATCAAGGTATGGTCTATGAGGGCAGAATCGAGGCATCCCAGGGAAAGCAACAACTGACAAAAAAAGTGTTCATTCATTCAAAATGGAGGTCGCTGGATAAAAGCATTTGCCAAATGCATAAATGTAAATAAATGGTCTAGGAGGGCCAGATTGAGGTGAGGTCTGTGAGGGACGGATCGAGGTGAGGTATGTGAGGGCTGGATTGAGGTGAGTTCTTTGTGGGCCGGACTGAGGCATGGTCTGTGAATGTCGAATCGAGGTGAGGTCTGTGAATGCCGAATCAAGGTGAGGTCTGTGAGGTGCGGATCGAGGCAAGGTCTGTGAGGGCCAGATTGATTTATGGTCTGTGTGAGCCAGATCAAGGCATGGTCTGTGAGGACCAGATCGATGTAAGGTCTGTGAGGGCTGGATCGAGTTGAGGTCTGGTTGAAGCGTGTTCTGCGAGGGTTGAAATGAGGCATGTTTTGTGAGGACTATATCAAGGCATGTTAACATAGCGTAGTGCCTATGATATGCCAGATCGAGGCGTTATGTTTATATGCAAGATAAAGGCACGGTGCGTGAGTGCTGGATTGACCTTGTTTTGTGAGGGTTGGATGGAGGCTGAATTGGAACGTAGTATGCACGAGTGGATTAACGTTTTAAATAAGGCAAAAATACTGGACAAATTATGAAATTCTTTAACATATGTCATGTTTATGATGGTGTCATGTCAACAAAACCTTAAACTCATAAACTTGTCTTATGGGGATTGTGCCAAATAATGGGCTGTTTTTAGTTTTTTTCCTAATAAGATTTGTCTTTTACTGAATGTGTTTTATTGGCTTTACTTTTGATTAAGTTGTGTGGGCGTAGCTTTAATGTGTTTAATTTTGTAGAGCACTTTGAGTGTTGTTTCTAAAGCTACATTGAGTAATTAAGTGAGCACTTTCATTTTCTGGTGAACTACGGTCTCCATTTAAGATTTACAGAACCAGATGCGAGCACCGTGCTGCCAAGTCTGCGATTGGAGGATTACCGGTGACAATCTTCAAACACAACGGGATAATATTCATGATGAGTGGTGTTTGGAAAGCTCTGAAGATTTTGACATGCTCTAGATTAAGGTTCTGTGCATCATGGTTTCAATTGCAGGACCAGATGCTTTTAAAAGGAGCTTATGGGATGATGATAAACACAAAAAATGATTTGAGAATATTAACAAGAGACACAACCAGCATTGGTCTTTTATGGTCTGTTTGCAGACAATGTGTAGTAATGAAAAAGCAAACAGTGAACTGATAATGAGCCGGTGCTAAATACATACAGCGTTTCAAAGCTTTCATTTCACTCTGTCGCAACAATAAAAGACCAACAGTGCAAATAACACAATTCAGATGTTGTTTGGTTGCAGCCTTTGATCATGAATTTTCTTTATATTGCTCTATTCAATTTCGATGAAGTGCTTAATAAAAGTGTAGTGGCGAAAATGGCGTGCAATGCAAAGTTTGGCCCTGTTTTGCACTGCACACCTGCTTGAATGCAGACTTCCATTCAGAGCTTGTGTTTGCAGAGAGATCCCTGCGCCATTTGCATTGGCTTACTCCACGCAACAGGGATCTTGTTTCCCAAACAAATTTGACTGCTGGCACACACAAGAGCCCATGATGTGGATACCAGAAACAAAGGGTAAATATGGCAGGAAGAAACACAAAGCTTTTGGTGCTTTTGTCAATTATTTATAAGAACTGTAAAGGGAAGGGAAATTGGGCTCTGGATCAAACCAATTGAAGCTTTTTAATATCTGGAAACCCTACAAAGCATTTGCTCTCTGGAATAAAATCAACACATCGCAGCAGCTGTTCTGCTTGCATCTCTCTAAATAGGCAAATTTATCGAATGAAACCACAGTATTTTTAGGTGATTAATGAAAGGGATTCAAAGTAACAAAGTTGATTAAAGTTCACCCGGACGTGATCAAATATTTACCCACCCTCAGAAACCTTGAAAATTTTTAGGTTTGTCCAAATTGTGGGAAGAAATATTTGATCTGATTCTCGTTTCCCCACAAACATAGACATATGTTAATACATTTAGAGACAAAACAACACCAAATAAATTATTTGAAAATAATGACGAGTTAAACTGCTCGTATACAATACTACTGGAATTCCTCCCAGGATTCTTTTATAAAGATAACTAGCTGTGATTATGAGTTCGTTCAAGAATGTCAGAAACAAGACTATAGATCTACTCAAGGCAGTGAAAAAGTACCGATTGGGTCCTAGCCTTGAGTATGTCACTGTGTGATATGTGAATTAAGCTGGATGATGGCAAGAACCTCAGACAAATTTGCTAAATGTGTCTCTAGTGACTAGATATAAAAAATAACAATAATAAGTGCTAGCTGTTGTAATGGAAAAATGATCTCCGTGTAATATGATTTGTTTACTCTTCATATGGACACTTTCATTGTGATTTTGTAAGCCTGTTCATTCTTTTCTTAAACACATCTCAATGCCACTCAGCCTGACCTTAACATCTTGTACTGTGCCTTGAAGCGCTTGCCTCCTGTGCTCCATGATATGAAGATACGAATATCTCTAGACCCCTTGGTGCCACATTAAGCGCCCTAGCATTGGAGCCAACTCTGGCGTCCAACATCCCATATGCGTAGGAATCTATTCTTAAGGACATGAATGACGCACACGAGGATGGTCTTCATGGTACATATAGAGGGACTCAGAAACTGTCAGAAACGCTGTTCTCTGCGCTTGTGGTCTTCTCACTGTGAATCATCAATAAAGAAGCTTCTTTTTTAAATGGGTTTCTTTGCTGTTTGTTTCCTCAAGACGGTCTCTCTCTCTCAGCAAGGTGAAGGCTCATTTCCACCACACTGCCAGAGGTCCCTAAGTTGGCAACTTTGGCAACATGAATTAGGTTAGAGTAGTCAAGTTGTCCTAAAAATTACATTCATAAAGTGGAAACTGCTGTTCGGAAACGAAAGCTAAAGGTTTCTCTTCTAACTTGCACTACAGAACAGCACATACCACTTTATAAACATTATTTATTTTAGGATTCTGGTTTCGTGTACATACTTCATGAACACACATCGCTTCACTTGCAAGGTAAGGTTTCATATTTGTGTATATATTACTTTGCATTTATTTTATTCACAGATTAGGCATTTTACATGTAAAACTTGCTTCGACAAACAAAATATTCAGGTTACGAACGCCACCCTGGAACATATTAATTTCGTATCTCGAGGTATCACTCAAAGTAAATAAAATAAATAAATAAAAGAAAACCTCAACAATTGTGAATGCGACTCCTCACGTCAAGAGGATGTTCAAGAGCCAGCTGCACAGAGCCAGAACAGACTCATGTGAGCGAAAGTCATTTCAAAACCCTGCGCCTGATGCCAGTTTAAACCAATCATTGTAAAATAAATAGCTATTAAGATCATCAATAATGTTCACACTTTCAAACCCTGCAAGAAGACATGTCTGCCACTTTATAAGACATTTGAATTACACAAACTTCACACAGAAGTACTTTTAATGTTCAAGGCGATCACAAATGAAATGTGCCAAAATCAAACACAGTCCCTCTGACATCGCTAACTTCAAAGCCACTTCACAAAACGTTATTCATTAGAACATGTCTGCACACACAGTTCAAGGTTAAGAGGCAGGACAAGAACATCACAGAGAAACGTCTACTGTTTGCAGCAATGATTGAGAAAATGGCAGGAAATGGTAAAAATAGACAGTGAGTCACAGAAGCAACTGTGAAACATGGAAAACAGGACCTTCCTCTATTGAACTGGTCTTTCTGTTTATATTAACTGTCGAGAATGTCCTGCTCGCCCATGAATACTCTTAATTAATGGGCGTTCAATTCGACTGAAAGTACGTAGAGGTACGTTTCCTAAATAGAAAATGTCATTTAAGATAGACACAAAACTATAAAAAAAAATAGTTCTTGTATTTATTTTGTAGAGGGTGTAGAGTCACAAGTCGACAAATGAGTGGCAGAAGCCTAATCATGTGCTAGTAGTTACTTCAAGTAAATGCTGAAAAGTTTTTGTGCCACTGACTGCTTGAAATGATTTTCAAAGACTTCAGGGGCGCAATTCTGCAGACTGCTGAACATCATAAACATGATTTAAAAAGCATGAACACTGTTTGACTAGCCATTTTTGTAGTTTAAGGAATTTTTTTTACAGTACAGTGGTCTTCTTCTTCTTCTTCTTCTTTTCCTTTCGGCTGTTCCCAGTTTAGGGGTCGCCACAGCGAATCATCCTTTTCCACCTAACTCTGTCCTCAGTATCCTCTACTCTTGCACCAACTACCTTCATGTCCTCTTTCAGCACATCCATATATCTCCTCTTTGGTCTTCCTCTTGACCTCTTGCCTGGCATCTCCATCTCCAACATCCTTCTACCAATATAACCACTATCCCTCCTCTGCACATGTCCAAACCATCTCAACCTGGCCTCTCTTGACTTTGTCTCCACAAAAAACAACCTGAGTTGTCCCTCTGATGTGCTCGTTCCTAATCTTGTCCATCCTCGTCACTCCTAAACTGAACCTCAACATCCTCATCTCTGCTACTTCCATCTCTGCCTCTTTTCTCTTCCTCACTGCCACAGTCTCCAACCCATACATCATCGCTGCTCTCACTACTGTTCTGTACACCTTTCCTTTGATTCTTGCTGACACTCTTCTGTCACACAACACTCCTGACACTTTTCTCCACCCACTCCAACCTGCCTGCACTCGTCTCTTCACCTCTTTTCCACACTCCCCGTCACACTGGACTGTTGACCCCAAATACCTAAACTCCTGCACCTTCTTGACCTCAGCCCCCTGTAACCTCACTGTTCTATTTCCCTCCCTCTCGTTCAAACACATGTATTCTGTCTTGCTGCGACTGACTTTCATTCCTCTTCTTTCTAGAGCTGACCTCCAACTTTCCAGGTTTTCCTCCACCTGCTCTCTGCTCTCACTACAAATCACAATGTCATCTGCAAACATCATTGTCCACGGAGATTCCTGTCTGACCTCATCTGTCAACCTGTCCATCACCATAGCAAATAAGAAGGGACTCAAAGCTGATCCTTGATGTAGCCCCACCTCCACCTTGAACTCCTTTGTCTGACCTACAGCACATCTCACTGCTGTCTCACTTCTCTCATACATATCCTGAACTACTCTGACGTACTTCTCTGCCACTCCTGACCTCCTCATACAGGACCATAGCCCCTCTCTCGGCACCCTGTCATACGCTTTTTCTAAATCCACAAAGACGCAGTGCAGCTCCTTCTGACCATCTCTGTACTTCTCCATTAACAATCTCAGAGCAAAAATTGCATCAGTAGTGCTCTTCCTGAGCATGAAGCCATACTGCTGTTCACAAATATCCACTTCCCTTCTTAACCTAGCTTCCACTACTCTTTCCCAAAGTTTCATTGTGTGGCTCATCAACTTTATGCCTCTGTAGTTGTTACAACTCTGCACATCACCCTTGTTCTTAAAGATTGGTACTAGGACACTTCTCCTCCATTCCTCAGGCATCTTCTCACTCTCTAAAATCCTGTTGAATAACCTAGCCAGGAACTCCACTGCTGTCTCTCCTAGACACTTCCACACCTCCACTGGTATGTCATCTGGACCAACAGCCTTTCCACTCTTCATTCTCCCCAGAGCCTTCCTCACCTCATCCTTTCTAATCTTTTCAACTTCCTGCTCTACAGTATTCACCTCTTCCTCCCTTCTTTCCCTTTCATTCTCCTCATTCATCAACTCCTCAAAATACTCCTTCCATCTTCTCAGCACACTCTCCTCACTTGTTAGCACCTTTCCATCTCTATCTTTAATCACCCTTATCTGTTGCACATCCTTCCCATCTCTGTCTCTCTGTCTCGCTAATCTATACAATTCCTTCTCGCCTTCCCTCGTGTCTAACCTGGCATACAACTCATCATATGCTTTCTGTTTGGCCTTTGCCACCTCCCTCTTCACTCTGCGCTGCGATTCCTTGTAGTCCTGTCTACTTTCTTCAGTCCTTTCAATGTCCCACTTCTTTTTAGCTAGCCTCTTCCTCTGGATGATGTCCTGTACTTCCTCATTCCACCACCATGTTTCTTTATCTTCTTTCCTCCTTCCAGCTGACACACCTAGCACCTTTCTTCCTGTCTCTCTGATCACTTCTGCTGTAGTTTCCCAGTCATCTGAAGCTCTTCCTGACCACCCAAAGCCTGTCTCAGCTTCTGTCTGAATTCCTCACAAACTTCTTCCTTTTTCAACTTCCACCACTTGGTCTTCTTTTCAATCTTTCGTCTTCTCTTCTTCCTGACCACCAGAAACATCCTACACATCACCATCCGATGCTGTCTGGCTACACTCTCTCCTACCACTACTTTACAGTCTCTGATCTCTCTCAGATTGGCTCGTCTACAAAGGATGTAGTCTACCTGCGTACTCCTACCTCCACTCTTGTAGGTAACTCTATGTTCCTCCCTCTTCTGGAAATAAGTATTAACTACAGCCATTTCCATCCTCTTGGCAAAGTCCACCACCATCTGTCCTTCTAGGTTCCTTTCCTTAACACCGAACCTGCCCATCACCTCCTCATCACCTCTGTTGCCCTCGCCAACATGCCCATTGAAATCTGCTCCCACTACTACTCTCTCCTCTGGGAACACTCTCAATCACCTCATCCAACTCACTCCAAAATCTCTCCTTCTCTTCCAACTTACAGCCTACTTGTGGAGCATAACCACTCACTACATTCAACATCACCCCTTCAATTTCTAACTTCAAACTGATCACCCTGTCTGACACTCTTTTCACCTCTAAAACATTCCTCACAAACTCCTCCTTCAGGATCACTCCTACCCCATTTCTCTTCCTATCCACACCATAGTAAAACAGTTTGTATCCCCCTCCAATACTACGCGCTTTGCTACCCTTCCACCTGGTCTCCTGCACGCACAGAATATCTACCTTCCTTCTCTCCATCATGTCCGCCAGCTCCCTACCCTTCCCTGTCATTGTACCAACGTTAAGAGTCCCTATTCTCAGATCTATACTCCTGCCTTTCCTGTTCTCTTTCTGTCGACGAATCCTTCTCCCTCCTCTCCTTCTTCGACAAACAGTAGTCCAATTTCCACCGGCACCCTGTAAGTCAACAGCACCGGAGGCGGTCGTTGTTAACCCGGGCCTCGACCGATCCGGTATGGAAATCGATTTGGTGACTCGCATATTTGGTTTTTGGCATATTTTACGCCGGATGCCCTTCCTGACGCAACCCTCTCTATTTATCCGGGCTTGGGACCGGCACAGAAGTCACTGGCTTGCAACCCCTGTGGCTAGATTTCATACTACAAGAAACTAATATTCTGTAAAGGTTTTGATTGAACAAAGTTCAGGCGTAATCCATGTTGGCACAGTTTGGCACAATTTGGCACAATAATTGAAATATGAAAAAAATCTTGTCCAAAGCTTCAGCTACGTTCATAGTCTTCTTTTCTTGCTTACGGGACATGATTTCAGCAAAAAAAAAAACTCCTAAAGAAACGCTGTAAAAGGGGGGTGGAAGCTCATTTACCCCATCTTGCTGCGCTTTTGGGAACCTTTCATTCACAAATGCTTTCGACGTCGAGCTTCTGCCTGTCCCTACCCCGACCATCTGTCCAATCCGGGAGCTCTATATATCGCTGGAAAGCTCTGATTCTATGGAAACCAATCATCTCAACCATTTTGAGACTGACGGGATCGCCGACGAATCACACGACGCGCAGCGTGGAGAGACCACCTCTTACGCACGGGGAGTCATTCCATATTTGGTGACATCATGAGACCAAGGAGCAACAGAAAAAATGCAAAATGGAGTTTCCGCGAAGCTATCGACCGGACATAACAACAAACGGACTTTTATCGCTATGGAAATAACTTTTTGTTGAAAAAACGGCAAAGGTAAGACAAGATTTACATGCTTGCTTGGTTTTCGCTGGCGTTTTTTCGGGAACTTTCGCTCCCTGCTCTGAAATACTTCATGCAATGTAAATGAGTTGCATATCGCTGGATTCAGCTGGTTGTTAGCTTTCATTTTATGCCATGGTTTTGGTGTTTCCGTTTATAATGTGGATACATATCGCACATAAACAAAAACGTGGTCATGAATTATACTCCGGATATGTTGTTGTTTATTTGCATGGCGTTCGAGCTGTGGTTCACGGATATGAAATTGAATTAGATACGTTTTTAGAGGAGTTTCCACTGAACACAACAGTATTTAATATGTGTGGGTTATTCTCAAGGTTAGTGAGCTATGAGCGAAAATGTAACGCACAATGGGGCAAGTCCCCGGTACCGATGACTCTCTGGCTTAAGAGGTTAAGTCCTATTAGCTTCACAGATTTTAATAATCGCCATTACTAAATAACTGTGTGGAAAACTGTTTTGCACACATTTACTTTGGGGTTGGTTATATTTGTTATTTGTGTGTTGGAAGGTAGCGGCTAAAAACATACCACCAAAAAGTTTGTTGGTGGAAACAATAAATTGCAAAAAATACATGTAAAAAAATTCAGAAACTGAGATTAATCCTTAAACTATAACCTGCTTATAATTGTTTTAATTTTTATTATATATATATATATATATATATATATATATATATATATATATATATATATATATATATATATATATATATATATAAAAAACTTTAATTTATACTGAGAAAGCTTTATTCATCACTCTCCAATCACACCAGTTTTGACAACAGTGTTAACCTCTTAAGCCCTGAGGCCTATTTTCCGAAAATCCTATACTTTTACTTTTTAAGGCATTTCTCAGCTTTTACAAGGTCTAAACTGCAAATCTTGGTATCAAAATGAAGATAGGTTCTTGGGGGGTGGTGTGGATGAGTTAATTTGACAGTCAAGAACACTGGGTAAGAGTAATTGATGTTGGAATGGCCAAAAAATGAACTCCGCCTAAAAAAAAAAACACACATGTTTCCTCCAATATCTCCTTATTTTACTTATAACGAAGCAAATAAACACAATCAATTGTAACCACTACATATCAAGAACATCTGTAGCAAGTTTGGTGTTCATACTACAAGAAACTAATATTCTGTAAAGGTTTTGATTGAACAAAGTTCAGGCGTAATCCATGTTGGCACAGTTTGGCACAATTTGGCACAATAATTGAAATATGGAAAAAATCTTGTCCAAAGCTTCAGCTTAGGGCTGGGCGATATGGACCAAAAGTCATATCCCGATATATTTAGGCTGAATATCGATATACGATATATATCCCGATATTTTTATCAAAAAGTGAGAGCAATTGTTTAGTCACAGTCAAACCCAAATATGACACTTCACAAGTAGTTTTATTTAATCTGGCCAGATGAAACAATACTCAGCTGTTCCCTTTTTTTTGGGAATAAAATATAAATATATTTGAATACGCAAATAAAATATAAAAATCTAAAGTTTGTATAATGCTGTACATTCATAAATTATTAAAATATTCAATGCTGTAAGCAACTTAGGCGATTGCATTCTTTTAAACTTTTTAAACAATATTTATAGTTTTACAATGTGTTACAAGTAAATTTGACATCTACGCGGCATATAAGCAAAATAAAAATTAAAACTTTTTCACGAGTAAACATTTTATGTGAACTCTCATTGGCTTAGTCTGTGTAATCACGTGATTGAATGCGCGTTCACGCAAGAGGGGAGTCGGAATCTGCCGGGGAGTCGAAATATGGCACAACAACTAGTGATGGGAAGTTCGGATCATTTTACGGATTCGGTTCTTTGAGTCTCGTTCAGTAAAATGAACGGATCTTTTTTCGAGTCATTTCGTTCATTTTACTAAAATATCAATACTTCCACATCTACTAGCGTTTTATACACAAACGCGAATCACACTACAAATAAGACAAAACTATAATGCTAAATTTAAAATGAATATAAATATATTACTAAAGCCTACCTGGGTCTTTTAGTCTGGTTTACCCAAACTCTGATCTGTCTTCTTTAGATTTAAATCTCTTTTGTTCGACACAAAATTACTTCACTCTGATGTTAACGTGTGCAGTCCGTGCATTCAGTCCGGACTGGCTTCTTTAGCACTTTTGTCACGTGACCGCTACAGTGCCGGGATCCGAAAAGATTCGTTCTTTTAGCGAGTCCGGGTCCTTTCGGTCTTTTCTCTTTCCGGCTCATGATGCATTGGTTAACATTACGGAGTGGCCATGAGCCGGAACCCGAAAAGATTCGTTCTTTTTGCGGGTCCTCCGGGAGCTTTGTGTCGGGGCTGGAGCTTTTGCGGGTTGCGGTTGGCTTGCAGCTGGGGCCTCGGCAGCGCGCAGTTTCACACACTCTTCATACTGCAGTTTGTGCCACTGTTTTAGATGGTGAAAAAGATTTGTAGTGCTTCCACCCCTGGCTGTAACTTCTTTATGGCACTCCCTACATATGACATGGTTTTGTTTCTCATCAGAAACTTTGAATCCGAACCATCTCCATATTACTGAGCCGCTACTTTTTTGTTTACCAACTAATTTCTCCGCATGCTCAGCAGATGTTGTTGCTTCCTCCATGTTTGTTGAAGAGTGCCGGCGGATTGTCTGCTCCAGAGTCCAGCCCCTCCCCTCTCTGTGCCTGAAAGAGGAGGGGCGTGGCCAGGGGCGCGCAAAGTAGTGCTGCTGAGAGCTCCGGGTTAAAGCAGTTTGCTGGAGCAAGGCTCACAGCGCAGTTTGAACTACGCAGCCTATATCGATATATGCGATATGGTCAAATTTCATATCTCGTTTAAAAATATATCGATATATTTTTAATATCGATATATCGCCCAGCCCTACTTCAGCTACGTTCATATTCTTCTTTTCTTGCTTATGGGACATGATTTCAGCAAAAAAACCTCCTAAAGAAACGCTGTAAAAGGGGGGTAGAAGCTCATTTACGCCATCTTGCTGCGCTTTTGGGAACATTTCATTCACAAACGCTTATGACGTCGAGCTTCTGCGTGTCCCTACCCCCCCGACCATCTGTCCAATCCGGGAGCTCTATACATCGCTGGAAAGCTCTGATTCTGAGGAAACCAATCAGCTCAACCATTTTGAGACTGACTGGATCGCCGACGAATCACACGACGCGCAGCGTGGAGAGACGTGCTCTTACGCACGGGGAGTCATTCCATATTTGGTGACATAAGAGGAGCACTGGAGCAACAGAAAAAACACAAAATGGACTTTTCACGAAGATATCGACCGGACATAACAACAAACGGACTTTTATCGCTATGGAAATAACTTTTTGTTGAAAAAACGGCAAAGGTAAGACAAGATTTACATGCTTGCTTGGTTTTCGCTGGCGTTTTTTCGGGGAACTTTCGCTCCCTGCTCTGAAATACTTCATGCAATGTTAATGAGTTGCATATCACTGGATTCAGCTGGTTGTTAGCTTTCATTTAATGTCAAGGTTTGGGTGTTTCAGTTTATATTGTGGATACATATCGCACATAAACAAAAACGTGGTCATGAATTATACTCCGGACATGTTGTTGTTTATTTGCATGGCGTTCGAGCTGTGGTTAACGGATATGAAATTGAATTAGATACGTTTTTAGAGGAGTTTCCGCTGAACACAACAGTATTTAATATGTGTGGGTTATTCTCAGGGTTAGTGAGCTATGATTGAAAATGTAATGCACAAGGGGGCAAGTCCCCGGTACCGGGGACTCTCGGGCTTAAGAGGTTAAGTTGTAATTCTGTGAAAGTGACTCAATGGTAATATATGTGTAGTGTAACATAATTCCGACACAGTAACATTGTAGGGTAAGGGATCAGTTTTTAATCGTATGAACATAAAATCTCAAGTGTGTTGCAGGTCGGAAGAAACTTTTGGACCATCAACCAGTCAGGTATTGATTTTGGAACATCTAGAACAAACATACTAGCTTCGGTAATACTGTATGTTCATACGGATGCACCCACCGCGCCACCATGCCACCCACATAAGTAATTAGTTATTCTTAAAAGAATAGTTTTAAAGAAAGTAGACTAACGTTTGAAAAGCATTTTCAAAAAAAGGAAGTGATGCAACTACTTTTTTCTGGAGATTCACTTTTGAAATCAGATTAACAAATTAAACAAGGATTAGAACGCTCACCTTGGTTAGGAATTCTGCTCGTCTGAGGCGAGCCAGTGCTTCTGGTCTGGATTTTGAGCTTTATAGGGAGTTTGGACACTGATGTTGGAGTTCTGTAAGTATTTGATCTAGTCTGAGATCCCGAGACGATGATCGAACCTTCAATTAAAAAAAAAATAAAATAAATAAAAAGAACATTACTGAAGGCCATTTCATAAAGGAGAAAAAGACATTAAAACATCAGCACGCGATGACAAAATACTTTCTTTCTTCAGGGCTCCACCCATTGTAGTGAGGGTTAGTCTGTGAGGGAGGGGTTTCCATTACCCCGCAAACCAATCAGAGTTGAGCCTAGACCCATGTTATGAAGCGTCCGGCGCTTTTGCTCTGGCTATGTTTCGAGATTTTGAGCTCTTGTTGTTCGCCGTGCTGTGACCTCGCTGTAGTAGGAGTACTTGTTCAACACTAGAGAATTTTTTTTTTTTTTTGGAATTAGGGCACAAGGTACAGATGGGGTGTTTTCTGTAGTAAACCATTGGCTTCTTTGTAAAGTGTTTTGAGTGTAAATAAAATGTCTTCTTCTGCGCCCAGTTCTGGTCCTCCTGCTATATTTAGGACCAAAAAGAACTACTTTTAATTGAATACATTAGAACTCCCACGCACCCCTTTGTCTAGAACAGCCAGTGAATAATTAATTATAGTTTGATTAACTGAAAACCCCAATCTAGCCACAGTGGTTTTAAGCAGTGGTAAGAAACAGTGGTTTTAAGCCAGTGACTTCTGTGCCGGTCCCAAACCCGGATAAGTAGAGAGAGTTGCGTCAGGAAAGGCATCTGGTGTAAAACATGGCAAAAACCAAATATGCGAGTCATCAAATCGATTTTCATACCGCATCGGTCAAGGCCCGAATTGACAACGACCGCCTCATGTGCTTCGACCTACAGGATGCCAGTGGAAATTGGACTACTGTTGGTCGAAGGAGAGGAGGGAGAAGGATTCGTAGGGAGAGAGAGGAGAGAACAGGCCGGAGTATAGATCTGAGAATAGGGAATAGGAAGTTGAAAAAGAAAGATGATTGTGATAAACTCAGACAGAAGCTGAAACAGGCTTTGGGTGGTCAGGAATAGCTTCCAGATGACTGGGAAACTGCAGCAGAAGTGATCAGGGAGACAGGTAGAAAGGCGCTAGGTGTGTCAGCTGGAAGGAGGAAAGAAGATGGTGGTGGAATGAGGAAGTAGAGGACATCATCCAAAAGAAGAGGCTAGCTAAAAAGAAGTCTGGGATCAAAAGAACTGAAGAAAATAGACCGGACTACAAGGAATCGCAGCGCAGAGTGAAGAGGAAGGTGGCAAAGGCCAAACAGAAAGCATATGATGAGTTGTATGCCAGGTTAGACACGAGGGAAGGCGAGAAGGAATTGTATAGATTAGCGAGACAGAGACAGAGATGGAGATGGAAAGGATGTACAACAGATAAGGGTGATTAAAGATACAGAAGGAAAGGTGCTAACTAGTGAGGAGAGTTTGCAGAGAAGATGGAAGGAGTATTTTGATGAGTTGATGAATGAGGAGAATGAAAGGGAAAGAAGGGAGGAAGAGGTGAATATTGTAGAGCAGGGAGTTGAAAAGATTTGAAAGGATGAGGTGAGGAAGGCTTGGGGAGAATGAAGAGTGGAAAGGCTGTTGGTCCAGATGACATACCTGTGGAGGTGTGGAAGTGTCTAGGAGAGACAGCAGTGGAGTTCCTTTCTAGGTTATTCAACAGGATTTTAGAGAGTGAGAAAATGCCTGAGGAATGGAGGAGAAGTGTCCTAGTACCAATCTTTAAGAACAAGGGTGATGTGCAGAGTTGTAACAACTACAGAAGGATAAAGTTGATGAGCCACACAATGAAACTTTGGGAAAGAGTAGTGGAAGCTAGGTTAAGAAGGGAAGTGGATATTTGTGAGCAGCAGTATGGCTTCATGCCCAGGAAGTGCACTACTGATGCAATTTTTTCTCTGAGATTGTTAATGGAGAAGTACAGAGATGGTCAGAAGGAGCTCTATTGCATCTTTGTGGATTTAGAAAAAGCGTATGACAGGGTGCCGAGAGAGGAGCTATGGTCCTGTATGAGGATGTCAGGAGTGGCAGAGAAGTACGTCAGAGTAGTTCAGGATATGTATGAGAGGAGTAAGACAGAAGTGAGATGAGCTGTTGGTCAGACAGAGGAGTTCAAGGTGGACATTGGGTTACATCAAGGATCAGCTTTGAGTCCCTTCTTATTTGTTATGGTGATAGACAGGTTGACAGATGAGGTCAGGCAGGAATCGCCGTGGACAATGATGTTTACAGATGACATTGTGATCTGTAGTGAGAGCAGAGAGCAGGTGGAGGAACACCTGGAAAGTTGGAGGTCAGCTCTAGAAAGAAGAGGAATGAAAGTCAGTTGCAGTAAGACATAATATATGTGTTTGAACGAGAGAGAGGGAAATAGAACAGTGAGGTTACAGGGGGCTGAGGTCAAGAAGGTGCAGGAGTTTAGGTATTTGGGGTCAATAGTCCAGTGTGACGGGGAGTGTGGAAAAGAGGTGAAGAGACAAGTGCTGCCAGGTTGGATGGAGAAAAGTGTCAGCTAGAATCAAAGGAAAGGTGTACAGAACAGTAGTGAGAGGCAAAGATGGAAATAGCAGAGATGAGGATGTTGAGGTTCAGTTTAGGAGTGATGAGGATGGACAAGATTAGGAACGAGCATATCAGAGGGACAGCTCAGGTTGGTTGTTTTGGAGACAAATTCAGACAGGCCAGATTGAGATGGTTTGGACATGTGCAGAGGAGGGATATTGGTTATATTGGTAGAAGGATGTTGGAGATGGAGCTGCCAGGCAGGAGGTCAAGAGGAAGGCCAAAGACGAGATATATGGATGTACTGAAAGAGGACATGAAGGTAGTTGGTGCAAGAGTAGAGGATACTGAGGACAGAGTTAGGTGGTAACGGATGATTCGCTGTGGCGACCCCTAAACTGGGAACAGCCGAAAGGAAAAGAAGATGATTAACTGAAAACCCCCTGAGGTTCCCCCACCAAGATACATTCTCAGGCTTTAGCTGTGGGTTAGCTTAAACTAGAATGTCCAAAGATGTGTTTGCTACTTTTAAGTCTTAAAACTGTGTGTACTTTCCCTAGTGTTGAAATAAGCAATGTATACATGTCTGGAAATCTGTGGAAGTTCACTAATTTTGTGGCAAAATCTCTGTCCTGATGGTCCGAGGCCGTTTGCTTTCAATCATCAGAATAACTTGAGGTTCTTTGTTCATTATTACTTTGCCTCTCTGTCTCGATCTCAGATGTATGGCTAAGTGGAAAAGCGAAGACCCAGGATAGATTTATACCAGCACGAGAGCACACTGATAAAACAAGAACATGCTCAACACAAGACCGTCCCCTCACCCTCAGAAGCGCTCTGATTTCTTCCAGGAGAAGGCACGTCATTGGTCCTGCCAGGTTTTGTTCTAGAGGGAGAGAGAGGAGGCCGGAAGTTCACAGCTGAACCCTGAGCAGCAGCAGCACCTCCCGTTCGGGCCATGGCAGGCTGAGGGCCAAGCCTACAAGACACCGCCTGCAAAAGAAGCTTAGGATGTTCTAATATTCTCACCATTAGCTCTGTAAACATGATGATAAACAACATCACAGTGTCAGCTTGCGGTCCCCTCACAGAAGTAATGAAAATAATTCATTGTATCAATCACAATTTGTATTGTCTTTGGATTAAATAAGATTACTTTTTAATGCCCTGAGATGGAAAAGGATTCATATATGCTGCAATTTCTACTGTACTTTTCTTTAGAGATGCTTGCTTCAGTAGAACTTGTACATTCAAATGCAATCGAGATAAGAGTCAGCTTTTAAACCTGTTTGGGGACATTAAGCTGTCCAATATGACAAAGTTGGGAGAAGAACGGTACACAAATGTAATAAATACGCAGTAAATGTAATAAATAAAATCCCGCAGCAAGTCTGAGAGAAAGAGAGAGAGTTGAATGACTTGCTAACAAGTTTTCATTAAATCATTGATTTTATTGTTTATTTAAACCATTAACCTCTTAAGCCCTGAGGCCTATTTTCCGAAAATCCTATACTTTTACTTTTTAAGGCATTTCTCAGCTTTTACAAGGTCTAAACTGCAAATCTTGGTATCAAAATGAAGATAGGTTCTTGGGGAGTGGTGTGGATGAGTTAATTTGACAGTCAAGAACACTGGGTAAGAGTAATTGATGTTGGAATGGCCAAAAAATGAACTCCGCCTAAAAAAAAAAGACATGTTTCCTCCAATATCTCCTTATTTTACTTATAACGAAGCAAATAAACACAATCAATTGTAACAACTACATGTCAAGGACATCTGTAGCAAGTTTGGTGTTCATACTACAAGAAACTAATATTCTGTAAAGGTTTTGATTGAACAAAGTTCAGGCGTAATCCATGTTGGCACAGTTTGGCACAATTTGGCACAATAATTGAAATATGGAAAAAATCTTGTCCAAAGCTTCAGCTACGTTCATAGTCTTCTTTTCTTGCTTATGGGACATGATTTCAGCAAAAAAAACTCCTAAAGAAACGCTGTAAAAGGGGGGTAGAAGCTCATTTAGCCATCTTGCTGCGCTTTTGGGAACATTTCATTCACAAACGCTTTCGACGTCGAGCTTCTGCGTGTCCCTACCCCCCGACCATCTGTCCAATCCGGGAGCTCTATATATCGCTGGAAAGCTCTGATTCTATGGAAACCAATCAGCTCAACCATTTTAAGACTGACGGGATCGCCGACGAATCACACGACGCGCAGCGTGGAGAGACGTGCTCTTACGCACGGGGAGTCATTCCATATTTGGTGACGTAAGAGGAGCACTGGAGCAACAGAAAAAACACAAAATGGACTTTTCGCGAAGCTATCGACCGGACATAACAACAAACGGACTTTTATCGCTATGGAAATAACTTTTTGTTGAAAAAACGGCAAAGGTAAGACAAGATTTACATGCTTGCTTGGTTTTTCGCTGGCGTTTTTCGGGGAACTTTCGCTCCCTGCTCTGAAATACTTCATGCAATGTAAATGAGTTGCATATCGCTGGATTTAGCTGGTTGTTAGCTTTCATTTAATGTAATGGTTTGGGTGTTTCCGTTTATATTGTGGATACATATCGCACATAAACAAAAACGTGGTCATGAATTATACTCCGGACATGTTGTTGTTTATTTGCATGGCGTTTGAGCTGTGGTTCACGAATATGAAATTGAATTAGATACGTTTATAGAGGAGTTTCCGCTGAACACAACAGTATTTAATATGTGTGGGTTATTCTCAGGGTTAGTGAGCTATGATTGAAAATGTAACGCACAAGGGGGCAAGTCCCCGGTACCGGGGACTCTCGGGCTTAAGAGGTTAAGACATGCATTGATATTTGTATTCATGGGATCTATACAGCTGATCATTCAAAATAACTTAAATGGCTGAGCTGTCACAATGAACCGAAAGCAGCTCTTTGGGCAAAAACGAATTACTTGACAAATGAAGAAACCAATAGAGTAACTTGACTACTTTTAAAAGGAGTAATTTAATTACATTTCTGAAGTTACTTGACCTACACTGTTCATAATTCTCTGACAGAAATATGCTTTCCATTTATTTTGCAAAAGGAGGAACAAGTGAAAGGAATAAAAGGGCTTTGAGAAGAGCAGGAGCGGGACTCACACAGGGTTCTACAGTTGATGGTACACGTTGTACATTAGTAAATGTCAAACCTGGAGATTGACTCTCTGAGTTTTCCCTCGAACATTCAGAGGCTCTGTTCCTTTTGCTTCAGCCTTCCTCGACTCATTTGGTCCTCGTTTATTGTGAGAACTCCCCGCAATGTTTTTCTGTGGCACGGTGAGGTTTCTCAAAATCCCATTGACCAGCGAACTCTTCTCTTGAGACGCCACTTTCAAAGAGCTTTCAGACCATCGACGAGGCCGTGAACTCGAGGCTGATTTACTCCCTTGGCTAGAAGATGAGCAAGTTCTTTTCACCGCAGCGAAGCTCTTTACACACGGAACTGGTGTGGCACAAGAACTTACTAGAGCTGCCGTGGACGGATTCGATGGCTCGGAAAACTGGCTATCTCTAGTTATGGAGACAGAGGTCAGGGAAGGTTTGGGAAGTTGCAAGCTGGAGGTCTTGAAGGCACGAGACATAATTTTAGACTTTATGTTATTGAAGTTTGGTTTGGGAAATCGCTTGATCTCCATCTTGCTAGTGGATGCCTTGGGCTTTTGAGAGACCGAATCCTTCTGTTGGCTGATCACTTTTAAAATGGGGCTCATGGAATCAACTTCATTGTTATTCAGAGGTGACTCAGACAGAGAAGGAAGGCAGAAGGTTTTGTCACTCAGAGACTGAACTGGTGTGGAGGTTTGAGCACTGCCACTGATGTTCAAGTCCTCCGAAGGTTTCCCTTCCACCAAGTGAGCGCTTTTAGCTTCACTGCATGCTAGATTATGGCTAAAGCTGCGATGATCAGGCGTGACACATCCAGCATTATCAGCACTCACAGACTTTTCATCCAGTAGGACGGTCCGATTGCCTTCTTGGACGTACGTACATTCCAAAACCCGACTCTTACATTGCCGTTCAGCTAAACCTTCACAAACATCGGGTAAAAAACTGTACACCATGGCATGGTTGGAAGAAATATCCAACGAGGATTTGGACTCGATCAGAGAAATGCTGAGGGGCAGTTCTGCGTCGTCCAAGAGCAAGCTGTTGCTCCTCATCACCATCTCTCCAGAGCTCACGGAGCAACCATTCTCACAAGAGTCACGCGGTTCACAGGAGTGCACTTTAAACAGTGCTTGCTCCATGGACTTTGATTCCGCGATCAGGAACGTCAAATTCTTGTTCTTGTTGAGTTTTGAATCAGACATACCCTCAGCCAATTTGTCACTTGATTTGATTGCACTGGGAGGAGTCTCCTCGTTCTCAGGAGAACCTAGACAGTCTTCCATTTCAACATCTTGAGGGCTATCAGAACAACCACGACGGCTGGTGCTCATCAAAGAATTTGGGGAATCCAAATCCTGGACATTTCCATTTTTGTCCTCGATGGAGAAAGTGAGATTGATGGATCTGTATGTAGTCTCCATCGATCAATCTCAGAGAGGGTTGTTTAAGGAGAAACGCAAGTCGTCTCCTAGCTCGTTGTTACTCGTAGAAGCTGCTCATACGACGGCTCCTGGAAAATGAATAAACAGTTGTTAACCAATGCGAACACACATCTGTTTCACAGGAAACACACAGATGGAGGTTTCATAACCCAACAATCTACCAGGGAATATGGATCCCATGTTTAATTCTTTCGGTTTCCCAGAAACCCCATTAAAATTGCAGAGGGTTGCTCACAAATATTTAGAGGCTTGTTTACTTCGGATAAGTCCTTTGGTCGATCAAAGGCAGTAAACAGTTCACATTCAAACATAAAATATTATAGAACTTCTAAGTAATTTAGCTTAAATAGACTCCCTTTAAATAAATTCTAAAGGAAATCTGCAGTTGCATAATGTCTATTCCTCTTTTGGAGCAGCCAACCATTACGCTGTAAGTTGGCAAAATTAAACTTTCCATGAACACAGTCCATGGAACCAAAATATATTGGCAATGGTTTGAAAACCACTAACATGAGACAGGAAATGTGCTGGAATTCAAAAAGAGAAATGATATGCTCTGTTTTAGTCACAAGGGCTCGAATAATATTTGTTCCAAGCTGAGGGTGGACTAGTGCAGTGTTTAGTAACAAAAAAACACCAACAGAATGAAACGTTATTAAATAAACATTATAAAGCCATTATTTTTAAAATGCTTTAAGGTAAAGATTTTGATAGTCTAGATGGCTAAAATTTGCTCTTTGATGTTGGCTTGTGCAGATAAATAATACTAAAAACTATTATTCTAATGTTGAGTGACATTAACCAACCCCAATCCCTAAGCTGAGATAGAGATATGTCGTTGCTACACTGTAAAAGTTGAATGAATTTAAACATTACATTTATGTATTTAGCAGACACTTTTATCCAAAGCTACGTACAGTTCAGAAGTTAACACAAGCAGTTGGTTACGAGATCATTAAGACGCTCGCAGAGAAGACCCTCGAGCTGATACAGAAAATAAATTCAGTTCTGCCCCTACTGGGCTTCGAACCTATGTCAAAAATGTGATTGTGTTCTGTGTCCTTGCAGGTTATATCCTTTACAGTTATCTTTAGTGTCGCCAAAAATACTCAAAAGGTAAGTTCCCTTGAATCTGTAATTGCTCGAGACATATCAACACTTTCTACTTGCTTATTAGGGTCTGGGCTCAGTCCCAATGTTGCTAGCGCCGTGTTTCCCTCTGTTTGACTCGTTTGTTTCGGGATATCACAAGAGGAGGAGTTGTTTGAGGAGAGTGCATCACTCCAGGGGGAGGGAAATCAGGCCTTTCATGTTCAGCATTGACTTAAGAATTGAACTCGAGTGATTTCATCAATGGCGTTAATGAAACCAGTTTTTAAAAGAAAAAAACTTTTTCTTTTAAAATTTGTTTTTTTGTTCTGGAATGTCCATGTTTGGATTTTTGATTCAATCTACTCTTAGAAATCCCCATTAAAATGCTCAACATGTCATGACCCCTTGAAATCTGAAAAAGCAGCTTTTAGTTTTATCCATGCTGTGCGACTGTATCAGAGCCAGCGAAATTCGTTGGCAGACAGTGGAGGATCGCTTCCTCAGGAACCTGCCAGATCTCTCAGAGCAGGAGGCTGAAGAGCTGGGCAAGGAAAGATCAATGGATGAGGTTCATGAGGCTCTCTACAAGGGATAGAGAATGGACGGGCGTCAGGTATAGATGGTTTTGTGCAAGATGTGCTTGCAGAAAGAATCACTCCCTCTGTAGGAGAGCCGTCCTGATCCTATTAGCCAAAAAGGTAGAAACGGACCCTCTTGAAGAACCGGTGTCCCTGCTGTTCTCCACAAACATTAGCCTCCAGACTGACTAAAATCTAATCTGATGTAATATATTTATATTTATAAGAGATTTTTTCAGATGAAGGGGAAACCTCCTGTGGCAAGGTTGGGTTCTGTCTTCAGCTGGACAGGAACTACTCTACTATATTCCACAGCTGAGAAAAAAAAAACAAATCCGGACCTTTATAAATAAAATAATTTTTTTGCAATAAAATATTAAGTGACCTTTTTGTCAATTGTAATGAAGCTTGCTTATTAGTGAAATTATTAATAAGTAATTATTGACTTTAGCCTGGATTGATGGCTCTCAATATCGCAATATATTATCATTTGGAAAAAAAATATCGCAATGTAATTTTTTTCCAATATCGTTCAGCCCTACTACAGACAGTCCTGCAGTGTGAAAGCATCTGCAACAGGAGTCATGATTCTCTAGAGTGCGACCAATTTGGTCGCATATGCGACCTAATTTCTCAATGGTGCGACTAAAAAAAACCAAAGGTTGCATCGGTGCGACCCGTCGTTCGAGGGGAAAAAACAAAACTCCGTGAGTCTCCCTGTTGTTTAACAACAGACACACATTAGGCCCATATCGTGGTCTAAACCAATCAGAGATAGTGAAGAGCGTATCCTGCCCCACCCCCCCTGATTGGCCGTGGTCCAGATATTCCTGTATGCGTGTGAACGTACGTTTGAAAATGCACGTGATGCAGTCAGACAGAGAGAGGTGAGTCCATCAGGTAAACAGTGGATGTAGCCGTGGATTACGAGAGAAGATGAAAAGAACGATTGACAGATTTTTCATTAAGAAAGATAAGTTAGGGCCTGATCGTGAAAATCATAACCAATGTTCTGACACGGAGCCATCAACCTCCCCTGTGACTGGCTCTAATACATTTACAATCGAAACTATAAACTTCAGAATTTTCTATAAAACACATAACATGCCGCGATAAATGCACCGCTCAAGTGTCCCCTCTCCCCACTGCCTTACAGCTTCAGGCAGCTGCAAACAGATCATCAGACGAGGCCGAGATGAGAATTACGTTTTACGTTGCCTACAATATTGCAAAAGAAGAACTCCCCTTCACTAAATTCAAGTCCGAAATAATTCTTATGAAGAAAAATGGCTTGAACGTAAACCCGACGTACAGCAATGATGTCGCGCGCACCCAATTTATAGGAGTCATCGCAGATACATTGAAAAAAAAAAGACGTCTGTGCAAATTGCGAACAGTGCGTACATGGAATTCCTGATCGACGGAGACACATATATCGCCACAAAGGAATGCATCATTGTGTACAGTCGTATCTTGCGGAAAGGAAGACCGATGAATATTTTATTGAACACATTGAGGTCGAGCATGCTCATGCCCAAGGTAAGCCATGTCATATCATGGAGCCTATGTCAATAATATGCCTACCGTCTCGTTACTGCTTTAACCATAATATTCTGATACTTAAAAATGAAAAAATAAATAAATAGGCTGCATTATAAATTCTTGATCTGGGTAGTAAATGGTATTATCGTTTTTATTTGTTTAATTAGGAATTAATGCTGCTTCAAGGAAAGCATTTGCTGCTCTTGGGGACCAAAATCAGTTTAAAGTTTAAATTTCAGCTCAGTAAAGCACTTTAAACACTTTTTCAGTAAATTTTAGTTACCTTTCTTGTAGAATTGTGCTTCAAATAAAGAACTTTATTTTGACCAGGTTGTTAGTTAACCTCTTAAGCCCTGAGGCCTATTTTCCGAAAATCCTATACTTTTACTTTTTAAGGCATTTCTCAGCTTTTACAAGGCCTAAACTGCAAATATTGGTATCAAAATGAAGATAGGTTCTTGGGGAGTGGTGTGGATGAGTTAATTTGACAGTCAAGAACACAGGGTAAGAGTAATTGATGTTGGAATGGCCAAAAAATGAACTCCGCCTAAAAAAAAAACACATGTTTCCTCCAATATCTCCTTATTTTACTTATAACGAAGCAAATAAACACAATCAATTGTAACCACTACATGTCAAGAACATCTGTAGCAAGTTTGGTGTTCATACTACAAGAAACTAATATTCTGTAAAGGTTTTGATTGAACAAAGTTCAGGCGTAATCCATGTTGGCACAGTTTGGCACAATAATTGAAATATGGAAAAAATCTTGTCCAAAGCTTCAGCTACGTTCATAGTCTTCTTTTCTTGCTTACGGGACATGATTTCAGCAAAAAAAACTCCTAAAGAAACGCTGTAAAAGGGGGGTAGAAGCTCATTTACGCCATCTTGCTGCGCTTTTGGGAACGTTTCACTCACAAACGCTTTGACATCGAGCTTCTACGTGTCCCTACCCCCCCGACCATCTGTCCAATCCAGAAGATCTATATATCGACGGAAAGCTCTGATTCTATGGAAACCAATCAGCTCAACCATTTTGAGACTGACGGGATCGCCGACGAATCACACGACGCGCAGCGTGGAGAGACGTGCTCTTACGCACGGGGAGTCATTCCATATTTGGTGACGTAATGACGCCACAAAGCTAAAGAAACAATCCAAAATGGCGTTTGCACGAAGCTATTGACCGGACATAACAACAAACGGACTTTTATCGCTATGGAAATAACTTTTTGTTGAAAAAAACGGCAAAGGTAAGACAAGATTTACATGCTTGCTTGGTTTTCGCTGGCGTTTTTTCGTGGAACTTTCGCTCCCTGCTCTGAAATACTTCATGCAATGTTAATGAGTTGCATATCACTGGATTCAGGTGGTTGTTAGCTTTCATTTAATGTAATGGTTTGGGTGTTTCCGTTTATATTGTGGATACATATCGCACATAAACAAAAACGTGGTCATGAATTATACTCCGGACATGTTGTTGTTTATTTGCATGGCGTTCGAGCTGTGGTTAACGGATATGAAATTGAATTAGATACGTTTTTAGAGGAGTTTCCGCTGAACACAACAGTATTTAATATGTGTGGGTTATTCTCAGGGTTAGTGAGCTATGAGCGAAAATGTAACGCACAAGGGGGCAAGTCCCCGGTACCGGGGACTCTCGGGCTTAAGAGGTTAATCATTTACAAGTCAATATTGTCTATATGGACAGTGATTTTAAAAAAATAAATGAATAGATAACTAAAAAAAAGTGAACTTGTGAAAATGGGGTGTTAAATGTGATGCGGTTGAAAATTTGGGTGCACCTAACTTTTGTGCTGGTGCACCTAAGAAAAAAATTTAGGCGCACCAGTGCAAAAAGTTAGTCTAGAGCCCTGCATGGTGCAGTCACAGGGCAAAGGAAACGTGCTCGTGTTTGCCTTGCTGCTATTTCACCTCCCATAAACACACACACGCACACACGCACACACACACACACACACACACACACACACACACACACGCGGTCAGTTTTGTAAAAATTGTCCAGTATGCATTAAGATTTTTAGACAATTATAACAAGTATAACAAGTTTTAAATGTATTAAAATTAAGTTCATAAAACCTAATTAAAATAAACACATTTGAAAAATAGGTTGCATGAATTTGGCCAACTATGTCAAATTATTATTATTAATAAACTGAATGTAAAAAAAAAAAAAGAAAAAAAAAGGCACACAATTTATTATTATACATGACAAAACAGATGTCCAAACAGCAGATCAGCTCAACACACGTGCCTTTAAAATATAACATAGTACCACAATACATCAAAAACAAACAAATAAATCAGTCTTACTGGGAATAACATGCTGCGAATCCAGCAGATCCCAGTATGACTTCTGCAGCATCCCGAGCTCCAAACCTCTGAATCAATCATATGAGCACCGCACCAGTAACGCGTGAAAGCTGCCAGCTCAGCCTCGGCAGACGAGCAGGAGACCTTCTGGCACTCTGTGCGTGCATGATTCAGAGTCCAAGCTGCTGTCGGTGCACTTCTGGCTCATCCCTGCAAACTCAAACATGCCTCTCCCACTGAACCTGGTGCACAGCCGCCAGGCTACGGAAGGGAGGGGGAGGAGCCAGGGCGAGTCAATCCAAAGGTAACGGTTGCCAAGCAGCCAGTAGCATTTCTGAAGATTTTGAATTTACGTTGGAATAAAACAGAAACTAATGATACTGTAGTGAAATTCACAATTACCTAATGGGTTTGGCATGGAATTTCTATTTTTGAAGAGTTGAACTAAGGCATCAGGAGTTTAGCACTCTTTCAATGGGTGAGACAAACACATCAATCAATCAATCAATGAATCAATACTTGGCGCCCTCTTCTTCTGGTGGTTCGCCACCTCACAATACAGCAGGAACCAAGACTAAAAGTTAACAAGCCCTTTCACGCACACACGACAATCTTTGCTGTATTTCACATGGATGAAGTGTCAGTAGGGGTGTAACGGTACGCTAAAATCGTATTCGGTTCGGTACAGTGTCTTGGAGAGTTCGGTTCGGTTAATTCGGTTCGGTACAAAAAATAAAAACTTACATAATCTTTATTTTGAAAAGCTGCCAATACACAATAGAATTCTTGCATAAAATAAATAAAAGTGACACATTTGGGTGATATTTTAAATAAATTGCACTCTTTATAAAGAAAAACACATTTTATTAAATAAAAAATGAAATACTGCAACTAGTTAGGACCTGAAAACTTTTAACACTAGCAACAGCTTCAGCTTATATATCAACAAAACTAACTATTCAAGTTTTAGTCTAAAAAGATTAACCTATCCACATTTTCTGAAGAGAGCACAGATCTGGTTGCAGTGACAATATCTCCAGCAGTAGAAAATGTTAGATGTGTTGCCTGCCCGATCTCCGTGGAACAATGTCGGCATACAACTTTACATTTATCCACTCGTCTATCCCCGTTATGTATTTTAACAGAGAAGCCAAAGGCGATTTTCCGCACGGACGCTATTGAGTGTCGCACAGTACAGCTGCACGTCCCTCAATAGCGTCCGTGCGGAAACTCGCCTAGGAACATGGTTCCGCTGCGCTTAATATCGCGCTAATAATACATTTATATTATTTAATACAAATACCGAAACGGTACGCAAGTGTCCCGAACCGAACAGGCCGTACCGAAACGGTTCAATACATACCGTGAACCGTTACACCCCTAAGCGTCAGTGATGTCACCTATTGGTTTCTGGCAAAGTCAAATGAGGTATCGCCTTCATGAAAGCATGTCACTTCTCGGTAATTAAAAATGGCCTAAAGATTCACAGAGGCGGGACATGGCCGTAGTAAGCCCACACAGAAAAAAAGAAGCAACCGACAGTAAAATGTAGGGGTAGGCGATATCTCGATATTTAAAATATATCGAGATATTTTTTAAACTCGATATGAATTCTGGCATATCGTACATATTGATATAATGTCTACATTTAATTTCGCCACTTTGCTTTTTTCCCTTCTCTGTGCTGTGCTCGTCCCCGGCTCCTTGCTTTTGTTCCCCCTCCCCTTGCCTGTCGTCTCATTCAACATGGCGCCGCCCGCAACCAGCCCAGAGGCTACAGAACTTGTAGCAAAAAAAAGAATTGCTGGCTCCATTATATGGAAATACTTTGGTTTTAAGTCGTCAGACGAACAACAGACAGATGTCTACTGCCGTGAATGCCGTGAAAGTTGCTGCCAACCAAAGCTCCACTAATCTCCACAATTCTATAACGCGGAGTGTAGAATATGAAAGACAGAGCGCAAGGTGGTGTAGCATCACAGAGTCAATGGCATTTCACATAGTGGTGGACATGGCACCCATATCCGTCGTTGAACAACGTGGCTTTAAACGTATGCTAAAAACACTTGATCCCAGTCAGATACAGTTTACCCAGTCGGCATTACTTTTCGAGACAGGAACTCCCGCGACTGTACACTACAGAGAGAGCACGGCTTGCTGCTGAATTGGAAAAGGTTACTTACAACAGAGGTCCTGCAAAGATGAGCTTGAGTTGAGTTGTTTTATTTTTTAATAAATGTGTATTATTTTACAGTTAAATTATTATTTATGTTATCAGGGATTTTTTTATATCCTAAATGTTACAGAAGCACTTTGTCCCTTCGCACTGCCTGTTTTTTTGTTGTTGTTTTATTTTTGAATGAAAAGGCAATATGTATTTCTTTATTGTTTAATAATATGTATGCAAGGATTCCTGAATGAAAATTCGCAGAAGCACTTTTTTGGAACCACCTACCTCCGAGCTTCAATAAAAAACGACTTTGAAATTTGTAATATTTGTTTTTGTAGTAGGTTTTTTGGGGGTGTTATAAATCCTGTAAAGATATCGAGATATATATCGTATATCGAGATATAGCAAAATATATCGAGATATATTTTTTGCTTCATATCGCCCAGCCCTAGTAAAATGCAACGATTAGTCAAGTTCATCAGATGAAACGAGCTGGAATAAATGACTCCAGAGGATGAACTGTCAATCAAGAAAACACGCCCTGTTTCTCAGATTAGTTCTAGAGATAAAGTTTAGGATTGCATTTGGCATTTCGAAAAGTTCCTTGGAGTTTCGCGTTTTTAGGAAGTGGCTTTTCATGGTTTCTTCTTATATGTGGGACTCCACACGTAGATGTTTGATGGTGATATTGCATGAGGTGCACTCAGGGATTGTTTCTCCTCTCAGAACGAAACTGTGGGTTATTCTTGTACGTTCCATCTAACATCTTGTGAGCTGAATTCTGAATTTGTGGCTTGGTGCATTTATTTGCTGGTCCCCATTCTTTGGCGATTTCCAACAAGTCCTGTATGTCTAGGTATCCAGCAGAACTTTATTGGAACTCCATCCTTTTTCCATGATAGACGTGATTGTTGGGTGACAATCTCCTTTTGCTTCCAGACAGGCCTTGAAGAATACAATAAACTGTTGTTGATCAGCTCGTTCTATGTATTCTAATGCTAGTAGGAGAGCATAGGCCTCTGCAGAGAACCTGGAGCTGTTTTGCAGGAGTCGAATGGCTTCCAGTGACGAGTGCTGCAGTCACTTCTGTAAAAACTGGAGTGTGGGATGGGTATAGCTCTCTGATGTTCTAATAAAGTCATTTGGATGGGTATCCCTCTGCGATTTGATTGAAATGATGGCGCTTCACCAGCCCTTCACTCTCGTTGAGAACAGACGCTTTTCTCGACCGATAAATCACGGTTCATAACGCAGAGCCGGCGCGAATTTACGGATGTGTATCTTCCAATGACACGATCGCCAAACTTCCAATTCAAAGCTTCTGCCCCGTGAGCTTCATGGCCTTCGCTACATTTGCTCATGCAGTAGCATGTGTGTAGTTACTCCAAGCAAAAAACCCATTTCACCTATGTGAAATAAATAAGAACACGTCGAGTTACTTCGTATCCATCCTCGTGCTGTTATGGCTCAACTGGGGGATCATGTTAAAATGGGAGGTGCGCATATACATGACATGTTTACCTGACATTAGTTTAGCGCATTTGGAAAATGTATTACATCACGGTTATTAAATCATTTCCCCAGTTTTTGTGAAGTTCACACTAGAATTAGTAACGCTGTGAATCTCCTCCTCTTTTAGCCTTTCCTTTTTCATCTCCTGCATCTTGTAGATCCCTTCCAGCTTCTTCACCTCCTCCTCCTCCAGCCTCTCCTACTCTACCTGCTTCGGTCTATCCACTACCTCACGTGTAGTATGGGCAGTAAATCTGGTCCATATTTACATTCTGGAATTATTTTATCTTCCAATCTCCGTGAAGAGAGTACTGCCACGACTGTCCACTTAACCTGCGTTAACTCGTTTTCAATTTTAGAATGGAAATACCAAAGAATAAAAGTAGCAAAATGTGTTTAAAGCTTCAAGCTTTTTTCACAGTCAGCTACGTTTAGCTTAACAAAATGTAAAAAAAATAATCACCAAATTTTAAAATGCTCAAACTGAACTGATATGGTTTGGGGTCGGTTTCGCCCGGGTTCTTAAAATATGATTATAAAACAATAAATAACTAAACTTATAACTGGAATTTCAGTCAGCCAGTTCCTCCTCCAATCATGTGGGGTGTTTACCTGCACAAGAACCATACAAAACGAGGTCGGGGGCTTAGGGCAGCAGCTGCAAAGGTCAACAGAAATACCCCTGGAATAACAAGGTTTGCTGTAACGAGAACAAGTGACCTCAAGACATTTCTTGAACTTTTAATGCCATTTGCACCAACACAGTGCCAGAGGTTGATGAAAGTTTATTAACATCTTGTCTCTTTTCGAGTAAATTTTACAAAAATCTAATTAATGTGTTTCGTTTAAAAAAAAAACCATCCTATATAGCATTGAATTGCACAACTTCTTGGATAAGGAAGCCTGACAGATCAACGCAGCAAACACTGGAGAGTTGAGAGTTTTTAACACTGTGTGAGTTATTTAAACACATTTCATAGTTAAGTGATGCCAGAGTTGTTTTCCAGAGTTGATTCAATGGTGTTCAATTAGACCTTTTAGAGACATAATTACACTCCGCCCACTTGGATCCTCCGCTATCAAGTTTTGTGCTAGTGTTCGGCGCCATTATCTCACGGCGGTTCGAAGGCGAGTAGCACTCTAAAAACATTCATTTTAAATTTATATTTCATTTAACGGTCTATTTAATGTGTAAGCATTTTATAGAGTGAAGCTGTATTTCGTTGAAATAAATGAATACGTTGAATAATTGCAGCGCCGGGGGTGAAACCACATGCTAATCAGTATGGGGTCTTTTTATTAATCAGGTAACATAAGATATTAGTTTACCTAAACGTCACTTTTAACAAATACTTTTAAAGTCACTTCAATGACCAGAAAGTTTGTTTGTTTATAGCCAAGCATACAGCAAAGGTTATTTCAAGGCTATATGTTGTATTTGGTATAAAAAGGTTTAAAACTTATTTTAAAATATATATTTTGTCAACTATTAAAACAAGTATGGTAAGTCAGTTTTGAAAATAAAATGTAAAAGTCTGCTAGGAACTGAGAGGATTTCTTTTGAGTTGTCAGATTTCAGATGTTGTTTCCTCATGGAATTATATACAGGGCATTCTGTAAGCAGATGTCTGACCGAGAGTCTGCATTTACACCGTTTACATTTTGGGCAGTTTCTCCTTTGAGTAAAAAGCTGTGCGTCAGTCTAGTGTGACCTATTCAGCTTCTAGTAAAGATCTCTTCTGATCTCAGGTTCACGATATTGTGCTTATCTTTTTCTTGGTAGCAGAGTCTGGCCTCTCATTTCCTACTAGACCAATATGCCCGGGGACCCAGCAGAATATGATGTGGAAGTTATTCAGATAAAGTTGGTTTACTTTTAGCAGAATAGAAGTGAAAGCTGGGTGATTTGATCCCATGAATGTCATTGATTGAAGACAGGCCTTTGGATCAGAAAAGATTATGTAGTTACTTCCATTAGATGTTTCGATCCTTTCTACTGCCAGTAACAAAGCATACGCTTCTGCTGAAAAGTCTGAACTATTGATCAGAAAGTAAGATTGGTGCCGTTATTTAAAGTTATCTCATCTTAAAGACATGATGTACATTGCCTCCATTTCTCTACTTTTCAGTCAGTGAAGAAAATATCAAGTATTTAGTGAAAATAAATTGCATTATGAGCCGTGCAATGGTGCTATTTTCTTTAAATGGCGATGAAGTGGCTTTTATGGAATTAAGGTGAACTTTTTCTCATTTTTAATGCAGTAACTACGTTTTCCATGAACGCTCCTCTGCCACGGTTCTGCGCGGGACACACGAGGCACTCTCCACAAAGTGGTTAGCAAGGTCAATAAATGTTCTACTATTATCGACTATAAGGAGAAACATAAAGCTGGGTCTAGGACAGCTGAACATAAAAGCATTTAACTTACGTCTGTGATGTGACTGGCAAGTTAGAGTGAGAGACGTGCTAGCTTTAGCTTATCTTACGAATAACGTGAGAATGTCTGTAACGTTCCAGCTCTCTCAAGAATTAACATAAATCCACATTTATTTAAAAAGAGAGGCTTTGTAGCTATTAATGGTCATTTTCTTTTTTTTATGTTTTTTTCCAGTAATGAGAAGTTTTGCTTGCAAACATAATTTATAAGGATGGAACAGGAACAGAAGTCGATTCGGACGTTTTCAGTGACCTTGTACAGCAGGATATATAACACAGACTATTCAAAATCTGTGAGTTTTCTATTTAACTCAAGCTGTTACAGTAAATAGCCATAATGATTTTTCTGGTAACATCGTAATGGTAAACATTTTCACATGTTCAGCAAATCTAAGATGTTTAACTGAGGCAGCAAATTAAACTGAGGCAGCTCGACGCATGTCCGTGTTTAGTAGCGCCGATTTAACGTCAGGCACATCCGCGGTCAGCCCTGTGTTATCGGCAGAACTGCTGCTGCCGCATGTGAAGGACCCAAAGCCTAAAGAAGATTTAAAGATAATCCTGGGAGATCAAGGTATGGCTTGAATTGAAATGAGTCGAAGTCTCATGGCCATATATTTACTCTATGTTACTAGTGAACTACAAAGAGTTGTTTCACGGATTGAAAGATAAAAACAAATAGCATTGAACGGTGTGTGTGTGTGCAGCAATGTGTCGTGTACGCATGCATCAGCCTGTTGCCTGTTAAGACAGCAGCGGTGAATTATTATATACAGTGGTACCCCAAGATAAGATTGCTTCAAGCTACAAAATGTTTGAGATATGAAAGTTCTCACAGGAATTTTTTTTGTTCCAGATGCGAAGAAAAACTCAAGAACAACTACAAAGTGTTCTGTTGCATTTTCCTCTTGTTTGTATGAAGTCGCACTGCGCTTCCGGGTTCTTGCGCTACTATCTCCCAGTGCAAAAAGAGTCTGATGCGCTTCAAAACACTTTAAATCAAGCGAAACATTATGTATAGATTACTATAGTTTCACATTTGTGTACATATTGCGTATTTCGCTTGTGTTTTATTCAGTTTTATTATCATTTATTACATTAACAATGTGTAGATTTAAGGATTGAAGAAACGTTACTTGATTTTTCTCTGGTTTTCCATTTTTTACACTTATTCTGTTGTTTCTGAAAGCCGCTGCAAGGATTAGGCGTTTTACATGTAAAACTTGCTTCGAGATACGAAATGTTTTTTTGTTTTGTTTTGTTTCGATTAGAGCACATTATTTTAATGGTTAGTGTGTTCTTTGGATTATAAAGTGAAGTGTTAAGTATTTTAATAGATAATACTTTGTTTTTGTTTTGTTTTCATTTAGATTTTTTTTGCAGAAAATGAAGGGGAAATCATCCTAATATCAGCACTAAAAATAGGCAAAAATAAATAAATAAACAAATCAATTTATCGGCCATCTGCTGACCCGGACCTCTAAACATCAGCTATAAAAAAACAATATTGGTCGATCTCTAGTTGAAAGACTGGTTGTCCTTCATAAGGTAAGGGATTAAACAGGTTAGTTACTAGTGACTGCACATTACTTTCATGTCTAATGTTCAATTTTCATCTTGCCCTAAGTCTAGCTGCAGTTGGAGGAGCAGTATCCCCATCTTCTTACTATAGAGCAGGGGTGCTCACACTTTTTCATCTTGCGAGCTACTTTTAAAACGACCAAGTCAAAGTGACCTACCCGCTACAAAAATGTAAAACATTAAACAGACAATTATTTTCAACTTTATTGAGAATTGACAAAACACACATGATAATTATTTAATTTTTTTGTAATAGCGTGAGTTTAATTTGATGACTTGCACTGAATTTAATCATTAGAACAGTTGTGTGTGACCTGAATTGATGGTAATAGAGTGATTTTTATGGGAGCAATTGAGCTTTAATCCAAATAATCAAGAATAAAAATGATGCTCTAATAAATTTTTACATTTTTTATTGAAACTGAGTCGTGCAGTACAATATGCAGGTGAGGAGTGGTGTGTTGCTTGATTTTGGTTGTAATAGAGTATTTTAAGATCAAGTTATGAAGCATATTCTGGGTTATTATATATTGTTTCAATTTCACGCCACGATCGACCGGTAGCACCTCAACGTAATGAGCACCCCTGCTATAGGGCGTCCAAAAGCAATATAGACCACTTCAACATTGACCAGCTTCCCTTCCTTCCTGCAAGGCAAAGCACTCACTTTGTTTCCACCAGTTTCCAGAGTTAAGTATAAAGCTGGACTTGTGTGTTGCCTATCTTTGGACAAATCAGCAAAGCGCTTGTGGTTAAGAGTGACGTTTACCTACTTGTGGATTTGTTCACAAGAGACATCTGTATCTGATGAAAGTTTCTACTTTTGTCATGTAATTAAAATGCATGTTAGAAATAAAATGCTGCGAGTTTTCAAGTTGATTTATCATTAAAAATAATAACTCCTCAAAGTGATATTTCAACATCCAAGATGATGTCAACATAACTCTTTAAATTGTTAGGAGTTCTTTAATTAACTCTCACTTTGTTTAAAAAAATCAACTATTTTGATTGTGTTAATTTAACTCTAGAAAGGGTGGATCCATATAAAAACCACAAAAAGTGTTAACCAACGCTGTAACAGTTAAATCAACACTGTACTTTTTGCTGTGAAGAAATGAAAAAACATTAGGATGATAAATATTGGTTTTAGTGTATTTTAACAGCACGCGGAGACAGGAGGAGAGTAAAGCGCTGCTGCTGCTGAGGCTAGTTGTGAAGCTTAAAGTAACCGGTGTACAACCCGAAAGAAAAGCTTTGAACACGGCTCGAGCTCGAGTTTCTTTCTCCATGTGAAAGAAGCGGGGTCTGGTTCTTGAGCTCGGCTCTTACATGGCCGTGTGCACTCGACAGAGAACTATCACAGAGCTCTGGCAGCTCGAGATATAAATAGCGCGCGAAGCAAACAGAGTTGTAAAGCTATAAACACGCGGGAGAATCATCGAAGGGCACTGGCACAAAGCGCTCAAGAAGCTCTTAGATTGCGCTTTTAGGAAATGTCGAGTTTCTTACCTCGCATGCCGTGAGATCCACAGTCCCCGTGAAGAGCCGCGCGTGCGCCGGACTGCACAGGTGAGAGCGGGCGCAGGTCTCTTTACATGACGTCACTATATGAAAGGCACGTGCGGCTCAAGCGAACTATTGCATGGTGCTCTAACGTTTATTTTGCTTTTTCAATACACCGAAGAATAAAAATCAAGTACATGAGTTATTCGCGTTACAGTCTATGGTTTTAACCAGTTTTCCCCATTACGGAAGGCAAAACGTGATCTTAATTTGAAAATGCTTTTAATAATAAAATCTGTATTATTTGTGACTTCATAACTCTCCATTAGTTATTTGCATTCAAAATTTGATGTCTACTGTGTTGTGTATTTAACCCCCACCCGATTTATTTTTATAAAGGGTTTGCATAGATAGCTTATACGTCAATACAAAGCTGGCACTTGTTATAATAATAACCACGATCTGACGTAGCCTGCAAAGTTTCAGCTCTGTGTTGTTATTTCTACACGTTTACGCAGAACTCTTAGATGCACTTTAGACTTTATTTATCCATTTCCTCCCGGGTGGCACACAGAAAACTCTTGATTCTCATTTGAACAACTTCTTTCTATTATTCTATTATTTGACTTGTGACTGGTGGCCATTACCAAGAACTACAAATATACCAAATATACACATTTCATAGAGATAAATATGAAATTACTGCTAGTAATTGTCTGTTTCACCGCGCTCGGCATGAGCGCTCCTCCGACGAGGAGACACTAATCTATATGTAGCTCGTTCTCAACTAGAGGATTTATCAAGTATTTATTTACAGAGGTTACGGTTCTTTATTTTCTCGGTTTTTGCAGCTTTGTGTTGTCTCCTCAGGCGTCTAATTAATTATTATGACAAGAATGAGGAGCTTTTCTAGAACAGAGAAATATTGGAAAACAGGCGAATTATTTTAAATTACAGTCTTTCTCTTTTTTCTGCAGCTGCTAGTAATTCTTTCTCGTGCTCTATCGCATATCTTTTTCACTGCATGTATTTGGGTAGAGCACAGACTATGGCCTAAACGTAAAGAAAACCTTATGCGCTGAAACCCCGCTGATAGCTGCTTGCAGCTTTATTTCAATTTGTAATTACATTGGGGGTTCCGTCATACTCAACTAGCCTGGCTAATGCTTTCAAACGGCTGCAGTAGTAAAATTATTGTAATAAAAACTATTACCTGTCCACATACAACCAGGATGTCCACAGCTTTCTGTCACTTTCATGTCCTCGACAAATACCGCTTTAATGTGCGACTAGGGCTCAAGGCTTCTGTTGTCCTGTACACTTTTTGTTCAACTTTCAAGTTTGTTCGTTTGTATAGCGCTTTTCACAACGGACATTGTCTCAAAGCAGCTTTACAGTAAACCAACAAGTTTAAACTCAACAAAGAGAAAAAAATAACTAATAAGTGGTGTATATGTCCCTGATGAGCAAGCCTGGGGCGACTGTGGCAAGGAAAAACTCCCTTTTGGAAGAAACCTTGAGGAACCGGACTCAAAAGGGGAACCCATCCTCATTTGGGCGACAACAGCAGTGTGATTTATATAAACTACAGTATAAACAGATAATATAGTATAAACAGATGATGACTGTGTTAGGTGTAGGTCCAGAGGGCGCCGGAACATCTCCAGGTGAATCTAATTGTGAGGAGCTGGTGAGCGGAACCTCCGGGAGTCTTGGGATGAGTATGGAACAGAAGAAAAGAAGAGTGGAGCTGAATTAGCGTAGCTGCTGTACATTATATTAATACAGTTTAATGTAAATTTGAAGTTATTCGAGGTGTTAAGTATAGGCCTTGCTGAAAAGATTTTTGTGTCATGCATTAAACGTGTACTTCTTCTTCTTCTTTTACTTTCGGCTGTTCCCAGTTTAGGGGTCGCCACATCGAATCATTCGTTTCCACCTAACTCTGTCCTCAGTATCCTCTACTCTTGCACCAACTACCTTCATGTCCTCTTTCAGCACATCCATATATCTTCTCTTTGGTCTTCCTCTTGACCTCTTGCCTGGCATCTCCATCTCCAGCATCCTTCTTCCAATATAACCACTATCCCTCCTCTGCACATGTCCAAACCATCTCAACCTGGCCTCTCTGACTTTGTCTCCAAAACAACCAACCTGAGCTGTCCCTCTGATGTGCTCGTTCCTAATCTTGTCCATCCTCGTCACTCCTAAACTGAACCTCAACATCCTCATCTCTGCTACTGCCACAGTCTCCAACCCATACATCATCGCTGGTCTCACTACTGTTCTGTACACCTTTCCTTTGACTCTTGCTGACACTCTTCTGTCACACAACACCCCTGACACTTTTCTCCACCCACTCCAACCTGCCTGCACTCGCCTCTTCCCCTCTTTTCCACACTCCCCGTCACACTGGACTGTTGACCCCAAATACCTAAACTCCTGCACCTTCTTGACCTCAGCCCCCTGTAACCTCACTGTTCTATTTCCCTCCCTCTCGTTCAAACACATGTATTCTGTCTTACTGCGACTGACTTTTATTCCTCTTCTTTCTAGAGCTGACCTCCAACTTTCCAGGTTTTCCTCCACCTGCTCTCTGCTCTCACTACAAATTACAATGTCATCTGCAAACATCATTGTCCACGGCGATTCCTGCCTGGCCTCATCTGTCAACCTGTCCATCACCATAGCAAATAAGAAGGGACTCAAAGCTGATCCTTGATGTAGCCCCACCTCCACTTTGAACTCCTTTGTCTGACCTACAGCGCATCTCACTGCTGTCTTACTTCTCTCATACATATCCTGAACTACTCTGACGTACTTCTCTGCCACTCCTGACCTCCTCATTCAGGACCATAGCTCTTCTCTTGGCACCCTGTCATGCGCTTTTTCTAAATCCACAAAGACGCAGTAAAGCTCTTCCTGACCATCTCTGTACTTCTCCATTAACAATCTCAGAGCAAAAATTGCATCAGTAGTGCTCTTCCTGGGCATGAAGCCATACTGCTGTTCACAAATATCCACTTCTCTTCTTAGCCTAGCTTCCACTACTCTTTCCCAAAGTTTCATTGTGTGGCTCATCAACTTTATACCTCTGTAGTTGTTACAACTCTGCACATCACCCTTGTTCTTAAAGATTGGTACTAGGACACTTCTCCTCCATTCCTCAGGCATCTTCTCACTCTTGAATAACCTAGACAGGAACTCCACTGCTGTCTCTCCTAGACACTTCCACACCTCCACTGGTATGTCATCTGGACCAACAGCCTTTCCACTCTTCATTCTCCCCAGGGCCTTCCTCACCTCATCCTTTCTAATCTTTTCAACTTCCTGCTCTACAATATTCACCTCTTCCCCCCTTCTTTCCCTTTCATTCTCCTCATCCAACTCCTGAAAATACTCATTCCATCTTCTCTGCACACTCTCCTCGCTTGTCAGCACTTTTCCATCTCTATCTTTAATCACCCTTATTTGTTGCACATCCTTCCCATCTCTGTCTCTCTGTCTCGCTAATCTATACAATTCCTTCTCGCCTTCCCTCGTGTCTAACCTGGCATACAACTCATCATATACTTTCTGTTTGGCCTTTGCCACCTCCCTCTTCACTCTGCGCTGCGATTCCTTGTAGTCCTGTCTACTTTCTTCAGTCCTTTCAATGTCCCACTTCTTTTTTAGCTAGCCTCTTCCTCTGGATGATGTCCTGTACTTCCTCATTCCACCACCATGTTTCCTTATCTTCTTTCCTCCTTCCAGCTGACACACCTAGCACCGTTCTCCCTGTCTCCCTGATCAACTCTGCTGTAGTTTCCCAGTCATCTGGAAGCTCTTCCTGACCACCCAAAGCCTGTCTCAGCTTCTGTCTGATTTCTTCACAATCTTCTTCCTTTTTCAACTTCCACCACTTGGTCTTCTTTTCAATCTTTCGTCTTCTTTTCTTCCTGATCACCAGAAACATCCTACACATCACCATCCGATGCTGTCTGGCTACACTCTCTCCTACCACTACTTTACAGTCTCTGATCTCTCTCAGATTGGCTCGTCTACATAGGATGTAGTCTACCTGCGTACTCCTCCCTCCACTCTTGTAGGTAACTCTATGTTCCTCCCTCTTCTGGAAATAAGTATTAACTACAGCCATTTCCATCCTCTTAGCAAAGTCCACCACCATCTGTCCTTCTAGGTTCCTTTCCTTAACACCGAACCTGCCCATCACCTCCTCATCACCTCTGTTGCCCTCGTCAACATGCCCATTGAAATCTGCTCCCCACTACTACTCTCTCTCCTCTGGGAACACTCTCAATCACCTCATCCAACTCACTCCAAAATCTCTCCTTCTCTTCCAACGTACAGCCTACTTGTGGAGCATAACCACTCACTACATTCAACATCACCCCTTCAATTTCTAACTTCAAACTGATCACCCTGTCTGACACTCTTTTCACCCGGGCCTCGACCGATCCGGTATGAAAATCGATTTGGTGACTCGCATATTTGGTTTTTGCCATATTTTACGCCGGATGCCCTTCCTGACGCAACCCTCTCTATTTATCCGGGCTTGGGACCGGCACAGAAGTCACTGGCTTGCAACCCCTGTGGCTAGATTATGCATTAAACGTGTACATGTTGTTTTTTTTTGCAATTCGTCAAATACAATGTTGTACAGTAAAAAACTTAAGTGCTGAGTCAGATGACAAATTCTGTGACAAACAATGAAGAGCACACGCTGAGTTTCATTTGCAATACAAACTCAATAAAGGTAATTATAGTGTGTGTGCACGGGTTTTAATCTGTTAAAACATAGTTGGGTTGCGACCATAGGATAAAGTGAAGATCAATAGAACAAAACATTTTCAAATATCTATAATTTTGACTAATGAATAAACTGCAATAATTGCACATTTTAACAAACCATAAAATATTGTATTATTATATAATTACATTTATTATAAATAAAATACATTTGTGTATTTTTTTTTTTTACATCAAGCACAAATAACAGAAGGGTTTAACCTCTTAAGCCCGAGAGTCCCCGGTACCGGGGACTTGTCCCCCTTGTGCGTTACATTTTCACTCATAGCTCACGAACCCTGAGAATAACCCACACATATTAAATACTGTTGTGTTCAGCGGAAACTCCTCTAAAAACGTATCTAATTCAATTTCATATCCGTTAACCACAGCTCGAACGCCATGCAAATAAACAACAACATATCCGGAGTATAATTCATGACCACGTTTTTGTTTATGTGCGATATGTATCCACAATATAAACGGAAACACCAAAACCATTGCATCAAATGAAAGCTAACAACCAGCTGAATCCAGCGATATGCAACTCATTAACATTGCATGAAGTATTTCAGAGCAGGGAGCGAAAGTTCCACGAAAAAACGCCAGCGAAAACCAAGCAAGCATGTAAATCTTGTCTTACCTTTGCCGTTTTTTCAACAAAGTTATTTCCATAGCGATAAAAGTCCGTTTGTTGTCATGTCCGGTCGATAGCTTCGCGCAAACGCCATTTTTGATTATTTCTGTAGCTCTGTGGCGTCATTACGTCACCAAATATGGAATGACTCCCCGTGCGTAAGAGGTGGTCTCTCAACGCTGCGCGTCGTGTGATTCGTCGGCGATCCCGTCAGTCTCAAAATGGTTGAGCTGATTGGTTTCCATAGAATCAGAGCTTTCCATCGATATATAGATCTCTCGGATTGGACAGATGGTCGGGGGGTAGGGACACGCAGAAGCTCAACGTCGAAAGCGTTTGTGAATGAAAAGTTCCCAAAAGCGCAGCAAGATGGGGTAAATGAGCTTCCACCCCCCTTTTACAGCGTTTCTTTAGGAGTTTTTTTTGCTGAAATCATGTCCCATAAGCAAGAAAAGAAGACTATGAACGTAGCTGAAGCTTTGGACAAGATTTTTTCCATATTTCAATTATTGTGCCAAATTGTGCCAAACTGTGCCAACATGGATTACGCCTGAACTTTGTTCAATCAAAACCTTTACAGAATATTAGTTTCTTGTAGTATGAACACCAAACTTGCTACAGATGTTCTTGACATGTAGTGGTTACAATTGATTGTGTTTATTTGCTTCGTTATAAGTAAAATAAGGAGATATTGGAGGAAACATGTATTTTTTTTTAGGCGGAGTTCATTTTTTGGCCATTCCAACATCAATTACTCTTACCCAGTGTTCTTGACTGTCAAATTAACTCATCCACACCACTCCCCAAGAACCTATCTTCATTTTGATACCAAGATTTGCAGTTTAGGCCTTGTAAAAGCTGAGAAATGCCTTAAAAAGTAAAAGTATAGGATTTTCGGAAAATAGGCCTCAGGGCTTAAGAGGTTAAAAGCATCCATACGCCTGCAAACAGTTTGAGAATGAAGCCGAGAGGAAAAGGCATTTTAATTCCCTGTGTGTCCCCCTCTTTATTACCGTAATCTCCTCACCGCGCATCAAAACAAACCGCTAGGAGGAGTCGCGGATGGCTTGACTGTGTGATAGAGAGATGCGGCTCACTTGACCACAGTCCAGTCCTCACCGGTTCAACATTTATTTTCAACATGAATGATTAAATATCGTGGCAGTCGTTCCAGGTTTCTTATAAAAGCCATAATGTTAGTTGTCTATCTACACTTCCTGGTTTCTTCCCACCGGAACCTTTCTGTGAAGACTTATGATGTCGGTGGCATGATATACCGCGCAAAAAACATGGAAATTCAATTCTGTCATATTTTCAATTTACTCTTACAGTCTGACATAGTCCACAATCTTTCGAATAGAGAGCCGAGGATGCGTTCTTCTTCAGCTAAAAGCTCTAGCATGTAAACGAGATCAATAGCGCCCTCCAGTGTCATAGTTTATTTATTTGCAATATGTGTTGTGCACTAATAGGCCACCTTCGCAACGCTAAAGCAAATCACAAACTTCAATATTTTGTATTTTATTGGTAGTAACCGTTTTTTATTTGTAATAATGTTGCACACGCAAAGTTGATTTGTGTTGTGCTGTGAACTGATGGGCCACTTAAAAAAAAAAAATGTAAAAATTGGTTTTAATACCAGCAAACACTGTGCTTTAATAATAATAATGTATTCTGATTAAATCGATATAAATTCTGACCTGTATCCCTCCCATTGTGTAAAGATAAGATGTTTGCCACTGAAGCATTTTCTTTATTATTTAAATAAAATTATGGGCGTCTGTTAATTAATTGACAATGTAACTGTAAAAGCTATAGCAACAGTATTGATATCATATACACACTACTGTCTAAAGTTTGGGGACACTTAGAAATTCCCTTATTTTTGAATAATAACTTTAATCTAATCAGAAACACACTCTTTAGAGTGGTAATGTGATAAATTCATTCATAGTGTTATATTTTGTAGAAGAAAAATCTTGTTGCAGCGATTGAATTCAGGTTAGATAATCTTCCAAACAGCAGGTGGCACTGTCAGGAAAAGCGATGGGTCTGGAAGTGCATCTCTGAGTGTGCACGTCTGGGTCTCTGGGTCTGCAGCTTCATAATTTTTTATATTTTTTTGGTGCAATATCTCGAACAGTGTTTGGAGGCCCATCACTTCAGTGTCTCACGGTACGATATGCTTCTGTTTGTGGCAGAAGTGAGTGGAGGTCTAGAAAACCCTCATGCATCCTCTTTAGGATGTCCACTGGGGGCATATCTTTGGGGAGAGTTTTGTGGGCATGTCCCTCAGGGAACAGGAGAGATAGCTGGCCTGGTAAAACATCAGCGTCCCTCCGGATGAGCTGAGGAGGTGTTCAGGGAGAGGGAAGCCTGCCGCAAAGTTTCATTTTTTTTAAAAATCTCTTTCTTTATCTAGTGTCTAGTTTTCTAATAATTTCACGCTGGACCCGTAGTTGGGAAACATAAAGGTTTTGAAATATGCATATTGTGATCTAGAAATCATTGAACTTTGAATTTTACCGTCATACTTGAACCATAATGCTTGGTCCTTTAAAGCATTTCTTACTTTAAAGAACTTTCACACGGCTCCTGCTAGGATTTCAAGAACGTTTTATTGCATTACACGCAAAAGAGCTTTTCAAACGAAACGGATGAGAATAAATCACGATGGACTACAATGTCATTTATCCTCACCAAGAGCCTCCCAGAACCCTTCACAAATTTCAGATGAGTCGTGGCTTACACAACATTAGGCTCAAAACCGGCTGGTCTGATCTTCATCTGGACAGCTTTGAGGGAATACCACCAGCCGTGCCATGGGTACCACACTATGCCATCATCAGTCTCTGCACTGTAGGGTCCACGATGGTAGAATCCGTTCAGATTGGTAGAGTGGCATCTAAAATAAGACAGGTACAGCTCATAAGAACGTTTGGAAATCACCCCCTGGTGAATCTGTTCTTTTTTCCCCACTCATCTTTTCATTTATGAAAGAGAACCCGAACACCGAGATCTGTGCTTCCTAAGAGAGGGCGCCTGCGCTCCATCAGTCCTTGGAGACAAAGGTTCATCACCACAAACCCCTTTATTTCTTTAACTTTTTTCCCTTTGCATAAATATAACAATAAATGGAAACAAAGCAAAAAAATATTGTTTTAATTAATAAAGAACAGTGTTAAGTGTTCCTTTTCTTCTGCGTCATGCTCGTCATGTGTTTCCTCAAGCACGAGGAGTATTTTGTTTTTCGTCAGTGCTGTTCTTTAGGTGTGAATGTAGGCGACCTGTCCAGGGTGAAGCCCTGCCTCTCACACAAAGTGTGCTAGAGATTTATTAATAAATATAAAGACCCCGAAAGGGAACAAGCAGGTTGGAAAATTAATGTTAATAAAAAACATTTGATATATTCATTTCCGCCAGAGTCCTGAGAATAGTTGGATTCTCTAGCATCCTGCAGATGAGCACTGCCCCGCCCGCAGCCGCCTCCACTCAGTATATAATATTATAAATACTGCTTCTCTATACTGCTCTGCTGGTCAGACACGAACAATGGTGTTCTTGTCGAGGTGAAAGCGTAACTGCTCCATCAGCTCCTCAAGGTGCGTGTGACAGTCACTCTTTACGCCTAACGTGTACTCCTCTTGATAAAAAAAAAATAAAATCAAGTTAGAGAGTTGGAGATGGTGGAGGCCATTTGAGTACAGTGGACTCCTCGTCACGTTCAAGAAACCAGTCAGAGGTGATTCATGCTTCATGACATGGAGCGTTCTCCTGCTGAAGATGGGGCTGAGGTGGTGGAGGCTGTGACGGTGATAGAGTAGTAATAGAGTCAAACTGTGCCAAATATACCCCCCACACCACAACACCACCACCTGCCTACACCATTGACACGAGCACGCTGTAAAAATATACAGCACTGTTTTCTTTTGGGAAACTTATTTTCTAAGCTGTCTCCAACGCACATCGGCGAGAGGCGGGGGTACACCCAGTCCATCAAAGTTATTAGGGTGCAAACCTGTTAAACCACCAGCCACCCTTGTCCTCCTGAGCGCAGTTACGCTCATAGCGATCATTGTCCCTGTCGCGTGTACTAAACTTCATTCCTTGGTGGCTCGCCCACCACTGAACCTCGGGATGGTAACTTCCAGACAGAGCATCTCCTGCATTTCCTGTGTACTCGCCGAACTGGAGCTGGTAATGCATCTAAGACCAATGAGTTCATTCCAATATTAACCAAAGAAATTGCTTCACCTTTTAGGAGCAAGCAAATCATTCATTAAGAAACAAGCTGACCATGTTTGAAACACCGTGCACATGCAGGATCAGGAATGTTCATGAGGAAGAACAGAAATACGAAGAGATAAATGAAAATAATCACAACCTCTTCATTGGCCACTTTGAAATTTCTGTATACTGCAAAACGATGGTTGCCCCCAAAGTCTTCCAGACTGACTCTCAGGGTATAGTCACCTGCAGAATAAAACACTTTTTAAAACAAATATACCGTATTTTTCGGCTCATAAGGCACACCGGCACATAAGACGCACCCAATTTTAAATGAGGAAGATCTAGAAAAAAAAGATTCTGAACCAAAAACTGTTGTAAAATATTTTATATCAACTGTGTAAAAGTTAACAGCCAAACATGTAACATGAACAGACAGTAAACAGTAAAAGTAACAAAAAAAGGCTGTAATGTTTTTCTTTGCCCCCACTCATCACTCTAAAGTCCACCATTCGTTATCACCATCACTGTTCCAGTGCAACATTGTCACTACATTACTAATAATAGCCAGTAACATTGTCACTACATTACTAATAATAGCCAATAACATTGTCACTACATTACTAATAATAGCTAGTAACATTGTCACTACGTGACTAATAATAGCTAGTAACATTGTCACTACATTACTAATAATAGCCAGTAACATTGTCACTACATTACTAATAATAGCCAGTACCATTGTCACTACATTACTAACAATAGCCAGTAACATTGTCACTACATTACTAATAATAGCCAGTAACATTGTCACTACATTACTAATAATAGCCAGTAACAGTCACTACATTACTAATAATAACCAGTAACATTGTCACTACATTACTAATTAATAGCCAGTAACGTTGTCACTACATTGCTAATAATAGCCAGTAACGTTGTCACTACATTGCTAATAATAGCCAGTAACGTTGTCACTACATTGCTAATAATAGCCAGTAACGTTGTCACTACATTGCTAATAATAGCCAGTAACGTTGTCACTACATTACTAATAATAGCCAGTAACATTGTCACTACATTACTAATAATAGCCAGTAACATTGTCACTACATTACTAATAATAGCCAGTAACATTGTCACTACATTACTAATTGTAGCCAGTAACATTGTCACTACATTACTAATAATAGCCAGTAACATTGTCACTACATTACTAATAATAGTTAGTAACATTGTCACTACATTACTAATAATAGTCAGTAACATTGTCACTACATTACTAATAATAGCCAGTAACATTGTCACTACATTACTAATAATCGCCAGTAACATTGTCACTACATTACTAATAATAGCCAGTAACATTGTCACTACATTACTAATAATAGCCAGTAACATTGTCACCACATTACTAATAATAGCCAGTAACATTGTCACTACATTACTAATAATAGCCAGTAACATTGTCACTACATTACTAATAATAACTAGTAAGATTGTCACTACATTACTAATAATAGCCAGTAACATTGTCACTACATTACTAATAATAGCCAGTAACATTGTCACTACATTACTAATAATAGCCAGTAACATTGTCACTACATTTACTAATAATAGCCAGTAACATTGTCACTACATTACTAATAATAGCCAGTAACATTGTCACTACATTACTAATAATAGCTAGTAAGATTGCCCCCACATTAGTAATAAACAGTGGTTCTCAAACTTTTTTTAGTCGAGCCCCCTTTTAAACCTTTAAAAGAATCTGGGCACCCCCAGATGTAAAATAATAATTATTTAATAATTAATTAATGATTATTTTAATGTAAATGTAACTACTCCTTAATGTAAGTGTAACGTCCACTGCTAGGTCTATGTACCACATTGTATTTGTATGTATGTTGCCCTTTAAGAGCAGCCCGAAAGTGCGTGCGAGGAGAGGGAGATGAGTGTGTGCGCTGCTCTTCCCCTGGGACTGCTACCCTGTTGTATATTGTTTACTTCTGTTTTGTGACGCTGAAGGAGGCTAAAAATAAAGGTTTGAGTTTGGGATGATGTGCTCGTCTTGAAGCTCCTTCATTTTCCACTGGCTATCCGGCACAAGCGTCACATCAGGCTCAAGAAACATCGCAGATAAACTATTAGCTCCGCCCATGTCACATCTTGAAATGTATTTTAGCATGAGAAATCGGGTTTGTAGCGTGAGAGATCACTCAAATGCGAGAGTCTTACGTTCAATGTGTGAGAAACGGCAGCTGAGCTCTGTAGTTTCGCTCGTGAGTATGGATGCGGAAGCCAAAGGCATTGTGGGAAATGTAGTTTTTTCCCCCGTTTTCGTTACGACCACGCTATGGCAGAGATGGGCGATGACGTCAGCGCGCAGTGCCGGCTGTACAAATATGGCTTCGGCCTAGCACTGGAGCTCCGGAGCTCTTATGCCTCTCATACGGCCGTAACCGGACTTCGCGGCGCTCTGCATTTGCTCTAGAAGAAAAAGTGAGTCTTATGAGCCGAAAAATACGGTATATTATGAAGCATTTTTTTTCTTAGTACAGAGGTGCTAACATCTATTTAGGGTTCTGCGGGGTACAGGGTTAGCCATTTTTAATTTAGAGAAACCAACACTAAAAACCCCAGAAACAACCAAAATAATTCTGTTTCAGAGAGGCAGTAAATCACTCATTAGAACTTAAAAACAACAAAAAATGTTGGGGGCTCGGGGGCTCAGGACTAGGGGGCTCGTCAATCCAGAACACTCCTGCGATTCGTCACACTTTGTTTAGACTCAATCTTTGCAGGCACAAACATATCACAAACCTTGAGATGTAAAAAAGTGCAGATTATCATTCCCCAACCAGAACTCTCCATCTCTTGAATTCAGGTCTCCAAATCCTTTTTTATAATCATTCCAATCTCTAAAACGTAAATACACAAAACATGTTTCATTATTTTCTTTTTAAAAATCCCTGTGTATACAGTTGAAGGCAAACTTATTGTGCCTATCCCCCCTCCACTTTGTGAAATTGTACATTTTTTTAAATACTTCCTAAAAAGAAAAAAATCTGTTTCAGAAAAGTCTCATTTCTTGTAGTTACTTACAGTTTATTTTCAATCTTTTTCCACATTTTCAAAACTCTAAACACAATTAGCACAGCAGAGTTTCTTGTGGCATTATCATTCACCCATTTCATGTCGTTTTTACAAAAAATGAACACATTTCCACAATGCTTTCATTTTCCTAACAGTCAACAAGCTACACCTCCAACCAAAGTTATGGATTGTTTTTTGTGATATTCACAAATGTTAACACACAACATTCAATAAAAACAATATTCAAAATAAAAACCACTGCTTCTGCAATGAAATCAGTCCAAAAACAATCATTTAATATCAAATAATACACTCACAGTATAGATATTTAAATCATTTACTCAAAGCTGATCTATGTTGGGTAAACTGAGCTGATTCCAGTCTGGCTTGGACTCAGTGGAAGGGGTTTTGCTTTCTATTACATTTACACTTTCCCAGTAAAAGAAGAACTTTGAGGAATCAGCGTTTTCGAAAACAGGAACAGAAGAAGACAAATGTCTGGATGAGGAAGAGTACGAGCAAGGGCCTCTAGATGAAGATGAGCCCCGGTGAGAGATGCAAGGAGAAGAGGAGGAGCTGGACACAGGAAGAGTAAGGTAGAGGAGTAAGAATCATTGACCATGTGATGAACCTCAGAGGCTGGAGAAGGAGTGCCGCCCAGTTTGAGGAGGTCAAAGGTTGCCCCCATTACTGAATATGCATCTTTCAAATAACCAACAGGAAAGAATTGCATTTTACTCTGATTGTTTCTATTCTCACTCGATGAAAACGACCCCCCCCCCCCCCAACATTTAAGATTCATTTTAGATTTGCGATACTGTGTAAAATGTTTTCTGTTCCATCCTGCTGTACTCCCTGTAGTAAACAGTAACGGAAAACAAAAAGATATTTTACTACTCACAGGGAGATACAGTTCCCAGCCAAGAAATCTATTGTTACATCAGTGGATGGCTTGTTTTGCATGGAAATATCTATAAAACGGAAACATAAAAGTCCTGACGATTGGCTGCATGTACCTTGTGAAGAGAAAACAAATGTTCTTTGAAAGATTCATTTCATTTTGAGTCAGATTTTCAGCGTTTTGATAATGTCAGTGTGTGCAGAGAAATGAAGAGTTAGTATAGATTTAAAAAAAAAGTGTTTTGAGAAGAAAATAATCAATAATGATCAAAGATGATAATTGTGTTTAGTGTGAGTGAGTCTGTGTTAAGAGTTTAGAAAGTGAAGCTTGTTAGCGATTGAACAACACTGTAATGTTAAAGGTAACAAATAAACTAAATCTTTGAAGTAAATATTATTAGTATTATTATGATTTGCTTTAGAACAACTGCCACGTCAGCAAGGAAGGTTTAGTCTGGAATGGAAGCCTCGATGAAGACCGTCACTAGAGTCCTGCATAAGAATGCACTGTGAGGTCACCAAAAAAGAAAGACTCCACTTCTGAAGAAGAGACACTTCCAAGCCAGAATGAAGTTTGATAAGGACAACCTGTTGGAAAAGTAATCCACACTGGAAATATGTTCTTTGGTTCAACGAGAAAAGAATAGAGCTTTTTAGCCGTAGAGATGTTACTTATTGTTATAGAAAGAATGGTGAGGCATTCAACTCCAAAAAAAAGAGCGTTCAAGAAGGTAGTGGGAACGTAATGTTCCAGAAGTGTTTCAGTGTCATCAGGGTCAAGGGAAACATGAAAAAGGAAGAGTTTGAAAGACAATCCCAGACAGTCTGCAAGAAAACTTGGCCAGCATTATAACGACCCCAAGAGGACCCCACTTCTTCTGAAGAAAACGTCAATCTGGCCAGAAAATTTTGAGTGGATTTGGAGATCTGCTCAGAAAGAATGGGCATTCCCCCGGAGACATGGTTGGGAATTGTTGAGAACTACAGCATTAATGAATCCTGTGATCAAGGATTCATTACTGATTCACATCAGAAGCTCAATCATTAGTTTTTATTTTTTTACAAACATTACAATCTTCCTGAAGAAACGTCCAGGTTACTTGCGTAACCCCGCGTTCCCTGAATAGGGAACGGAGACGTTAGTCGGGATTAGACCGACTGAATGGGAGCTGATCTCCATGGGAGAACGGACCGAATCATCTAACGGGCAAATTGATTTACAGGCGTGAGTGATTGATTAGCAATCAGCCGGGCATAAGACCGGGAGTAACGCAGGCTTCAGTAAGGGATTTTCCAAGGAGCCGACCTACTTACCTCCGGCGCCTCAGAATCCCGACTTCCAAGGCATGGCAGAAGGGTAACATCTCCGTTCCCTATTCAGGTAACGTGGCGTACGCAAGTAACCTGGATGTTCCCTTTCAGTCGGTCCCGGAGACGTTAGTCAGGATTAGACCGACTGAATGAGAGCCTCTGAAAAGCGCCATGCCCGAAGTCCATCCAAACAGGGAGAAGGTTACTAAACTTGGAGAAGGTTAGTAAAATTAAGCTGGGTACCTGAATGGGAACTCCTTCTGCCCCTGCCCGGAACTATCATTGATGGGGAAGTCATCCAACACTGAGAGCGTAGCTGTACTCGGTTGTTGCGAAGACGACCAGAAGGAGGGCACCCCTCATCATGGGGAGGGGTGCGCGGAGATCGCGTCGAGGCCCGCAGGGCTACCAGCGTAAAACGTTCTGCAGACAAAAGAGTGGCAGAGACGTAAGTCATCGTTACTCACCAAGGCAGGGGGGTAACGGGACGGGTTCCTACTAGCTGCCTGGAAGAGGAGCTGTAGAGAAGAACACAGAAAGGGAGCGCCGGAAGAGGGACTCCCAGATCTGGACCCTAGTTCTGCTGGACCCAGGCCGAAGCAAAGCTCCAGAAAAACAACCTAGCAGAGCTGACTGCTCCGCACAGTCAGATGCCGAAGGGGGGAGGAAAGAAGAGCCGCCCCGAGGGGGGGGGGCACAACGATGTTGTACTGCTCACTTAAGAGAGTACTGCAAGCTTACTACACCTGCTCCGTTCCCTGAGGGAGCCTGCCACCACTCAGGACCGCGGAGGGAACGGAGCTGGTGAAGGTTGAAAAACCTGAGAATGTGTCTAGTGTAGACCAACCCGCAGCATGACATATGTCGGCAAGTGAGACCCCCCTAGTCAACGTCCACGAAGCAGCGACGCCGAGAGTGGAGTGGGCCCTCAGATGGAGAGGGCAGGGGACATATCACACGCCTCATAAGCAAGGCGAATGGCCTCCACGATCCAGTGTGCCAGCCGTTGCTTGAAGACAGCGGAACCCTTACGCTGGCCTCTGAAACAAATGAAGAGCTGCGTAGCTCCCGGGTTCTGTCCAGGTAGACCCGAAGGGCTCTGTGGACACAACAAACCCTGGGTTGGATCTGCCTCCTCCCAGGGCAGAGCTTGCAGGTCACCACTTGGTCCCAGAGGGGGATGGAAGGGACCTTGGGGATAAATCCGGGCCTGGTGGAGACCAGGGAACCGCCAGGGCCGAATTCCAGGCAGGATTCTTCGGCGGACAGTGCCTGGAGATCTCCCAACCTCTTAATTGAGGCCAAAGCAAGCAGGAGTGTGGTCTTCCGTGAGAGGACACGCGGCTCCGCCGAATGCCAGGGCTCAAAACAGAGCGCAGAGAGGTCTGGAGACCATACTCTGTTCAGCCAGAAGAGGGCGTAAGAGTAGCTCACGCTCGTCCCCCCCTGACCTTGCACAGAGGTTGTGCTAGGAGGCTTCCCTGGGGAAAATGCACATAAGCGTTTGTTCCTGGGCCAGCGGTGAGCCGGAGCATCTGTCCCGAGAGGAGCCAGGGACAGGGAATAGGAGCCGGCAATGGGTATTCTCACGGGAGGCAGCAGGTACCTGGGCCTCGCTGAAGATGTCCCAAATCTGCTAAACAGCCCGAGGATGGAGTCGCCAATCTCCTGTCGAGGGGTGGAATCTGGACGGCGGAACTGCGATCCTGTTACACTCCGCAGGGATATGAAGGCTTGAGCGACAAAGTCTGCTCTAACTCCAGAGGAGCAGCTGTTGGGCGAGGTAGTGCAGGAAACGGGAGCGTACACCGCCCTGGTGGTTGATGTTCGCTACGGCCGCAGTGCTGTCTGTCCTGACCAGCACGTGCCAATCCCGGAGGATCGGACAGAAGCGCTAAGATCACTGCTACTAGCTCGAGACGGTTGATGTGCCAGCGAGAAACCAGTCCGTTCCAGGAACCGGATTTTCGGTGGGAACCGCACACAGCGCCCCAACCGGTCTTGGAGGTGACGGTGGTGACCACTACGCGACCGGAGATGCACGCTAGGGGCATTCAGGTGAGGGACCTTCAGGTGAGGGAGCGCGTCTGTCACGGACAGACGAGAGCTCCCCGACGCCATGCCCAAGTTGGAACTCACGAGAGAAGCCATAGCTGAAGTGGTCGCATATGCAGGAGCCCGAGTGGAATCACTGAGGCTGCTGCTGCCATATGCCCCAGGAGCCTCTGAAATAACTTCAGTCTGATCAATTGTCGAGAGGACACCGCGGATAAGGCAGCCAGCAAGACCCGGGCGCAATTTACCAAAAGGTGCGCCCGCATGCTCTCGGAGTTCAGCTCCATGCAGAGAAAAAAGATGACTCTCACCGGAGTGAGGTGGCTCTTTTCCCAGTTGACCTTCAGACCCAATCGGTTTAAGTGCTCGAGCACCTTGCCTCGATGTCGGATCAACTGGTCCCTGGACGAGGCTATGAGTAGCCAGTCGTCGAGGTAGTCCAGCATCTGAATGCCTGCCCGGCGGAGCGGGGCAAGAGCGGCCCGGGCAACCTTCGTGAAGGTGCGCGGGGAGAGGGCAAGACCGAAGGGTAGGACCTTGTACTGGTATGCATGGCCCTCGAAACAGAACCTTAGAAAGGGTCTGTGTCTCGGAACCACTTCTACCTGAAGTACGCGTCCTTCAGGTTGATTATTGCGAACCAATCTCCAGGACAGATGCACGGTAGAATGCAGCGGACCGTCAACATCCGAAACCGAAACTTGACCGCCTCAGGTCCAAGATTGGTCGCAGCCCGCCTGATTTTTGGGGACCAGGAAGTAGGGGCTGTAAAACCCACGTTCTATGTTGGCTGGAGGGACTGGCTCGACTGCTCCTTTTGTCAAAAAGGGCGTCGATCTCCTGTCGCAGGAATGAGGCGCCTGTCCGGGGGACAGGAGTGTGCACTACGCCTCGAAACCTGGGGGCTTTCACGAACTGAATCGTGTAGCCCTGCCGGATTGTCCGGACCACCCACTGTGAGACCCCGGGAAGCTTCCGCCAGGCTCCCAGGTAAGCAGACAGGGGTAACGGTCGGGACGTGCCAATGGTTGCCAAGGCAGGGCCGCCGTGAGGCGGGCTTGTGGGCGGAATCACCAGGGACGAACCCTGGGAAATGGTCAGATGAGGGAGGGGGAGCTGAGCCCCCGCGCTCTCTGCCATTGGCCAGTGGAACACGCGCCCAAGTCGGGGTCTTCATCGGAGACCAAGAAAGATGAACCCCCGACCGCAGGGCATGCGAATCCACTATTCTCAGGAAGTGAATGAATCTGTCTTTGACACAATAGGGGAGCTGGGTCGGTGACTTGACCCGAAAGACAGCTCATGACCTCCCGATTCGCCAACCTCAGGGGCGCTTCTTACTAGAAGCTCTCGTCTGCTTTCGAGAACCCTCCGAGGTTAACTGCGTCTTCCGTCGTGCAGGGGTCTTCCTCGGACCAGAGGTTGAAGGAGCAGACCGTGACTGAGGACGCTCTCTTTGGCCGCGAACAGGCGGAAAGGGGTCCGGCGCAGAAGCAACGGAACGCCGTCGCTTCCGGCGCGGGACCATGAGCTCACCCAGACCCTCCGCCTGTTTCCTGATCATGGAGACCTTTGACGCAAAATCGTCCACGCCGACGCCAAAGAGGCGATCTGGTGAGACAGGTGCATCCAGAAACCTGTTACGGTCTTCGGGAAGCATAGTTGCCTGCTCCAACCATAGATGGCGTTCCTGGACCACGAGTGTGGACATCGTACAACCAATATTCAGCGCAGCTGATTTAGTAGCACGGAGCGCTAAATCAGTGGCCGAGCGCAAGTTGTCCCTTAAGGACTGCTGATCACCACCCCCTTGGTGCATGTCACGGAGGACCTTGGCCTGAAAGACCTGTTAGGTCGCCATAGCATGCAACGATGCAGCAGCTTGACCCGCAGCTGAGTAAGCTTTCGACATCAGGGCTGACGAAAATTTACTAGCTTTGGAGGGAACAGACGGACGAGACCGGCAGGCGGCAGCGCTGCGGGGGCGCAAGTGCACCGCAACAGTCTGCTCCACCCAGGGAACCGAAGAATATCCCCTAGCTGCTGTATCATCCAAGGCGGTGAAGGGGGAGGAGCTGGAAGCCCTGGCAGACAGGGGAGCCCGCCAGAATTTAGTGAGCTCCTCGTGAGCTCCGGGAAGAAAGGAACTTCAGGAGCGCGGGGGACCGTGCCCCGGCGCTTGCCTAAGAACCAATCATCCAACCACGACAGCCCTGAGCTGGAAGGCACTTGCACCTCCAGCCCAATAGCGGCCGCGGCCTTGGAGAGCACCGCGAATGCATCGGGCTCCGGCTCTGCCACGACCTCGGAGGGTGGCAGCGGTGAACTGGAGGAAACCGAAGACTGCGCCCCTTCTGATGCTGCGAGGGAGAGCAGATCATCAGCAAGATCGCGCGAGGGACCAGGCAACGCCGAAGCGCTATCCGAGTCCCCCGCGGACCAGACGGGGAGCACACTTGGGCTTTGGGGACGGTGCGAGGGATCACCTGACACCGGTCGACCCAAAGCCGCCGGTGAGGTTTTTTGGGACAGTCCCCTCGGAGTCGAAGGCTCACCGAGAGCTGAAGCTCCGGTGTCTTCCTCCTCGAAGAAGGACCGCCTATACCTCAGTGTGCGCGCCGGGAGAGCGTTGCAATGCACACACTCTCGCCGCACAAGAGCAGTGCAGGCGTGTTGGAAGCCCAAACACTCCACGCATTTCTTGTGTCCGTCCTTCGATGAGATAAACCCAACGCAGCCAGGAATACAGCACGTTTTGCTCATCGTATCGTGAAAAATGAACAGGATGTGAACAAATGGCCAAACACAAAACTGGACAGGCTATTGCCGGAAGAGAAAGAGGCGCAGCTTTCGGCGGCTTGCTATCTGGTCTAGCAAAGGACTACGCCGTAATGCAGAGGTAAGCAACCTTCAATCTCAAACAGCGTTTAGCGTCAAAGTTTAGAGAGGAGAGTCACACTCAGTCCGCTCCGAAGGAAAATCGCATACTGAAGTGTGCGTTACGCCCGGTCTTATGCCCGGCTGATTGCTAATCAATCACTCACGCCTGCAAATCAATTTGCCCATTAGATGATTCGGTCCGTTCTCCCATGGAGATCAGCTCCCATTCAGTCAGTGTAATAGCGACTAACATCTCCGGGACCGACTGAAAGGGAACTATAATGTTTCTAAAACCATCTTTCTGTTAAACATTGCTGCTTGAGGGAAAAAATTTTCAATTTCACATTTTGTTTTCAGCTGCACCTGTCAAATGACTGGCTGCCATCGGAGCGTCTCTGGAAGACCGTCCATCCACCGCCCTCGGTCATATCACAATATACCCTGACCTCAGTTGAACTTCCCAGTGGTTGAACCAAGTAAAATCCACTCTTCATGCTGCTATTTTTGAAGATCTCTGCACAGTCTGTAAGTCACAAATATGTTTGCAGACAAAAAGAACATGCATCAAAAACATTTGATAAAGTTTGCCTTCAGTAGATCACTCCGACGGACGACCGACTCTGGGAACTTGTATTCGAAGGACCAATCAACTCTGTCGTATCAAATGGGCCAATGAAAAAGCTTTGTTGTGCAGAAAGAATTCGCATGGACAGCTGATAGACAAGTGTTGCGAAATCACTCCTCCTGTGCTCCAGCATCTGTTCTCCTGTGATTACTGTGTCTCGCCAGTCTTCATACATACTACAAACCAAACATGTTTCTGAAGATGAAAGAACGATGGGTAGGGTTAGTTCTCCTATGTGCGGTGGTTTTCTAGCATCAAAAGGTGGTCACGAGTGCTGTTTTGAATGCTCAGGATTCCAACATAGCAATTGTGAGGACAGAGTGCGTGCATTGGAACGTTCTGCCCCAGGGAAATGCTGTCTATGTTCGAGGCCGGTTCTGGGTGCTTTCTCTCCACCAAGGGTGAAGCAGCCAGTGATTGAGCTAGGGTTAGGTTGTCTGGCTCTACTCTTATCCTCCCCTCTTGCCCAGCACGCTTCCCGTCAGGCACAATAGAGTGACTAGATGATGCAATGGATGCATGGGCTGGCCCCTCTCGTGACCCTGTTGACGATCTCCTCTCTATCACAGTCAATTGGGTGCAGTCAATCCTTGGTTCAGAGAGCCTGCTCCTTTGGGTTGGAGACACCCGTGCTTTCTGACCCAAAGCCTTCGCAGCTGGACAACTGGTTAGTACATGAGTGCCAAGAGCAGTCTCTTCACTGTCTTTCATTACCTTTCTTCCCACAAGTGCATGCTGAGCTCTAAAAATTCTAGCAGGCACCCCTCTCTGTGAGGTGCATGAGCTCGTCCCCCCTTCCCTCTCTCAATGGTGGAGCAGCTAGAGGATATTCGGCATTCCCACAGATGGGACAGGCTGTGGTGGTGTACTTATTCTTGGACAGTATGGAGGTCTTCTACCTTGCATGTACCAGGAAAAACTCCATCAGGATATGCACAAGGGTGGTTACGGTCCTGGGGTGGTCAATGACTGTTTTCACCCTAAGGTGGCTAAAGTGGCAACTCATGCCCTGGGAAGCACAATGTCTAATATTGTGGTATTGAGGTAGGTAGCATCTCCCAGGGTTGAACACCTCTGAGCCCTCCACTAGGGTTAACTCCAAGTACCCCCATTATTTCGCCAGGAGCGCTGCTGCCTTTAAACCCGCAGCTATGTGGCCTCACCTGTTCTGTTTTGAAAGGAACGCCTATCAATATTGGGTCCTGCCCTGCACCTTTACGAAGGTAGCGCAGTATGGACTGGCTCTGTATCCTGCTTACCTGTAGTAGCCTTCTCCAGGACCCACTTCATTAAGGCAGGACAGGGTACTTATGCACGTCGGGTGCGTTGTGTTTCAGGTCAACTGAGAAAAGAGCCACCTGATTGTCACCCAGGTCACATCTTTTCTCTGTCTGCAGTTGAGCTCGATTTGAGATGTGCCTTTCAGGGTGCCCTCTACACTGTGTCCAAGAGACAAGGGGTCATCCTGAAGAAGTTGTGTTGTAGAGATCCTAGCAGTCCTTGTCATGTTCTATCGATGTTCTGGTGCAATGCTGGCCCAGGAAAGAAAGCAAATATGCATTCCCCCCAGTGAACCTCCGAGCATAGTTGCTGTGCAAGGTCAGGGCGGAAAAGCAAAAGTTTCTTCTGGTTCCCAGAACTCTCCTCCCTCATGACAGTGCCCCCCTGCACTGTTCTCCTAATGAGCAACTTTAATGAGCACCCACAATGATAAAAACTATCAGCCAGTCTCTAGCCCTCTCTACCCAAGGTTGCTACGCTGGAGAATGGAGTTGATTCATTGATTAATGTCTTCCCCCATTGGGAAGACCCCAGATGCCCAGTCGGTGTGGTACTGACTTTCCCCCCGTTTGAACGGGAACGGTTACCCTCTACCCTGAAGGTTTATGCCGAAGTGATTTGTCTCTTCTATCAACCGGTTAAAGGAAAATCAATCAGCTCCCACTACCTAAGAGTGAGATTCCTCAAGGGCACAAGAAGGCTTCGACGGTACTCTCTTGGGACTTGGTCTGGTACTACCTCCCTTCGAGCCCTCTGAGTCAATTGAGCTTAAGTTCTTGTCTTTAAAGACAGCGCTCCTGACTGCCCTGGCCTTGATCAAGAGGGTGGGGGACCTCGAAGCACTCACTGCCGATGAAACCTGCCTACAATTCAGATTCCGATTCTGACAATGTGATAAAACCCAGGCTCAGGTTGTAAGGTTATGAGGATTATTCCTCTCATCAACAAGCTGAAAGCCTGGTGATCAGCATGGGAGGCCAGGAATTTGCGATACGCATCTCCCGCTAAATTATTGAAGTTTCCAGACAGTACTCCCAAACTCAAACGGACCTCTGGCGCCATATCAATCAACCCCTCCTCGAGGCCCTTGAGATTAGGACACTGTTTAGATTCCCTTCTATGTATAAATCAACCCCCCTGGAGGATCACGGCAGGACTCAAAGGACACTTCAGTCCTCCATACGTAACACATGGCTCATAGGAGGGCAAAAGGGGAACCGTTAATCACACCCCCTGGAGGCCCTCAGGACGCGGAGCTTTCTACAGGAATTCCCCTCTAAACACCCATGAACTCTTTTAATTGCTTTTAACTACTTCTTTAAGAAGAAAAAGACTCAATCTACTTGAATATAACCTTACAATGCTTCGTTAATCTTTACTGCATAACTGATAATGTGTGCTTAGACTTGACTAGTTTACAAAGACGAATGAATGAGTGAATGAATGAGTACAAGTGTTAAACTAACCATGTTTGGTATCATTCTGCTTGAAATATCAGTTCTGAAACGATGGCCTCTCATAGAAATGTACTCGGTATTCTCTTTATTAGATATGATCTTTTATATGAACTGATGCGGATCATTGATACAGTCTGTCCAGCCCTATGCTCAAGTTGTAACGTCACTACAGCTCCAGTTTCAGAGTGATCTCATTGGTTAAACCTGGCAGGGCAGAGCCTTGCCTCCTTGGTTCAAATTCTGCTGCCCAGCTGACTGCGACAGAGAAGAAAGAGAAGAAATGGAGAAGTACAGAGAACAGAACCGGAACATTCAACAGGCTGCAAAAGCCTTTCACACAACGAGAACTCAGCTCAAAGCGCCGAACGAAAGTCATACAAGTTACGAGGAATCTTAGAGTGTTACAGCGGTATGAGACAGCCAACTCCCGCGACCCGAACCCTGCAACAGAACTTTGAAGTGCCAGTTTTGATTCATCGCGAATCCCAACTTGATTTTGCTCGGAACAAACTCTCGTGGACCCTAATACCGAATCAGCCATCGCTCTGCACGGACAACGCAACCAAGGAAGCTTCGCCTGAACCAAAGAACTTCCAGGACACGGTAGAAAGCACATTAAATATCTCGCTGACTTTGTGCAAAACGATTCATAGCTGAATCCCATTTTCTTGTCCTTACAGACAAACGTTTGATGAGGCTCATAGTTAATGGTTATCAGTTTATGGTATTTGATATTAGATATCAGAATACAGTTGCCAATCATTTTCTTCTCTCAGCGTGAATGTGTGTGCTTATCTACATAGCTTTAGTAGTAGTTTTTGTGTTTTAGATTAGTTAATAAACTTGTTAAACGCATTACTTTGTCTGTGGTTTATGCATGCTCAATCGCTCCCTGAGATAGTCGATCTTTTGCTACTAGCTCTAACTTGAGTATTAGTGTCTTTGGGACACGAATCATATTTGATTAAAGATCAATATTGATTGCCGAATGTGAATTACTGGTGGACAGTAAATCTAACGAAGCTTGAAGTTGCAGTCTGAACCGATCTCGTTTGATTCTGAGTCTTAAGAGTCGACTGCCAATCGATTCTTTGGTTCAATTCCCCAAAGCATGTCATCGCAACTCTGGTAATCAATTAAACATCCTGCAGAATTAACTGTTTTATATTACACCACCGTGCTTCTGGGACCAGGTAGTGAGCCTGAAAGCTCTGTCTACATAGTGCGGTGTGTCCCATGCCGTCCTAAAATGAGGGCCCACTTCACTAGAGGCTTAGCTGCCTCATGGGTATTGTGGAACGGGACCCTGCTGGAAGATATATCGAGCTGCAGGTTGGACTTCACTCAATGCTAGATATATCAGCCTGAGGGTGGACTTTGTAGCTGCTTCTGCAAGCGTGGGCGCACCTTAACATTAGTCACACTTCACTAATGATTCAGGAAAAAAAATGTCAGCGAAATTGGAAGTTATTACCTTTGGCTTCACAAAGCACAGAGAATATATCTGTACAACTTCCATGAAGAAGCAACAATCAGCTGCTTTGCGGGAGACTTCTGGAACAATGTTTTCATTCGCCAGACAAAGTGAAAGCACTAAGAGAGGGTAAGAGTCACTAGACTCGCATACAGAGACAGTATGCTCAGTTACAGACAGGCACTAAAGGCTACGAGGGTTCAGCACCTGAGCAAACTGATAGAAAACAATCAGAACAATCCCAGGTTCCTTTTTAACACAGTGGCTACACTAACAACAAATTCGTTATCTGTAAAGAGGATTCCATCTCATTTATTAGTGAAGACTTTATGAATTTCTTCACTGAAAAAATTGAAAATATAAGAAACACAATTTCTGACGTCCAACCTCTGACAGCATCCTGTGTTCCAGTCTCACCTGAAATTACTCAGTCAAAATTACAGTGTTTTACAAGTTTAGGACAGGAAGAGCTATACGGCCTTATAAATAGATCAAAACAAACTATCAAACTATAGACCAATCTCAAACCTTCCTTTTATGTCCAAGATTTTAGAAAAGATTGTGTCTGCCCAGTTATGTAGTTTCCTGAAAGAGAACAATATCTTTGAAGAGTTTCAGGCCCCATCATAGCACAGAAACTGCACTAGTAAATATCACTAATGATCTTCTCTTAGCTTCAGACCAAGGCTGCATCTCTCTCTTAGTTTTATTAGATCTTAGTGCTGCATTCGACACTATTGATCATGACCTCCTACTAGATCGCTTACAAAATCTCATAGGCATTCAGGGATCAGCATTAAAATGGTTTAAATCATATCTGTCCGATCGTTACCAGTTTGTAGATTTAAATGGAGAACAATCTACTTTAATGCAAGTAAAACATGGGGTTCCACAAGGCTCTGTTCTAGGACCCCTGCTTTTCACATTATACCGCTTTTTCCACAGTATAAGACGCACCGGCATATAAGACGAACCCAGTTTTTAATGAGGAAGATCTAGAAAAAAAGATTCTATATATTTTATATCAACTGTGTATAAGTTAATAGCAGTTTAAGAACAATTATATGCCAACCATGAACAGTCAGTAAAGTCAGTAAACAGTAAAAGTAACAAAAAAAGTGTTTTTATTCGAACCAAAATAATTCCTCTTTGTCACTGCTATCAGAAATGAGGAAGGACAGATCCACACAGTCATTGTCATCACTTTCTTCCTCACTGGTGTCAAATAAGATGTTGCCTTCTATTCCATACAAGGCATTACTAATGCCACACATCCGATGATACCAGGATGTATATCTCCTCAAAACCGGGAGAAGCATCACACTTGGCGAGGTTAGCAGAGTGTGTTAAAGACTTAAAAGTTTGGATGACTCATAACTTTCTTCTATTAAATCCCGATAAAACAGAGATCTTGCTCATCGGCACCAAGAACAGCACACAGAACACCCAGCATTTAAATTTTAGTTTAGAGGGATGTACTCGCTAGTTCCACAGTAAGAGACCTGGGAGTTATCTTAGACAACGACTTATCTTTTAAAAATCACATCAGTCATACCATAAAAACAGCCTTCTTTCAACTCAGAAATATTTCAAAACTTAGAAACATGTTATCGTTATCTGATGCAGAGAAGCTCGTCCATGCATTTATGACCTCGAGACTAGATTATTGTAATGCATTACAAGGCGGTTGTTCAGTATCATTAATAAATAAGTTACAGTTAGTGCAGAATGCAGCAGCTAGAGTTCTAACTAGAACAAAGAAATATGACCATATAACCCCAGTTTTATCATCTTTACATTGGCTTCCCGTCAAATTTCACATTGATTACAAAATAATGCTATTGACTTACAAAGCCCTAAATAGATTAGCGGCCAGTTATCTATCAAACCTCCTTACACGGTACAACCCCACACGCACTTTGAGATCACAAAACTCTGGACTTCTAGTAGTTCGTAGAATAGCAAAGAGCACTAAAGGCGGTAGAGCGTTCTCACATTTAGCCTCTAAACTCTGGAATAGCCTCCCTGACAGCGTCCGTGGCTCAGACTCACTCGCCCAGGTTAAGTGTATATTAAAGACGTATCTTTTCAGCAAGGCCTATACTTAACTCCGTGAAAAACTGCAATCTTACATTAAACTGTATTAATATAATGTACAGCAGCTACGCTAATTCAGCTCCACTCTTCTTTTCTTCTGTTCCATACTCATCCCAAGACTCCCGGAGGTTCCGCTCACCAGCTCCTCACAGCCAGATTCACTTGGAGATGTTCCGGCGCCCTCTGGACCTACACCTAACACAGTCATCATCTGTTTATACTACATTATCTGTTTATACTGTAGTTTATATAAATCACACTGCTGTTGTCGCCCAAATGAGGATGGGTTCCCCTTTTGAGTCCGGTTCCTCAAGGTTTCTTCCAAAAGGGAGTTTTTCCTTGCCACGGTCGCCTAAGGCTTGCTCATCAGGGACATATACACCACTTATTAGTTAATTTCTGAGTTTAAACTTGTTAGTTTACTGTAAAGCTGCTTTGAGACAACGTCTGTTGTGAAGTGCTATACAAATGAACGTACTTGAATATTAATCCTCAAATAATGGAACAATAATCTGACAATGCCACATGATGTAAATTTATAATGGAAACACAAAATGTTTCCAGTAGGCATGCAAGATCATTTGAACATAAGGTTTTGTCATAATTTTGTTTTAAAATGTGTTAACATGACAACCTTGTTTAAATGTAGGATGTTACTGACACAGCCACACTAATAAATAATTTAACTTACCTTTACATTTATCTTGTAAAATGGTCAGTTCAATTTCTCGTTAATTGAGTGATTGTTTCTTTATAGACAAAATAACAGAAAAAGAGTGCACTAACTTCCACAATGACAGCAACGTCTGTTGTTTGGACTAAAGAAAAGCAATTATTTTTGGTCGACTCGGCATGCATTGGTCTTGATGCTCTCTAATATCACTTGGGTCTTGGTCAAGGCAATCTTGACTACAAGACTAGGGTCTGGCTCCTCCATCAGCACAGGAAGAGAGAGATTTTAATCAGCTGTTCATGCAAATTCTTTCCGCACAATGAAGCTTTTCATTGGCCCCTTTAATTAGATGGAGTTGATTGGTCACTTGTACGCGAGTTCCCAGAGTTGGTCATCTGACATACCTCTCTGGGGATTACACAATTACCAATACTCAAATTACCCATGTGTAAGTGGTCTCCCACATCAGATGATGAATCCTGTTTCAGGGAATGATCTTCTATCTGCTTGAGATTCATCAATCGTTGAATGAGATCCTGCTGTTTAGTATGGCGCAGTTGCAAACTTTTCAACTCCATCCGAAGGTGCTTCATATCTTCATGGCATTCACCGTGTGCCTAATAACACAGTTGAAATGAAAAAGCCTCAGACTCATCTTTAAAAGTTCTCTGTGCAGGTTCAGTATGTATTTAAAGTGCAGCAACTGAGCAAAATGAGAAATGATTTCATAAGAATGACATTTTTAAACAGATCCCAAATATAAACACTCTACACAGCAAGTATAAGTACAAACTGAAAGACAAAACTCACAGAGTCCGAAGATCCCAGGGCAAAAAACAGCCAAACAATGAGCAAGAAAGGCATCGCAGAGGTTCCCAGATGAGTTTTCCGAGATCGTCCTCGAAGTGATCATGTAACGTTCAGTTGTTGTTTGCCGTCTGCTCTGACTGAATATCACCTAAGAGTTAGCAACCTAAGAGGGTAGCAACACATCCCAACAGACACCCACACAATGGAGTAGAAAAGTCAGAAATGTGAAGTATTTGGAGAAATACCAGATTTGATACACACATGAGACCAGACAAAAGAGGGAGGGAGAGAGGGAGCAGCAGGTTTTTAGTAAAAAAAAAAAAAAAGATTTATTCAAACAATATGGAAAAACATTACAGATGTGAATAGTGAAAACTCAAAACATTTACAATGTTTTTAAACCAATTCCTTGAAAGAAATACTTCACTCTTTTTAACACTGAGCATAGATCATTGAATGCAATTAGACCATTAGCATTTCCGTATAAATCGTCAAATATGGCATATTTATTTACTAATAACTTGTTCTTATCATATTAAATTCTAACACTTTTAGATTCTTTGATAATTGTATAATGTACTGCTAAAAAAAAACATATAAATGGAACACGGACATGAAGCCGTCTCATGAAATTCAAACACAGATTAATTCTGAATTAATTTTAACGTGTAGCCTACAGGTTTGCTGTGCAATATTAACAACTTTAAATGGCACAAGGGATCCAGAAGGTCAGAGTAAGCGTCGACAGTAAGACAGAGCTCCGGCAGATCACCATGGTGTGCATGGATTTGGACAGTCTCTGGTGTAAGACTCCAGAGTTCCTTTGGATACTTCCATCAACGAGGTATACGTCGTTAACTGCAACAACAACAAGACAGAAAATAGATTCATCTAAATCAAAGGCCACTTTTACAAGGTCATCATAGTAATAATGATAAATGAGCATTATACAAAACAGAAGTTTGCTATTCATTATTATAACGATCGCATGAAGCCATCAAACGCTCTCACTGAACTTTCAAATTTGATTTTCAAGCAGTATTTGATGTCATGAAGTGATCGCTGGTTGTTTTTAGTTTTGAAATGATGTTAATGTTGGGGGATTCACTTCTTCAACCATCCTGAATCCTCACCTATTGCTGAGTCTCGCTGGCTGTGGATCACCTGCACCGACCCTCACCTCCACCAAAGACCCAGAGCATGTTCGCCATGAGATCGGCGTTCACAAAAAGCTATCTTTGAGTATTTCTTTATCGTAAAATAGGGTATATCTTTATCGTAAAACTTCTTCTTGTGATTCTTCACCTCGCTTCAGAACATAATTTCAGAAAAAAAAAAGATTTTATGGACACTCCACTTTTAAACAGTGGAGCGACTGGGACAAATCATTTAGATGCGGAACTGCATTTGCTGCTGGGAGTTGTCGGTGTTGTATTTAATATTTACTAGGAGGCAAATATCCTGTACTCCAATTTTACTGTGAACAATCATTATTAAATTAGCTCTCCATCACTCAAAGTACCCCAAAAGATTACCCTATTTTTCGCTGTATAAGACACGCTTTTTCTTCCCCAAAACTGAGGGGGAAAAGTTGGTGCGTCTTATACGTTGAATGCAGAGCGGCACGGAGCGGAGGGCGGTCACGGCCGAAGGAGAGGCATAAGAGAGGCCGCGGCTTTGGCCTAGCTCCTATTATGGTAAAAATATACCTTTCTCATGTAAAATTGGGTGCGTCTTATATGTCGGTGTGTCTTTTATGGCGAAAAATACGGTACTTCTTTTTCCGAGTCCTTTTGCCTAGAACAAAATCACAATGTAACAAATAAATTATTGGACATCTAGCAAATTATGAACATGAAAGAGAAAAGACCGAAAGGACCCGGAGGAGTCGGACTCGCAAAAAGAACTAATCTTTTCGGGTCCCGTCACGTGACAAAAGTGCAAAAGAAGCCAGTCTGGACTGAGTTTACATGTTAACATCAGAGAAAAGTAATTTTGTGTCGAACAAAGAAGATTTAAACCTAAAGAAGACAGATCAGAGGTTGGGTAAACCGGACTAAAAGACCCAGGTAGGCTTTAGTAATATATTTATATATATTTTAAATTTAGCATTAAAGTTTTGTCTCATTTGTAGTGTGATTCGCGTTTGTGTATTTAACGCTAGTAGATGTGGAAGTAACACACAACATTTATTGATATTTTAGTAAAATGAACGAAATGACTCGAAAAAAGATTTGTTCATTTTACTGAACGAGACTCAAAGAACCGAATCCGTAAAATGATCCGAACTTCCCATCACTACTTTCTATATCAATTGCTCTGACTCAAACTAAGCGCAAACGCAACGCCCCTAAAGTTGAAGCACTTCCCTTTAGTCGAATCCTTCATCTATTGGTTGTTGCCCATTTTGAGGCGTGAGTGGCTGTCCCCGCTGTCACTTTATTTGAGCATCATGCGTAATTGGTTATTAGATATAAATACCGTATTTTTCGGCTTATAAGACGCACCGGCACATGAGACGCACCCAATTTTAAAAGAGGAAGATCTAGAAAAAAAAGATTCTGAACCAAATACTTTTGTAAAATATTTCATATCAACTGTGTAGAAGTTAACAGCCAAACATGTAACATGAACAGACAGTAAACAGTAAAAGTAATAAAAAAAGGCTGTAATGTTTTTTTTTGCCCACACTCATCATTCTAAACTCCACCATTCGTTATCACCATCACTGTTCCAGTGCAACATTGCCCCCACATTAGTAATACCGTAATAGCCAGTAACATTGTCACTACATTACTAATAATAGCCAGTAACATTGTCACTACATTACTAATAATAGCCAGTAACATTGTCACTACATTACTAATAATAGCTAGTAACATTGTTACTACATTACTAATAATAGCCAGTAACATTGTCACTACATTACTAATAATAGCCAGTAACATTGTCACCACATTACTAATAATTGCCAGTAACATTGTCACCACATTACTAATAATAGCCAGTAACATTGTCACTACATTACTAATAATAGCCAGTAACATTGTCACTACATTACTAATAATAGCCAGTAACATTGTCACTACATTACTAATAATAGCCAGTAACATTGTCACATTACTAATAATAGCCAGTAACATTGTCACTACATTACTAATAATCGCCAGTAACATTGTCACCACCTTACTAATAATAGCCAGTAACATTGTCACTACATTACTAATAATAGCCAGTAACATTGTCACCACATTAATAATAATAGCCAGTAACATTGTCACTACATTACTAATAATAGCTAGTAACATTGTCACTACATTACCAATAATAGCCAGTAACATTGTCACTACATTACTAATAATAGCCAGTAACATTGTCACCACATTACTAATAATAGCCAGTAACATTGTCACCACATTACTAATAATAGCCAGTAACACTGTCACCACATTACTAATAATAGCCAGTAACATTGTCACCACATTACTAATAATAGCCAGTAACATTGTCACTACATTACTAATAATAGCCAGTAACATTGTCACTACATTACTAATAATAGCCAGTAACATTGTCACTACATTTACTAATAATAGCCAGTAACATTGTCACTACATTACTAATAATAGCCAGTAACATTGTCACTACACTACTAATAATAACTAGTAACATTGTCACTACATTACTAATAATAGCCAGTAACATTGTCACTAAATTACTAATAATATCCAGTAACATTGTCACTACATTACTAATAATAGCCAGTAACATTCTCACCACATTACTAATAATAGGCCAGTAACATTGTCACTACATTACTAATAATAGCTAGTAACATTGTCACTACATTACTAATAATAGAAAGTAACATTGTCACTACATTACTAATAATAGCCAGTAACATTGTCACTACATTACTAATAATAGCCAGTAACATTGTCACTACATTACTAATAATAGCCAGTAACATTGTCACCACATTACTAATAATAGCCAGTCACATTGTCACTACATTACTAATAATAGCTAGTGTGGCCCACCAAAGGGGGGAGGATAACTTCCAACCCCACTTTAGCAACGACAACGCCACCCTGGTGGGGAGCCAGGGAATTAACCCCACAAAATAGAAGGCCCGCACGGATTCACCCCACCCGTGGGAAAGAGACAATAGGAAGAGACGTGGAATAATAATTAATTGACTTTATTTAACCTCTTAAGCCCTGAGGCCTATTTTCCGAAAATCCTATACTTTTACTTTTTAAGGCATTTCTCAGCTTTTACAAGGCCTAAATTGCAAATCTTGGTGGCAAAATGAAGATAGGTTCTTGGGGAGTGGTGTGGATGAGTTAATTTGACAGTCAAGAACACAGGGTAAGAGTAATTGATGTTGGAATGGCCAAAAAATGAACTCCGCCTAAAAAAAAAACACATGTTTCCTCCAATATCTCCTTATTTTACTTATAACGAACCAAATAAACACAATCAATTGTAACCACTACATGTCAAGAACATCTGTAGCAAGTTTGGTGTTCATACTACAAGAAACTAATATTCTGTAAAGGTTTTGATTGAACAAAGTTCAGGCGTAATCCATGTTGGCACAGTTTGGCACAATTTGGCACAATAATTGAAATATGGAAAAAATCTTGTCCAAAGCTTCAGCTACGCTCATAGTCTTCTTTTCTTGCTTATGGGACATGATTTCAGCAAAAAAACTCCTAAAGAAACGCTGTAAAAGGGGGGTAGAAGCTCATTTACGCCATCTTGCTGCGCTTTTGGGAACGCTTCACTCACAAACGCTTTGACATCAAGCTTCTGCGTGTCCCTACCCCCCCGACCATCTGTCCAATCCAGAAGATCTATATATCGACGGAAAGCTCTGATTCTATGGAAACTAATCAGCTCAACCATTTTGAGACTGACGGGATCGCCGACGAATCACACGACGCGCAGCGTGGAGAGACGTGCTCTTACGCACGGGGAGTCATTCCATATTTGGTGACGTAATGACGCCACAAAGCTAAAGAAACATCCAAAATGGCGTTTGCACGAAGCTATTGACCGGACATAACAACAAACGGACTTTTATCGCTATGGAAATAACTTTTTGTTGAAAAAAACGGCAAAGGTAAGACAAGATTTACATGCTTGCTTGGTTTTCGCTGGCGTTTTTTCGTGGAACTTTCGCTCCCTGCTCTGAAATACTTCATGCAATGTTAATGAGTTGCATATCACTGGATTCAGCTGGTTGTTAGCTTTCATTTAATGTAATGGTTTGGGTGTTTCCGTTTATATTGTGGATACATATCGCACATAAACAAAAACGTGGTCATGAATTATACTCCGGACATGTTGTTGTTTATTTGCATGGCGTTCGAGCTGTGGTTAACGGATATGAAACTGAATTAGATACGTTTTTAGAGGAGTTTCCGCTGAACACAACAGTATTTAATATGTGTGGGTTATTCTCAGGGTTCGTGAGCTATGAGTGAAAATGTAACGCACAAGGGGGCAAGTCCCCGGTACCGGGGACTCTCGGGCTTAAGAGGTTAATACAACATTATTAAAACCTAAACAACACAATAATCAATCTCCCCGGATGGGGGCAGGATCAGGGTGGACCAGACAACGCGTCAGGTAAAACTGTGATCACACTGCACGCCACTCACGAAACCCCTTTAAACGTTGTAGTCACTGCACTCCACACACACCACAAGCATCAGCGAATCTGGTCCCCACTGCTCCACAAGTCCCCCATACCTGCAGGAAAGATAAAACGCGTTAAAACAATCACACCACACACACACACACACACACACACACACACGCGCACACACACACACACACACACAATCCACTCGCTACTTTGTTGCTTAAAATGTTCGGATTGCACCTCCCGTCACACTATATTGCACACGCAATGGCAATGTACCACAGGCTCCAGCCCTAGTGGTCGTCTCAAGCTACTTTAACTAGAAACACAAAGAACCAAGAAAAAGAATACTTAAATCAGTTCCATTTGCCCCAAAATGTCCATAAACGACAGTCAGACGAGGGACCCCGCGTGATGCGAGTGCCTTGAAGCCCGGAACTGCGGTGCTGGAGGAGTGAAACAGAGCGATTCGTGGCTGCTCAGCCCCAGAAGTTACGCAGCCAGATGCACACCGCAAAGCAGCACCGCAGGCAAGCCAATAAGAGCAAAGCAAGCGGCCAAGCAAGCAGTTGAGGCAAGCAGAGCGTATAAATATTTAAAATGGTGGAACAAACAGTGCAGGCTCCAAGACCTGCAAAACACACATGCATTTAGGACAATTTGGCTGCTCTCAATTTCATAATAGTTACCAGGATCGGCAATACACATATAGCGAGGGCAGAGCGATTGAATACTCACGTTTGGAATATTAATGCGGACACACAGACTCCCGATGCAATCCCCAACCGCTACTGGTGGTATAAACACGGAGACTTACGACGCTCTAACTTTAAAATGGAACGTGGATGAGCAATTGGAAATAATTCAGCACGAAATCCACAATACAACCCCACATACCTCACTAATGCCGGTGAACTGAGAGACAAGCGACCCGGAAGGTAACCGGCCCGCCGGAAACAGGTTGTGCTCCACTACCGCTTCAACACAAGGGTGCTTATAAATCACCCCTGCCCTCTCCCCATAGGCTAACGAGTTAACTATCAATTCCAGGGACACCAGGATCTCAATTTCATCATGCCACATTCTACCCCCCATTTCTTTGATCGGCGGCCCCACGATAAAGTATTACAGCGCCAACCATCTAATCCCATGGCCTGAACAACCCAGAGAGTTGGTTAACCGTAGCCCCTCCAATTGCCCGTGGCAAGTGATGCAGGTTAGAATGTGTACCTCCACTACACCAGTGGGTAGATCCGACCTAAATACTGCCTGTAACGTGCCCAGAACAGTGTTTCGGTAAAGAAACACATCCCCTTGGCCAACATTTACCACAGGGATGTAGACTATACCTTGCTGAACCCTTACTAATGAGGGTAAGACCAAACGGCCTGCAGGTAAGCCACTTTCTGGGGGTTCCAGGAGCACTGTCTGGTCACTGAAAGGGACTGGCACATGGGGCAGCCACCATCTTAATGGAGCCACCAGGGAACCGATGTACTTTACACCCCCGTAACCGTGTAACTACCCCAGCACTTGGTGATGCCTGCTCCAACTCATGACAACGTTGTAATGCCTGTAACACAGGGGAAGATACAGAGGCAATCGTATGGCAGTCAAACAAAGTGCCCCCATACTGGCTGAAAAGCACCTTGTAACAACGCTTTAGCACATTCATCCCAATAATACCAGGGGCATCAAAATCTTGGGCACCAGTAGGGTCACTCACCACCAGCACACCACACCCAGGCATTATTCGACCGCAAATTTCAATCTGTAGCTCAATGTAGCCAACATATGGGATTAATGAACCATTAGCTGCCTTGAGTTGCAACCAATTACACTCCTTCAAAAGATTTTGCCCACAAAACTTTTTATAAAAGAAACTTTGCTTTATAGTGGTGACCATTGAACCAGTATCAAGAAGGCACGGAACATCTACTCCTCCCATTCGCACTGTGAGGTGGGGACATGGGGCCATCAGTGGAGCATGAAGACCTGCCGAACTAGACTGTATTGAGTCAAGACCATTTCCCACTGAGCTATGACTCCGTAGCTCAGCAGGAACTAGTTTTCCGCCGGCCTGGGACTAAAACGAGGTCTTGCAATATTAGAGCGGTCATCACTGAAACGATGGGGTGGCTGAGGTGCCCGTTCCCCATCACAATCTCGGGCATAATGCCCCGGCTTTTGACACCGCCTACAAATAAGAGTTCCAGAGTGTGGGGGTCGACGAGGGCTTGAAGGGGGCTGACGACTACCCAAGCTCCGAGTTATTTGGTCCAGCTGCTGCTGTTGCGCTTTTAGCATATTACGCAATTCTCTCATTTCGGAATCAAATTGCCCTTGCACCCCATACTGTATCCCATAAGCCATAGGTAAGAACTGGCTACGGCCTCTTACACTTCTTGGCATCCCTTCCTGCTCCCACCGGATCGCCTCTCCCCGAACCTGTAGTAAGGATGCGGTGGGTGTACTGCGGACAAACTGCTTAAGCTCACGGCGTAAAGTGTTGTCGTTCACGTATTCCACAAACTGGTCTCGTAAAACTGCGTCTGAATTAGGGATGGCATCAGGAGCCTGTTTCTTTACCTTCTCCAGGAGGGACATCAGAGCTAGAGAAAACTCCAGAAGGGATTCTCCTTCTTGCTGCCTCCTGGAGAAAAACGCCTCCTGTAATGCTACGTACGATTGTGCGCACCCATATAATTCCCGCAAGATTTTGAATATTACGTCAGGATCTCCCCGCTCAACATCTGATCAATGCCTAATCTCTCCAGGTGATCGAATAGAAAAATTGCTTTATCAAATTTTGTTAATTGTCGTACACGCATACAGGTCTTAGCTTCCTCCTCCCACTCATCTATACCCACATCAGATTTGCCACTAAATTTTGGACAGCGTCTGTCTCGTGGAACGAAAAC